>VXBB01022923.1:226584-240001 GCA_013399915.1 Illadopsis cleaveri
ACCCAGGAAGGAGTAAAGGCATCCCCTAACCCTAGTTTAAAGATTTCTACCCTGTCACCGTGACTTCGAGGAGACCCAACAGATGTGACCCCCAGCCGAGTTTGAAGGCAACGTAGGATTCTCAGGGGGTATCCCCTGCGGCGACAGAGCTGCTGCCTGCTATGCAACCCGGTGTGTTGTTGCGAAAATTCTGCTGGACAGTCTCTCCTCACCTGTTCCTGCTACCGATCTTCAAGACAATCAGCAGACGACTCCCCCCATAGCTATCTTTTTAATAAAGAGCTGAAAATTAATAAAGGCCTAGACTCTGTTCTCTTCATCCCTCATTTCTGTTTATGATTTCTAGCATAGAGCTATCAAATTAATTGCCAGTATGTTTTTGTTTGAAGTAGAGAATATTCAGAGTGAAGAGTTTAGTTGAGTTGCTTTTCAGTACAGTCTTATCAAACCACAAGTGATGCCACCATCAAAGGAGGCTTGTTTCTATTCATAGAACATTCATGTTTGCTCCTACCAAGAAAAAAGTTCACTAGTGCTTTCACGAGAACGTGTATGTTTCTTTAAGTCCCAGCTAAACAATGCTGATACTTTCATGAAGCAGTTAGTTAAAAAACTAGAGCTTGGACACAAGTGCTTCTCCATGTGGCTATCCAAGTGACTGTACCAGACTTATTCATGTCCTACACAGAGTCATACAGTCTGGGTCCAGCAATTTGTAGGTGCTGGTCTCATGCCTTCATACCCTAGCTGCCTCCTGTGTGGCTCACGTAAGCTGCTAACAGCAGGAGGAAGGTACTCCTTTCACTCCTTTCAGCAGGTTAGACTACAGGAAAGCAATCATGAGCTGGCAGTCCAAAATAAAAAGGATCATATTCAAGAAGGATCATCTCCCACTCTGAAGCACTGTCTGCTCTTTGATGTTGCCCTTTTATACAAGGTAGCCAGGTAAGTTCGCTGCTTACAAATACTTACTCGTTTTATGTTAGGGCAGATGAGAGAGGGAATATGAGACACAGCAGGATATTCCAATGTCCATTATTCACCCTGAGTGCCTGTCTCGGCAAGCAAGCAAGCAAGCCAAGTGGGGCACCCCCATTTAGCCTGGCCCTCCCACCGTTCTAGCTAGCTCTTAGCTCAGGCTCCTCTCCCTCCTGCATGCCATGCTGCATAGACTGATGGCAAAGTAACACAGCTTCCGATACCAGAAATAACAAGTACTGGGGTATTTGTGTTTATCTAGGAAGGCGGAGAGGACACAGATGGGTCATCGCCCAGGACACAGCTGCAAGCTATGTTCACCTTTGTGGCACCTTCTTTTCAGAAAGATGAGGGGAGTGGCAGGAAGCTTATTTCCTCAGGCATTGTTTAAAACAAAAACCAAACAAAAAACCCCACAACCTACTAAATTAAAAACCCTTTAGAAAAAGGAATTGTTCAAATTACTCTTTTCTCAAAGCCGAAGCATACTGTCAGTAGCAGTGGTCACATTTCAAGTGTATTTCTCTCATAGCTACTCACTAAAATAAGCAAAAATAAAACTCATGTATTTCTTTTCAAGAGAGGCAACATCAAAGGCTCCTTTTTAGATGTGTTAAATGCCCTTTTAGTGGAATACCTGAGTTAGAATAATACTCATTTTGGAAGGAAAAAAAATCTATTTCTTCTCACTATGTATTAGCATCACACCCGTACAAGCATTTGATATTTTTATTGCCTCATGCACTGAGGTGTTCTGCAATAGAAATACAACGAAGCTATCAGAAAAGATACAAACATAATGAAATTGCAATGAACATATTATTTCATAGTATTACCCTTGTAAAACTTTATTTCCAAACTCTTAAAATTATTTTTTCTCAACCCAACTCAATACAGGAAAGCTAAAACACAATCCTAGCTGATGGAAAAGAGGTTGTAGTTCAAAGAATTCCATTTTAAGTGAATCAATGGAATAACAACATATCCAACTATGCCACCTATATATCAAATTTCTCTTCACAGATATTGTGTCCATGTTCTTCATAGTCTTCTCTAGTTACTATCATGTCTTCAAAATCATCATTTTCAGAAATGAACTTCCCACCTTCCCAAGAGTAAGTAATAGGGCTGGAAAATGAACAAGGTTATTGTTACTCCTCTATAGATTAATTTAAAATAGAAATATGCAGTGATGATTTCCAAGACTTTTATTAAGCCATACCTATTTAAACTACGTTTTTGATTGCTAAATCAAACCATCCAGCTCCAGAGAAGTTATGAGACAAAGTCTGAAATTTTAGCAGGGCTAGCTGGCTTGGTTTTTAAAAAAGGCCCTCTTTGAAGGCAGGTGTGATGAGGGAATGACATGTTCCCTCATGTCGTTGTATTTTAAAAAGTCTTTGTAATTACTTTGCACAGATAATATTTCTTTAATAGTATTTAAAAATACTCTAACAAGAGTACTTTTTAAAAAGTAGAATTTTTTTGTATATTCAAAATATACTTGTTTTGTCTCCACTCCTTCTGCAAAGATGTTACCCCTTCCTAATCCCTGAAGTGGTACCTTAATAATGACATGGCAGCATTCAGAAGCTGAAAATTCTAAGTAAAAGACTAAGTTCTAATCTTACATACTTAAATACCCACCTAATGACAATACAGTTTTATCTGTTTACAGTAAAAAGGCTGACCCTAAAAACACTTCCTTAACTTTATTAGCTAAAGTACAGAGCAAGCAGGTGATCTCTAGTTTCTCTGGTTTGTCTGAAAATACACTGATTTAAAACATCCTTCTTCCACAATTTTTGCTCACTTAATATTTAAATGAATGTCTTTACTCAACCTACCTTCTTAATCAGCAAAAGAAACCCTACTTTATTGTTTGTTCTGCTAGAAAGATAAAGCCCCTTCTATTTAGTAGTTTAGGACTTACTTTTCAGGAAGAACAACGGAAACATCATAGTCAGTTGGAGTAAGACATCGAACTTCAGAATAAACCCGATCTCTGAAGCCAGGAAAAAGGGTGTTTCCCCCAGTCAGAACTATGTTCTTGAAAAAATGAGGCTGCATTTCTGTAAAATAATTAAGTAAATCTGTAGGTAAGAGACAGAACATACATCTACAGCTTAAGGTGGTGATTTTTCCAATTTTTTTATGAATTTGAACAGAATTAAGAAATATGCATACAAAAAAATTATCATCATCTAATCAGCATATCAGTTAAACAGAAATATGAGAAGGTGATCAATCACCCTGTGTTCTCTCTGATTTCAGAATTTGGCTTTGATAACTACCGTTTTCTTATATTTATTAAATTTCATGTTTGCTAACACAATTCCCCTTTCAAAAGGGATTGTGACACAGGTTTTTTAACAGTACATTAATAGCCTAAATGGTGCCATACTTATATGGCACCATAAAACCTATGAAAGTCGTCTTTGTAATAATAACAATTACCTGTACATAAAACAATAATTACCTGTACATAATCTATGAAATGAACGCCTTAGTACTACTTCTGACAAATAGTAGTCACAAAGGTTTTACTGTTTGATGCTTAAATTAGTGACTTTTGGCAGTTTCACACCAAATGCAACAAAGCCATTACAACATCCCTCCCTCTCCCACCCCCTTGTCCTTTTCAAAATACTTTTAGGATATACCTTCAGGTAAATTCTGAATAGAATAAACAATGGCTTCAGGAATTCCCATCTCTTGAATACCAATATCTGAAGGATGGAAAAGTATTTCTGGAACTGCAAATCTTTCATTTGTTAGACGAAGTATTTGTTCACCAGTCTTGTATTTTCCACTTAACACCATCTCTTCCCTTGGCTAAATTAAAGACATGAATAGTACCCACTGCTTAAGAAAAGAAATCACATCCTAGAAGATTCAGCTAATCTATTTCATGTCCTGCAGAGGTAGGCAGTGTATGCTGCCATTGCCATATTATCTATCAGCAAATCTTTTAAGAATAATGCATACTCTGGTATTACATCTGAAGTGACTTTGCTCTTACCAACTGCAGTTTTGTCCAAAGCAAAATAAAACTGGTATGCACGAGCATGGCCTTAAAATATAGGGCTGCTTTCAAAACTATGGCTGGCTCAGTAAATGAGATAAAACTGTTAAATTGTCTTCACTGGTATTTCAGGCTCTTCTGTAACATGACTTTGAACTTTCAACCTATTTGGGTGTTTAAATGTAATTCAGAGAAACTTACCAAAAAAAAATCAAAGCAGAGAAAACATTTCCTAACTTAATGTTAAAAAATTTAACAATGATATGGATAAGTTATATGACAGAGCACAAAGAGAGAAAGCTAAAACTGTTAAATAATGAAACATTAAATGCTATGCTGGAAAAACAGTATTTTTTTTCCTCCCAACTTACTGAGGAAAAATGTTACCAATTAATGCATAGCACAGAAAGATGTTACAATACAGCATTAGAAAAAAGGGAATATTTTTAACCTCTCCACTAGACTTGTGCAGGGGAACAGTCAAAAAAACCCCTTCAGAATTATCATTACCTTACAAAATCCTTTTTTAATTGTGCTGAAGTCTGGCAAAACATAATCTACCATTACAGTATTTTCCTCTCCTTTCAATCTGAAAAAGAATGTAAAATTCAACAGAATAAAGAACAAGTTCTAAATTCCAACTATTTTATACTGACAAGACTTCTTTAACTTAACTGGAAAATTTTCTGATTAACAGAATAGTTTTGTTTGTACAAACAGATTATTCAGAAGCGCCAACTTTTACATTTAGTACCATTGCATACATACTTGGCAATGTCCATGTCTTTGTAAAAGTTTTGAGAAACATAACACACATCTTCTTTCACTTGATTAATTACATGTGTTTCATCCATAACATGTAGCTGCCTGTGTAAAACAAAAACCAAAACCACAGAAGTTTGAGAATAATTAAGTGTTCCATTTCCTGTCCAGCTTTCCACTGGAACTGAGCAACCATTATTTTTAAGTCACAGGAAGCTAGTGTCTCAATATCTCAACTTGTACTCAATTTACAAAAGCATTCTTGGCCTACTGGAGCTGAGTATTGTCCTGTTTCACAGTTCAGTAAATACATTCACATGCATTTGCCCATTATCTTGCTAACAAGCACAGTTATAATCCTGCCAGTAGCTCTTTGGTAAAGACCTTTACCTAAAGTTCCAAGCTAAAGGATCCCAATGAAAAGTTGATCCTACTGCATTTTATTTGCAGTATTGATACAATCAGTCAGCAAACTGAGACACTTCAGAAAATATATTAAGACTTGTGTAAGTGTGAGCACATAGGTAACCTCAACAACTTCAAAAGCACCGGCACTTTGAAAAATAACAGCCTAATTCTTCAACAGGTTTAAACTCTTCTTAATTTATTTTGATCTTAAGGGCAAGATGGTAGCTAGCAGATTATAACAGACAAAAAATTCCCTTCTCCTTTGAAAAGCAATTAATCTAAATTCACAGAACCAGTAATAATACTCCATAAACTTCTGGCTCATTTCTTACCAAGTTTCAGAGTGAGAATTAGCATGCTTTACCTGTAAGAGATGATCTCCTTTAGATGGTTGGTTAGGAGTTTCCCTCCAACATTAATCCTACAGAAAAAGAGTAACGAGAAATTCTGTCATTATTAACTTCAGGCACAGCAAATAGTTCTTCTAGAAAATACATACTGCAGTATACCTGATGATTGCCTCTTTCTTCTTTTTACTTCTGCAATAAGGTACAATGTGGGTAAAAGAGTATCCGCTATCCACGATGATACAACACAACTCAGATGGATTATCCCGGAAATACCTGTGGGCACTAAGAGCTCCAGCTGAAATACAAAAAAATTAATTCCATTTTAATAAACATTTAGACCTTACAGTGATATGAAGGTACACTTGCTTCATATTTTAAATGCCTTTGACAGACTTATAAGACCTCAATACATAATAATACAGCCAATGCATTAATATATTTTGGCAGTGGATAAAATTAAGTGTTATATATGGCCCTATTTAATCTTTTTCAGGAATTCCAGTCCCTGTTCCATTTCCTCTAAAGTCTAATCACACTGATCATGCTACAAACTTATCAAACTTATGTACAAGAGTATTCTATGTCCAGTTATCTTTCAGAAGAGTGGTACTGTTGTTTACACATTCCCTGTGAGACACAATACATTTCATAATTGTAATGCTGCATTTTGTTCGGTAACACATAACAAATCCAAACAAAAAACCAATCCTACCCCCCTAAAAAAGGAATGCTATCAGATAAAGACTTCATGCAAATTTTTGGTAGAATTCTTTAAATGCTATCCTGTTTCAAAATCCATCTGTTATTTCTGTCATCCTTACTCTCCTCAAATTTCCGGTAATTATATACCATGACACTCTTTAGGAATTAGTACAAGAGTATAGCTGGAATTTGTAAAAAAATTATTTTTAAAATGTTTAATCCACTTTTACTCAAGAGCCAAGAAGCAACTGAAGTAATTTTTTTACTATGTATATATATGTGTGTGCATGTTCGCTTGCTTATTCATTTACTTAAAGGGTTAAGCTTCAAAATACATAAATGCAAACTAGAAGGAGACATACTCACCATTTATTCTAAGAACTGCTTGAAATTGATATTCTTCAAATAGAATTTCATTCATAGATTCTTGGATTGAACTGAAGTTGAAGTAAGGTTCAGTAATAATAATATTGGTATCTACAAAATCCACCTATGAAAAACACATTAAGATTGTCATTGCATAAAACGTAGAAATTATTAATCCCTTACCATCTTTTGCAGCAGTGGAAGATCATGTAAATCTGAAGACATGATTACCACTTGCCATATCTGTTTGTAAATGCTAGACTTAAAATGTTTTAGCTTTTTTTGAAGGCTTCATGAACAGTGATACAAGTTTATCATATTAATGGGTAAAAAACAGAATAGATGGGAACACTTTCATACATATCCTGATTCTGTTCCCATCCTTACAAAATGTAATCCAACATTTTAAACAAATTCCACAAAGGAACACTACAATTTTAATGTAAAATACTTTACACTAATCCTGTCAACTACAGAAAAATAAGTCTCCTTGACAGCTCAGCACTTGCACCACAGAATTCCTTGTCTAATAACCAAAGTCCTGTACAGTGAAGAATCCATAATAAAACTCCCAGTGACTTCTGCTGAGGCCAGCAAAAGATTCTGGGCTTTCCAGGTTTACCAGTATCTCAAACACTCCTTTAAGAGAGGACTTCATAGGGTTACTTCAATCATAACTGGATATGACCCTAAAAACAATACCAGCTGTATCTCTCTGTAGTCTTCACTTGTGAAGAAGAATTAAAAACAAATTCTCAAAACCATGACTACATTGAATACAGTTCCAAAACTGAAATGAAACTTATGTATCAAAAGCCAGCACTTTATATTTTAATATAAAAATGTACAGAGACTAAGCTAATTTGAGGCATTACTTCATTCTCAGTACACAGGTGTTAGAAAAAACTCAGAAATTTCCAGAGAACATAGTATTTTTAAAAGAAAAAAAATTAAAGTCTTAATACACCCCCTGTGCTAAATCAAGTTTGTGGGATATGAAAAATAAAGTATCAGATATTTATATTTTATACATTAAGTCATTCATGGGTAGAAAATGGCTAGCCAAAGATGATTACTAAATGTGTACATATTTTGGTCTACTGATGCAGCTCATCCTTCCCTTTTACATTAACTATTTCTTGATCTCTTAACTACATTGTCTGGGATTATTTTTATCAACTTGAACTCTTAATTATATTGATATGAATTTCTTAGGTAAGCTGCACTCAGTATCAGTACATACCTACAAGACTAAAAAATTTAAATATTTTTCAAAATTCTACACCAGAACTCAAAAACATTGCAAAACTTAAATGCCTGTGATTTCTAATTGAAGGCACTTTCAAAGAGAACAGTAAGATCACCCGTTCTACTTAATATTTGTTAATTCCATTAGTCAGTATTTAATTTACACAAGATATGTAATTAAGAAAAGGCTCTTACTTGATACATTTCTTTTCCAAAGAGATAATCCCAAACCTGTCTCTGAACATCCCAGTTCACCAAGTAACCCTGTAGGAATTTAGAAATAAATTTACACTATTTAGAAAAAATAAAATTGTACTTTAAATAAAAAGTCAAACAACAAACAATTGAGACTGTAAATGTAAAAAATTTGAGAGTTAAAATGTCTAAATTTACATTTTTACGTTAAGGAGTAAATGTTACGTAGGATTAAGGTACGTTACAAATATTCCCCATTGATGCGTTGATTACTGCACTACAAAAACAATGTACATTGTGTTTTCTGTATACATTATTCTTTTTGGCAGAAGGTTGTCAGTCTTTCTCAGTGCCAGGGAAGGTTATGGAGTAGATTACTTGGAGTGCCACCACCCAGCATGTACAAGACAAATATGTGATCAGGTCCAGTCAGCACGGGTTTATTAAAGCTTGACTAACTTGTTCTCCTTCTGTGACAAGGTGACCCACTTGGTGGAGGAGGGAATGGATGTGAATGTTGTCTACCAGGACTTTACCAAAGTCACTAAAGTTTTTGACACCATTTCCTACAGCATTCTCCCGGAGGAGCTGGCTGCTCATGCCTTGGATGGGTGGACTCTTTGCTAGGTGAAAGACTGGCTCGATGTCCAGGCCAGAGAGTGGTGCTGAATGGTGCTCCATCCAGTTGGCATCCCGTCACCAGTGGTGTTTCCCAGGGCTCAGTATTGGGGTCCCTTTTATCAACAATCTGGACAGGGGCATCTGGTGTACCCTCAGTAAGTTCGCAGAACGCACAAAGTTGGGTAGGACTGATGATCTGCTGGAGGATAGAAAAGCTCTGTAAAGATTTCTGGATGGGCTGGATTGACGGTGGCTGAGGAGAATCTTACGATGGTCAGCAAGGCTAAGTGCCAAGTCCTGCACTTGGGTAACAACAACCCCATGCAGCACTATGGGCTTGGGGCAGAGTGGCTGGAAAGCTGCCAGGTAGAAAGGACCTGGGACTGCTGGTTGGCAGCCACCGAGCATGAGCCAGCATGTGCCCAGGTGGCCAAGAAGGCCAAGAGTATCCTGGCCTCTATCACGAATAGTGTGGCCAGCTGGACCAGGGCAGGGATTGCCCTCCTGCACCTGGCACCGGTGAGGCCATCCCTCAAATCCTACTTTCAGTTTTGGCTCCCTTCCAATAAGAAAGGCATTGAGGGACTGAAGCAAGTCCAGAGAAGGGCAACAAAGCTGGTGAAGGGTTCAGAGAACGAATCCTATGAGGACTCAGCTGAGGGAGGCTGTCTAGCCTGGGGAAATGGAGGCTCAAGGGGGACTTTATCACTCTCTGCAGTGACCTGAAAGAAGGTTGTAGTGGAGTAGTGGTTGGTCTCTTCTCCCAGGTAACAAGTGACAGGACGAGAGGGAATAGCCCGAACTTGCACCAGAGAATTTTAGATTGAGATTTTAGATTTGTAAACATTTTCTCACCAACAGGGCTGTCACCCATTGGCACAGGCTGCCCAGGGAACTGGCTGAGTCGCCATCCTGGAAGGTATTTAGAAGATGTGGCACGTAGGGACATGGCTAAGTGACGGGCTCGATAGCACAGGGTTAATTGTTGGATTTGATGATCTTAAAGGTCTTTTTCAATCTAAGCAATTTATGACTGTTAAACTTCACACTGCTCACTGATTCTTGTATGATACTACATATAATCCTACGGTTGGGACATACAGTATGAAAACTATTCCTTAGAACCACTTAAATTTGGCTTTAATGTTAAACTGAAGAGATCTCACTTACTTTCTGAAAGGGAAGAATATAAAAAAGACCAGAGGGATCCTTTATTTCATCCAGTTGATTTGCCGTAAAAGTTTTCAAGCGTGCAGTCTTTGACCTGAACTGACAGTTGGGAATAACGCTGGAAAAGATTGGGAAGTTTTCTATTAAACATGGTATGAGACACATTCAAGAGACACTTTCTTTATGAGACACTTTCTTTAAGCCATCACAAACAGTGTACTTTCACTAATATTTTTGCTGCTGTATTTTGGCTTTAGTCCATTAACTGGAGCCAGTTATGAGGGAAATCTTTAATTTGTGACAACTCCAGTGCAGACGAGACACCTTTTGGAAAATCAAATACCCCCCCCCACCTCCGCCACACACTGCGCTGAGCCGTAATCGCCACCTGCCGCCGGCACAACAGGGAGAGCGCCAAGGGCTCTCCTCCCACCCTGGCCGGTGGGGCACAGTGTGACACAGACAAGCACGGTGTACCACAGAGGGGCACGATGTGCCACAGAGGGCCACGATGCGCAACGCTGCGCGCGTCGCAGGGGAGGAGCCCGCAGCCGCCGCAGGGGCGGGGCGAGGCCAGCCCACGCCTCTCCGCNGGACCCCCAACGCCCGCGCCGCCTTGTCCCATCCCCTCACCTGACGTTCGCGTGGCTGTAGCCGATCTTGGCGTTGTAGGCGCCGTTATCCAGCACCAGCGTCGCCATGTTCCCCACGGCGCCACGGCCGCCGCCGTCCCAGTATTGATCCGCCACCGCCGTGGATTTCTACGGTGACCATAGAGCGGAGGAGCAGTGCGCGCGTGGCCCGGCGGGACGCGGGGGTGCCGGCAGCGCTCCGCCTCTGCCGCGGGGCGCGCGCCCTGCCGGTGACGCTCGCGGAGCTGCGGGAACCATTGGCCGGGCGTGACCCGGCACCGCTCGTCACACGGGTGGGCGTGGAGGTGACATGGCGTCATCGCGGACAGCTCCCGACCCGGCTGCAGACGCTTCTCGGCCGCCGTCAGCGGAGGCGGTACCGACGGCTGGGGATAAGGCGGGGATGTTAGGGCGAGAACCTGGTGTGGCAGTGGTTTAAAATTATAGACCTCCTCGGGTGACCCTGCCGGCTGGGTTGCTGCGGTGCGGGAACCCCGCGCTTCGGGAGAAAGGTGCTGAGTGAAAGTCCCATTGGGAAGTGCGCAGCAACACGGGCCTGGGCTGTGTAAGAATGTGACAAAATAGAGAGGCAGTTCTAAATTCTATCATCGTTATTTTACTGTTACAGAATCAATTAGGTTGGAAAAGACTTGAGATCACTGAGTTCAACCTATGACTGAATACGATGTAAACTAGACCTGGCTCTGAGTGCCATGCCCAGCCTTTACTTAAACACCTTCAGGGATGGTGACTCCACCACCTCCCTGGGCAGTCGATTCCAATGTCTAATCACCCTTTTTGTGAAACAACAACAACAAAAAATTCTTCCTAATATGCAACCTAAGCTTCGCTGGGGTTTAAGACTAAGTCCTCTCATCCTGTCCCTGGCTGTCTGGGAGACAAGACCAGTCTCCAACTGGCTACAGCCTTCCTTCATGTAAACAGTTTTTCAAAGCATGCATAATTAACACTTTTATTATAAATAGTATGGAAAACAGTGGTGTTGGAATTCTCTGTTGTGGAGTCCCTTCAGCCACTCAATGTAATACCCGGGTCTGGCCTTAGCAAGACAGACCCTAGCTACCCCATCTGCCTGAAGGGATACTTCCAATATGCTCTGTACACAATAGTTTGGTCGGTTCTGCCTCCCCTCAATGACCTTGGCCTTGTGGTTCCTTCCCACTCAGTGTGTCTCCATTGGCTTTAGGTCAATCCCCTTACCTGCCCTTTGCCCCGCCCCCAGACCCTCTACTTAAGGGGAGACGAGGGTGGGGTTTGCTCTCTCGCCTCTTGGCCTTGGCTGTCTTTGTCTTTCTTCTCCCTCCCCGGCTCAGGGTGGGGGCGGGGGGGAATAAAATGGACTCTCGTGCTTAACAAAAGAGACTTTGTCTGTTTCCCTGCCAGCGCTGTAACCTCCCTGGACACGATGAACACTGTTGCCACACGAAGCAACACTCTGTTCCTGAACAGCTTTTGTTTTACTGAAGTCTGCGTAATATAGCACGCACCTTTATAGAACCACAGAACACCACCAGCTGGAAGGGCACTGAAAGATCATCTGGTCCAACCTTTTGCAGTAAAGGGAACCATGATGAGACCTAATATGCTGTCCAACACCATCTTGAAAACCTGCAATGGGAACCCCCTGAGGAGAGGTTTTTGCAGTGATTGGTTGTTCTCACTGTGCAAAAGTTCCCTATATCAAGATGAAAGCTCTCTTGGTACAACTTAACACTTGTTGCCCTTTGTCTTGTGAAGCGAGAGCTTCCATTATTGTAGCCACTCTTTAAGTACTACAATACTGTGATAAGATTCCCCCAGCTTCTCCAGGCAGAAAAAACAAAAGGACCTTCAGTCTTTCTTCAGGGTGTGTTCTTGAGCCTTAGATCATCTTTATGGCCTTAATTTGGATGCTCTCCAGTTGTCCACAAATTTTTTTGGAGTTGCTGGGAGTAGAACTGGACACAATACTCCAGGTGTGGCCTAAAAGGCACCAAGCAGGTCGGGATGATCAAGTTTCTGTCCCTGCTAGCAATGCCCCTGTGGATGCAACCTAAGATCTGCTTTGTGCTCCTTGCTGCAGTGGTGCACTGCTTAGTCCAGTTCAGCCTGATGTCCATCCAGACCCCCAGGCCCTTTTCCACAAGGCTGTTTCACTGCCACACAGGTCTGGGCCTGCACTGACTTCTGTGGGTATGTCATCTCAGGTGCAGCACCGTGTACTTGTCTTGATGATGAATTTTGCTCTATTTATGTTTTACCTACCATCACTAGTTCCTTTGTTGTATTCCAGTAAAAAGAAAGAGCACTACAGTTTTGTATTTTTGTGTAATTGACTTTCCTTAACTTAAAAATAACTGTTACTCTGTATGACAACTGTTCACCCTAAAAAATATAAAATGTCTTTCCATGAGCCAGGATGTTCATTGGAACACGTGGCAGTCTGCTTTTAGACAAATCCTCTTTATGTGCTTGTAAAGGAAGTGTATCATAAGGACAGCTTCCTTAATCCTGACTCCAGCAGATACATTATTTGATTCTTGAGAAGAGGTCACAGGAATTATCAAAAGCCTGTTTTTCACGTTCAGGAGCTCCTGGGTGCTTTTTAAAGAACCCTGTCTGTTGTTCCCCTTTGGGTTTGTAATTAAAATCCAAAATACACAAAACAGAATAGTAACAAATTATTTTGGTATTCAGTGTTAAAGAGAAACATAAAATACTACTCTTAAAATTGCATAACTTTTACTTTATCCTTTTAGTAATATAAAGTTCTTAGAATAATTGTTTAGATTTAAAAAGCCAATATGTATTGCTAACTTTTGCCTTGTGAAAATAAAAGGGAAAAGCCAGAATTTAGTAAATTACTTTTTTCCTTCTAAATACTAGCTCCAGCTCTATGATGCTTCATCTGTTAATCCAATAACTTGTGTGGGATTTGGAGTTACTTTCACTTTTTTTTT
>VXBB01022923.1:243832-260886 GCA_013399915.1 Illadopsis cleaveri
CGGGCGTCGAGTAAGCGCGAGTGGGGATAGCGGCTCCGCTCCCGGCGCTCTCCCCACCTCGGGCAGGGGCGGGCGCAGGGATGAGGCGCGCTCCTGGTCCCGGCTGGTCGTCGTGAGGGGCGCGGGCAGGCAGACGCCATGGCGGGGATTATCAAGAAGCAGATCCTGAAGCATCTCTCCAGGTCAGTGGGGCGCGGTGCATCTGGCAGCCTGAGGCGGTGCGGGGCGGGTCGACTGTGGGTCCGTGTCCCCTGGAGAGCGACCCCCGGTCTGGGCGGGGGGAACGGGTCCATTCTATTCGCAGAAGGGGGAACTGAAGCCGCTTCGTCGTAGTGATTTGGAGGCGGAGGGGGTGGCCGGGTGCTCGTGTGCTTACCTGGCCCTTGGCCGCCGGCCCCTGGCTCCTTCGCCCGGTACCCGGCGGCGCAGGCCGGGAGGGGGCTCGGTCTGCCTGGCGCAGGAGGGAGTCACCGAGTGAGTCACTGCCGGGCTCGGCCGCCTCCCTGCCGGGCAGACGGTGCCCGCCTCCGCTGCCTGAGGTGTGCGGGGGGCAGAGAAGCGGGGGAGACCCCGACCCTCGTGATTCCCGGGCGGCGGGGGCGAAGAGCCGCCGCCGCGGTGCACTGGCTGACCGGGGCTGGGGCAGCTTGGCCTGTGTCCTTGCAGCTCAGCTCGCGAATTCCTTGCTCCTGAGACACAGGTGAGGCCGGGCAACACAAAGGTGCACGCAGAGAGATGAAAATAAGTTCGTGGTTTTCTGGGTGGTTGAAATAATGTCTATAGTGCCTCGCGGCCTAAAACGAAACAAACAAACAAATCTGCTGTAAATGTCTTAGCTGTCAATGTCGTGTGCTTGAAAGATGGAGGAATCGCAGAAAGTACACAATCCGATTCACACAGTTTTAGAAAGCCGCATCAGGTTTCTCCCATTTTCTAAAGAGAGGCAAAAACCTGTCAGGTACTTGATCTGTCATGATACCACAACGTTGCTAATTCTTCAGAGCTTACTTTTTATATCTTAAAAATATAACCTGAAATACTTCAATTTTTTAGGGTTTTTTTCTTCCAAAATGTTCTATTCCACTTTTGTGTGGTATTTCTGAAAAGTGTTTATGGAGAAAATTTAATAAAATGAAGTGACAGATTGTCATTTGACTAATCTGTTGTTGATGCACACAGAAAACATAATTCTCATTCCAAATCCTTTGATACCTATCTGCTAAATGTGATGTATGGAGCAGTAGTAGACTAATTTTTCTTCTCCACCCTGCTCATGAGTTATGTAGCAGGGAATGCTGACAAAGAAATCTTTTCTTCACATGAAAATGACAGAGCACTGTGTGAATGGAAATGCAAGGGGAAGATGTCATCAGCCTTGAGTCAGTTTTCTAACCAGCAGGAGCTTGGAATAGCTGGATTTAGCAGCTTGTTTCCTGCAGTGGTGTATAGCGAGCTGTATGGAAAGAGAAGTGAGCTCTAGTCTCTGTGCTACAGGTTCACTCTAAAATGTGTCTGGGAGCTAGGCATGATTAAGATGAGTCAGTTTTTGTCTAGTTTTTCAAATGAGCAGCTGAATCGATTAGAACTAAGTACTTTGTCATGTTGGTAAATTTGTGATTCCTCTTGTGACTTGTGATAATGCTTACTCAACAAAGCTCTGTCAAATGATTATGACAAATTTTATCACTTCTGGAAAGCTTATGAGATATATCCAGTGATCTGAGGCTTGCAAGTTGAACTTGATGCTCATAATCTATACTATTCAAAGAGTGTGTTTGCTACCTAAAATGTAGACAGTATTATTAAGCCCCTTGTTATGGATATTCTTCATTACATGTTCAGATAATGTCTTTACTTCCTGCAGAACAGGTGTTTCAGTGGTTTCAGAAGTTGGTTACTCAGGAAAACAGAATTCAACTGACATGAGCTTAAATTTCAGGACCTTGATTTTTCAGCAAAAATTATAAAAGTATTAATTCAAGATTTTCTTTAGTAAGTTTTCTGAGAATGTGACTAAGAAGCCAAGTACATAAGGAATTTCCTGTAATAGAGAGAGTGCCAAAGGACACTTTCACTTTTTACTCTTGCTATAGTAGTTGCTGTTCTGCAGTTTTCATAGTTTCTTCAAACTGCTGCCTGCTTGTCATCTTCAGCTAAGCAGCTATTAGTGGCAGGATTAAAACTTACTGGAAGAGGTGCATATATAATAAAGCAATAGTGGAAAGAATTACCCACTCATCTCAATTTATTTTCATTTTTTAATATTTTATTTCACTTTATGTTTGCACAAAGATACAAATTTGTATCTTAAGTTACAGAGAAGTACTTTGATTTTTTGCCACAAACCACAGAACAGTTGAGGTTAGAAGGGATCTTTAGTGGATATCTTGTCCAGCTCTCCCAGTCATCATTGATTTGGCAATGTTTGCCGTGAAGATTACTGCAATATCTGTTAATCATGTGTTTACTCTTTTACCTATCTAGGTACTGTATTTGCAAATTTGAAAGCATTGTGTCATTCAGCAGCACAGTTTCCATTTAGCAGTTCACAGTGCATTTATTAGATGCACTGATAATGGACACTGGTGTAGAAGGAGCCTTGTCATTCTACATTGGTTAGACAGTGAAAATTTTATGTAGGTATGAGTCTTTAAGGTCTGAGAGCAAGAAGATGACCCAAATTGCGTTTTGAAACGGTTTTGATAGCTAAATTACTTTCTACCTTTGTAAAGGGATTTTCTTATTGCTGTGTTACAGTTTAAGAGCAGTGAAGGTAATAAAACTTATTTTATTCAGCTTGTAACAAGTCTGTATCTCATGTCAGGATGTGGGAATTAGTTTTTTGCTTTTTCGGTCTTTTAAAATTTAAAAAAATGTCCTCTATCTTCAACATACATTGTTCTTTCCCAAGGCTGTGGTAGAAAACAAGAAGGAGGGAAGGGGTAGGAACAAACTGCATGTGTTTTTGTTGTACGTCACATGGTGCTTGGTGTAGGATATGAAACTAAATGTATCAACTAAACTGAAGAGATGAGTTTGCTATTTGGAGGCTTGAATTTTTGTCATCTCCATGTTGTATTAGGTGTGGTTTTACTGAATGCAGTTGACAGACGGTCTTTATTTCATATGTGCCCTAAAATAAGTGTCTTGTGGAGTCTGGATAACAGCATCATCCTTTACAAAGGTAGGAAAGACACCATCCCTAGGAGAAGTCCTCTCTGTAGTGTTGTGATCACTTACTCATACTGTAAAGGTCTTCCCCAGTGAACTGAAACTTGTGTTGAATCATCATTTGTGCTGTTATGTATTTTCAGTGGGTGAGGGATTTCTTGTTGAATAGCATCTTTTTATTGCAAAATTTTCGTTCAGTGCTCTGCTATGATGATTGCAGATATCCTTGAGCATTCCTTCTTTTTTCTCAGACTTGGTGGACAAGTGTATGAAACAATGGCGTTAAAGATTTCTGACAGGAATCTAGATTGCCCTGTGCAAGTTCACTGTGGTGTTACTGCAGTATTTTCTCTGGCTGTGAGGGGATCATCTCCGTGGCAGCAGTTTCAATCTTGAGTTTGTTGGATGGGAGGTACATACAGAGATTGGGTATTACTAACTCAGACTCATATAAGGGTGTTTTCAGGTGTTTTACAGTTTTGGCTTTTAGTCTCATTGCAATTCCCTTTCTAGTTAATGAGAAGTCTGAGTCTTCTATGTATCTGCATGATCCATGCCTTTCTGTGAAAAACAGTTTTGTTTATAGAGATGTGTAGATGAAGGCAAGCTTATAAACTTTACCTGTCTGATAAGTAGCCGCACTAAATATGACAATCGTCACCTCAATTGATACTAACTCTTAAGTTTATCAATGATAACATGTAGTTCAACTTGAAAAGTTACAGTTTGCATCTTACTCAATATTTTCCACAAAGAAAACAGTAAGATGTTCTAAAGTGTTTGGTATGGCAGAAATTGTTTTCAGTTGTGTCATTAGTTAGTGTTCTGCATGAACTTAGACCTTTGCTTTTGCTTATCTGAATCAGTAGATGTGAACATACTAGGATTTCAATAAAAGAAAATTGCGGGGAGTTTTGTGACAATTGTTTTAATTTCATAGTTGGGAAGTCATTCTAAAGCTCATATAAAGAATGGTTGTACAAAGAGTAGCATCCTAATTGTATGGATATCAGGAATCAGTTGGTCTTGATATAAACAATGATATCCTACATAATCTGGGACAACTTCACTGGTAAGCATCCCACTGAAGTATTTGCCCTGCATACTGACCTGCCTTTATGCCAGTCAGACATGCCTGTTTGGTGAGGAATGTTGTCCTCTCAAGAGATCTGAGGTGACTCCTTTTAGACTAAAGCAGTATAACACCTTCATTGGGCTAGAATGGGCCATTTCCTTCCTGTAAGTAAATGACCAAAATTGTTTGGATGAACTTTGAAAATTCTGCTAGTAGCAAAAAAGTAGGTTTTTGCTTATTTTCAGTTTTGTGTATTCCATTTCTGTGTCACTTTAATTTTGTGAAAGTTAGCCAATTCCTTTAGCCAGCCAAAGAACACAAAAAGTGTACTTTTCCGCTTCTCTCTTTGCTTGTACTAATTTTTCAGAGTATATTCTAGGTTCCTGACTTTATTGGCTTGTGTAGTAAGTGATAAAAATGCAAAACACTATGTAGACATAATAATCTCTGTTGTTCTGAACGAGTCTGTATTGAGTCTGAATGCTTGCAGAAAGTGTTAGCATTATGTGTCTTAAATGCTGCACCTACGGAAAGAATAAGCCTAAAAAACTACAGGTAGTAAAGCAGAACTGCTTGAGACAGCAGACAAGGAGGAGGAGAAAGAGCAATGTAAAATTTCACTGTAATCCTGTATTTCTTAAATTCCCTTATGCTGGAAAATCAATACTTTTAGTATTTAAGTGGAGACTTCATGCCAACAATTTCTTCCATGAGAATATGTTGGTGATGTTTCAGTGAACATGAAGGAATCAATAAATGCTTTTTTCAACAGAAACAAAGAACTTTCACTTTCTTCTGTTTTTGTTAGTAGCTTCATTCATCGTATTGCATTTTAAGATTCTGTAACAGAACATCTTCCAAAATTCAAACTGCAATTGCTGTGGTGCTTTATGAAATTATACCTGTAATTTGGAGATAAACGAGCTATAATGCATTTTCTGGTAAAATTCTTAATTGTTACTTATATTAAGATTTTATATTAAATCTTGCATTACATCTCAGAAAGATTTCTTAAGCTTTCAGTAGCGTTTGGGTTAGTAAAATAAACTCACAGAATTTGACTTCTCCTTTTCTGTTTGGTTTACGTTATTTTTGCAAATGTATTAAAAATCTAAATGCTAATTCTACAGACATTGTATTTGTACAATTAAAGTTCTGCTGAAGCTTTGTTGAAGTCAGACAACTCTTGTGCATACATAATAAAAAGTAATACATTTGCACAATCAAGAGGAATTAATCAGCAGCGTTTTAGTTGTATGTGATCATTTTCTTTAGCGTAAGTTTCACAATGAAAATGATCTTGAAGATTGCTCTGTTCAAGTGTCTGACACACTAGTATGAAGTATTCCCTGTGGAAAAAAGGATATTTAAATAAAGCCTGTAAGGAATACAATTGTCTTTTAAGGTCAAGTGATTATGGAGTATGTAAGAATCAAAACTAGCCCACTGTTACATTTTTTAAAATTTGTTATTTCTCCTGCCAAAGCCTTAGTATTTTGAGGGATTTTTTTTTTTTTTTAATATGGAAGCAGAATAAAAGTCTGTACTAAGTAAATCCAAGAATGAGAGATGGTTTTTAAAGTGCTGTTTTTTCTTTTTTCCACAAGAAGATTGGACAAAGGAGATCAGATAATTTTTGATGAGACATTAATGGAATTATAAAAGCTTACACGAAGTGATTTATTTCTCAGTTTTTTTGAGAATCATGAGAATAATTGCTAACAAGTAATTACTCAATTATATCAATAATATCTTGTGTTTGGCCGCTTGCACAACAACCCAGGTTTCTCAGTCTAGTAACTCCTGTAGGAGTACATCTTTGTGGAGTTGGTGCTAACCATGGTTTAGGTCTCTTCATTGTCTTCATTTTTGATAAGGAAACACAGTAGAGGAAGGAGTTCCAGCTAGGCTATGCTTTTTAGTTCCTCCAGCCTCCTACACATGGATGTACAGGCCTTGTTGGAAGAATGTCCCCAGCACAGATTTCATAGCAGCTCTGCCATGTGTCTTCACCATTTAGCTTGAGAACATCAGAGGGTTTTCTTTTTGCCTCAGAGATGCTTGCTCCTTCTGACTGCCAAGGAAGCAGCACCTGGATCCAGCTACCCAGGAATCTGAAAGTTAGGTGGTTGCCCACTTCAGAAACAGTTTTCATATTGTAGTTTCTTCCATTGGTGGGAGTCTGGAAACTTGAGAAGAATAATTTGTAACTAGGTATCTGTAATTGACTTTAGTGATAAATCTCTTAATTGCTATTCTGATATCTGAACAAACTGCCTACCAAGGTCACTGTCCAAATGTTTGGGTTTTGTTGCACCCAATAGAGTTAAAGTGTAGGAATTAATTATGTTTAAGATGAGGCATCTCTTTGAAGTGAAGACAGTTAGCAGAGAACTTTTGTTTTGAGGAGTTTATTATACTGAAAATTCATAGCCTCCAAAAATCAGACTTTCAGATGTGTACGTGTCTTTGTAGCACCACACCAAACACAAAAACAAGCCCAGAAGTGCCATTCCCCTTCATCTCTAGAGTCAGGTTTCTTTAGTGTGAGTTTTGAATAGCTGAGGTTGGGACACTGTAAATAGGAACAAATAATGTGAGAAATCTCAGGCTAGGCAAAACAAAACTGAAAGGTTGTCTTCCATTTAAAAATAAAATAAAACCCTCTTATGCTGCATCTTTGGGCTATCTTCTTCCAAATGTACTTACTGGGTATCCCTGAAACGACTTGGTTACATTATGTAGATTTTTCCTAGATTTTCTTCATGAGCTGTTCATTTAAATAGGGCTCCAGTACTGTAGTATCAGACAGCAAGGGACATCCTCATGGGAATCTGGTGTTTTACACAGGTCTGTTTCCTTTTGAATTCTGTAGTGTCATGATGTGTAACAAATTGTTGTAACTGCAGTTATCTTTAGCTAAAACACTCTTACATTATTGTATCACTCCTTTTTCCCTTTGAACTTGATCCCTTGTGTGTCCCCTGTGTCCCGTTCCCTGCAGCGATCCCAGCTGGCTCTGGTGGAGATTGGTTTGCTGTGAATATCCTTACTACCAAAATGAGTACCAGAAGCTTCTCAGAAGCCGTGGCAACTGACCACTTGCTTTCGCCAGGAATAGGGGCCTTATGTCTGAATACCTTGCCCTCAGGTAACTTCCCCTCTCCCACCTTTGTAGAGTAAATATAAGAGGTGGTATGTATTTATATAAATTTAGGAGTGAAGTGAGGTCTATAAATGCTACTTAGGTTTCCACTTCTGTTTCTTTTTATAATTTAAAATTCCGCAAAAAATAATTGTTTGCTATGCAGCTGTGTGTTTTGGCTTCTTTGGAGTTTTTGTAAGTCCTAAACTAAATTTGTAAAATGGGTTTGTGAACTAAATCAGCAATCCCATTGTAAACATACCTTTATTTGTATTTTCTAAATGTACTCTGAATATTTCCTAATGTCTTTAAGCTTTATGACATTTACTGCTTATTATTTGCATCTACGTAATCTCTTTCCATTACTTATTGTGTATTACCTCTGTATTGACATATTTGAAAGATCAGTCAGCTCCTTAACCAGTTTACAGAAGAAAGTGACTGATTTTATTTCTTTTTTTAAAAATTGAAAAGTTCTTACAGTTAATATCTTATCAAAAGATCTTATTTTGTTGTGAGGTCTGATCAGTTAGCATTAAAATAGGTACGTGCTAATGTCATATAAATAAATGATGCAGTTTTCAAAAAGCCGGTATTGTTATGCTTTTACACTGTATCATTATTTCATTATTTTAAATTTCTGAAGTAATTTTTCATTATATGGCTTTTTTTTGCATTAGGTACAGAATGTTGTATTTTTAGTGGAGTTTAATAGTTATCAACTGTAAGCAGATTAAGGTGGTTTTATTGCTGCCTGCAATGGGCAAGTTGTAAATACATTGCCACGTATTGTTTGATATATTCAGGATTTTATGTTATCTTGTACTCAACATATCATTAAGCCCTGACATGTATAGAATTGTCATGTTTGAACAAAGTTCTTTGGGTTTGATCATATTGGCCATTTCTCTGCTTGCTGTGAAAAGACTCATGGAATAGAAAAGCTGAATCTTGGTCTCTGTAAGGATTTATCATAAATGAAAGGTGAATTGCTTAAGCAATGTTTTACTTGCCACATGATTATCGTTCGTGCAGTGCAAGCTCCTCATTTAAGCACAGTACTTGGCTGTGTCTGTGCAGATCGGCTTCATGACACATAAGTAGATAATAATCATTGATGACAGCAGCTGTCTCAGTTCTGCCTGTACCCAAAAAGCAAGCAATACAGCTTTTCTAAATGGAAAGAAAATAATTTCCTATATGTGTTATTACAGAATTAACTAGGTGTCTTGGTTTGAGAAGACAGGTATCTGCCAGGGAAAGTTGCAGCTTCTCTTGGAATGGAGAATGTAAACCACCCCCCACGCTCTTTTCTAATTATAAATTTGCAGTTAGAGGCTTTCAGGCAAAGATTTGGGGATAGAAATAGCAGTTCTTTNGGTCTCCTTGGCAACTTATGGGGAAGAAATTCTTTAGAGTGAAAAAGGGACAAACCTAAACCCCAACACTAGGGGAAGCATTATGTACTGTCAAGAGACTTGGTGGGGATGTCGTTATTTGAGAAAGTGTGGAACAAGTCTTGAAGCTATTAGGAGTGTACTAAGATGTTTTTAGGAAGTCACCTGGAGTGGGGGTCTCTGCTGAAGTCCTTCTGTGTTGTGATGAAATGGAAGCAGTTATTTGGAAAGTGTCAGCAAAGCGTATGTATTATTCAAGGCTCCTACAATAGGATGGATAAGGGAGTGGTGTGACACTGCACCAGATACGTTATGCAAATACGGGTTGCTTGTTGAGCCAAGGTACTAATTAGTGATTTCCCTGGAAAGGAAGATCTGGTTTTAGACTATGATAGGTCAAAAAGCGTGACAAGTGTTAGGTGCTTGAGGTCCTGTATAGTAGCCTGAAAAGTCCCACCTGAAGCTGTAGGGTTGTAGGTGGTATTTTGGACTTGTCAGTGTGCTGTAACTAATGGCCAGACTGAGAGCAGTAGGTCCAGGCTAGGTTTGTAAACAAGGAAATGCCCTGTCCTGCTGCAGAGGGTTGGGCAATGAGCACCTTCACAAAGTGCTTTGCAGCTGGTGTCCATGCTGGACATCCAACAGGCCATGGAGGGTTCTCCATCTTTCACTCAGACACCAAATACACACCTAACAATTCTGCAAATGTTCAAGGTGAGATTAGATAAAGTATGTAGCCATTTGTGTGGAGTGGCCACAATAACGTTAGGTAAAGGGGTGATACCTTTCTTGTGTACAAATTGATGTTGGAGGGTGTAAGAAGATGCCAGTTGGGTGTCACAGATAGTGAGGGGTGTGCTTGAGCAAGCCCGTTACTTAAAATTAGCTGTGTTTTGTGGTGTTAGGCTGGATGAGAGGAACTCATGTAACAGTATATACTGTTGATCCCAACACTTCGTTTCTGTGGCAAATTTGATAGTTAGTGCTATTCCTCTTCTGCTTGAAGTCTTAACATTTGAAGTGGTGTAGTGAGCTGAATGGTAGTAGACCTCCTTCACTCTGTTACTTAGTGTCATGGGAAGGAAACATCTTCCTGAGAAACTCAATTGAAAACGATCATTTGTCTTGTTTCAGAAATGGTGTAATATTCTTTAGTGATCAAATAACATGGTTCAGCCAGATGAAACAGTAAAAAAAAAACCAAACAGTTGTGTTCCATTTCTGCTATTCTATTATTGATCCAGTTGCCAGTGCTTAGTAGGTCATGCTTGCCTTTTTCAGAGCCTGTTGTTTAAGCAGTTTGAGTTTGTAACAAGGAAATAAGCAAAACTTGCAGCACATACTGTGATTTAATAATTTGTCATGATTTGAACATATATTTAGAGTCATATCACCGAGGAAATTTTATTTTAAAAGCAGGAAGGCACATGGTAGAGCTGGGAAAACCGGTTGTATATTCAGGAGATGTGCAAAATAGCTGAGAATCTGTGTCCAAATGTGATGTAGACTTCTCTTATTTCTCTGCTAAATCCAGAGGTTGGAGTTTCTGTTCTCAAACTTGACAAGGCACCTGGTATTCACTCCAAACCTTTGGGGAATGCTGCTCTAAGCTTCATGTGGTTTGTGGCCTTTCGTATACAATTCATAAGCTTGTGACTTCAGAAAAGTGTTTTCTTATTCTCTACCTGTTCTGGGGGATTTTTTGTTTCTGTTTTCAACTTCTTGGCCATCTTCTCTGCTCCATTCAGTGCTCCAAGCCTGTGATGTTACAAACAAACCTTAAAAAAAGTACATATTTTAGGCAAGGAAATAAATGCATCTTTTATGTAGGTTTTGAGTTATTTTAGAGGGAGAGAACTGGAAGAACTGTTGTGGTCCTGACAAAATACAGTGATTAACTTACTCCTCTTTGATTCTTAATACTGCACTGTTACTGTACAGTCTTTTATGCTTTTCTCTAAACTCTTAGTCTGTACTTTGTAAATTAAAATTGAACTGTCTATCTGTAACTGCATAGGAATTTTTAGTGCATGTATGTGTAGATGCACCCAAAGGAGCTACATCAGGCAGCTTATGATATTGATTAATTCATATTTCTGGATCCTTGCATTTAAATGGTAAATACTTTACAACATTATTCTACTTATAAAATTCAATAATAAAACTGTATTGAAACTCATACTATCACATAGTAATTCAAGCCTCAGATATGTTTTGAGAAAGGAAGTGTAGTTTGTGAAATTGAAACTCAGTCCGTGAAAACAGTTTTGCTAAGAATATCTTCTCACAGCTCACCTGTGACTTTCTGTGACTTTTGACATGAAAGGTACAGTCTTAACTGGTAGAGATCCTTTTATGTCTGTCTCTTCTGAATGAAGCAGCACTTAGAGCATTTTTCCTTCCACTGGCTGCAGGAGAGGAAGAAAATTCAAAGCAACACTCTTGAAGAATTAAAAAAAGTGTATATAGAAAAAGTGATGGTCCTTTCTGAATTTTTTCCCTGTCCTTCTGCTCCCTGTTGAGAGAGCCTGGCTTCTGTTTGTTTGAAGGATATTGAAAGTAACTCAAAAATGGCTTTGCTGTTGCCATTCTCCTCTTTAATGGTGTTTTGTTATCTTTTGGTCTGAAGTTTGAAAACCTCTTTCTGTAGGTCCTGTGTGTTTCACTGTGATGTGTCTGCAGCTGTGACCAGGATAATGCTTAGATCTATCTCCGAGCTGAGAGGCATTTCTGGTGTGGCTGAGCAACAGGGAACTCTGAGGGAGACTTCTTTCACAGAGCATGAGTCTTAGGAAAGTTGTATGTACCTGTGTGTGTGTAATGGCAGAATGGTTTTGCATTTGCTGTGTAAATGTGACTTTAAAATGACATCAGTTTGTAATTCTTATGTTGACCCTTACCTAGAAAGTCAAGAGTGAGAGGTGCTACCAGATGACTAAAAACACTCAATGGCTGCTTTTTTTCTTCTAGGAATTTTGTACAACCTGAATCAGATGAGACTTTGCAATGGTTTCTGATATAGGAAGTTTTATATTTTGCAGTTACTAAGAGGTTGTTTTAATGAGGAAGGTTGTTTAGCTCTTCTCATTATTCTTTCTTGTTGAAAGAAAGAAAAAAGAGTAACCAGGAAACAAAATAATTGAAGTCTTTTATTCCCCTCATAATGTTTCTAAACAGAGCATTTAGTAGTACATTAGTTGCCTAGGAAAATACATTTATCAATAGCCTTATCTCAATATATTTTTAGTACTGAAATTATGAAACTATATTATTCACAGATTAAATCTCATTGCTTGTGGATAATTTATGACTGTAAGCAATACAGTAACAACTGCAGTGTTTCATAAGAAACCTGTCTAGTAATATTTGCAAATACATACTGCTTGCATTTTGTCAAGTTTGGTAAATGCATTTTCAAGGCTAACCATCCTGGGAATGGAGTAGGGCAGTTGGACTCAAAAAATGCCTGCTCTCTTTCAAGCTGTACTTGGAAACTGTTAAGAGAGCTTGCCAACCTTCTTCATCTTCTTTCACCATCTCCCCCAGTATCAAGTACTTAATGAGGAGCTTGTAGTTCAGTTAGAAGTTGTCTCTTGAATGGAAAGGAAATGCTGGAGTTGCACCTTCTGGGGCATTGCTTCAGGGCCATGTTCCATCATTGAGGACAGACAAACTCCTTTGCTCTCTGCCTGGAGAATAGCAGCACCAGGAGATTTTGGTAGGAAAAGTCACAAAGCATAATGCCAACAGCAGTATTTTCTACTACCTGATATTGTAAAACTAGACTCAATTCATGAGCAGAAACAATTTTTCGTGGTAGATTGAAAGTGTGGTAAAGTATAGCCTGTTCTTAGCTTATGGTAGATACAATACTACAGCTGTTGGTTTGTAGGTGGAGAACCCGTGGGCTCTGTCATGTTGTCTTACAAGGATGTGAAGCATTTGACACAGTCACACAGATTCTTTCATTGTATCAGCAAATCCTAGTGCATTTGAAATATAAAGTAATTTATATGTATGCTTTTAAGTAGTTACACTTTTTACCACATGGATATCAAATTCAGCTTTCAAGTTTTCATCCAATATTTTATATACCTCCTGTTGCTATGTGTGTGTATGTGTATTTCTAATTTGTCATTAAATTCTATGACTAAATCTTATTAATATTGTAAGTAAAACTTTTATTGCAAGACTAACTAAATACATCGAAAGGTACTCTTATGACAGTAATTTTAGGGGTTTGGGACTTTTTCTCCTTTCAAAAAGTTAAAGCATGAAAGAGATTCAGTTCTACTTTAAATAGTTTAAAATTAATAGTTCAATAGTTTGGGTCAAGGATTGATTGTTATTCTGGGTGATGCAAAAATTAGAAGATATCACACAATATATTTTTGTTTATGTATAGATTGTTTTTGTTTATTTATAGATTGAGCTACTGAGATGAAAAAAATTAGAGGGACAAATCAATTCCATTGTACTTTTCTTTCCAGGGTGAAATTTATCTAAGATTTCTTAACTCCCAGATCATTGCTTTAAGTTAAATTGTCACTGACTTGCAGGATAGCTTTGATTGCTTTATATTTGTTTACTTAAGGTGTGTTTGTTTTTAGGTTCACCAAAAATCTGTCACCTGACAAGATCAACCTGAGCACATTAAAGGGGGAAGGTCAGCTGACCAATTTAGAGCTGGATCAAGAGGTACTCCAGAACATGCTGGATCTTCCAACATGGCTGGCTATAAACAAGGTGTTTTGTAATAAAGCATCCATTAGGGTGAGTGTTTTATTGTGCTGGAATGGTAATAAACCAAATCTTACTTCCTTTTGCTCTGTCTTTGTAAACATTCAAGCAACTTTGTATTAGTCGGAAATTGTGGTAAGTGTTTAATAAAATTTTAAAGAACAACAAAGATTTTATCAGCAATAATTTCTTCCTTATTTTTGTTTCTCATGTGATGACATAAAATGCATCTGGAAATAATGAAAATAAGAGGAATTATTTTTAATTTTTTTTCTTTCTGAGTAGAATTCATTCCTGCATATTTTGAAAATGAGGTAGAAATAAAAGTTTATGTTTGTCTGTGGTAATTAGTCTGTCATAATTATTTATTGTTCTCTTTGTGCGTTCTTTCTTCATGCCTCTTCGTTTATTGCTTTCCCTCTTGTTCTGTTCCTGTTTCCAAAAATATCTTTCTGGGGGATTCTGATCTCTGTAGGAAATGTGGGAAACCCAGTAAATCTAGTAGATGCTGCGTTTTTGGTAATTGTGGCTGCTAATAATTGAAACACGGTATATCATCTGTACCACATTTTACAAATGTGGGATTAAGAAATGGAGGCTGGTTTGTTCTTGACTGAAGTTACAATGTGGTCAAACATTAGCACCTGGTGGGATTTGTTTATGGTTTTTTGGTGTTCTTTCTTTTCTTTTTTTCCCCACTATGGTAGGTTGTCCTGATTTTTCTGGATGCAGTGAACTTGATGTTTTGTTGCATGCATCTGATCAGTTGTAGGTCAACAAAGGAAAGGATGTGTAAGGCAGTGATGCTTTTTCTGATGCTTGGCAACTCACTGTTAAAGAGACAGATTCTGCTTTGTTCCTCTGTTTTTCTGCTCAGTGATAAGTAGATTTTGAAGTTCAAAGTTTTTAACACCTAGTGTGTGCATAAAGTTACCATATAGTATGTTCAGATGAACTTAACATTTTGAAAGTAATATTATGCTGAGTTCAGAAGTTAGAAATATAATTTGTATGCCTAAAACACATTCGGTGTGATTTATTTTACTGTCTTTTTAATATTTAATTTGCTTTAGAATAGTGTTTTCTCTTGCAGATACCATGGACAAAATTGAAAACACATCCCATCTCTTTGGTGAGTACTGAAATAAACTCTGAAATGTACTGTGTGTAGCAGAATCTATATGAAATATTTATATAGTTCTCTTGGTGTGATTCTAGAAATAATTGAAACATCAACAGGCCTTTACTAGGTGTCCTCTGGGTAGCAGCAGATCAAGGCAAAATGCCTTAGTGTTTTTCTTGGTAGGTTTGTTTTCTTAATCTGTGGCTTTAGTGTAATCACTGTAATGTTTGACCGTTAGCTCATTTCTGTCAAGTTTTCAGTCATTACATGTTAACTTGGGTTTACCTGAAAGGTAGTTATTTGTCCAACTAACCCCTTTTACAAGTTCCCGCCTTTCTTTTGGAGATGTCTTTTCTGAGACTTTTCAAATCTTTACACAGTCATGTCAGCTATAGCAGGTTTGACACACATAGCATTTATAGGGTTTTTGTAACTGCCTAGGATTCAGCCTGCTTAATAAATAGGAGGTAAAATGTGTAAATAGGACTCAACAACAATTAGAAGTCATGTTAATTCTTGTATTTGCTTTCCTTTGTTCTTTATTTTTAAATTTACTAACAACTGTGGTAGCACCAGAAGTAATTTTATTTGATGATGAGTAAACTTTCTCAATTGCATTTACTTAAGAGTGAATTTTCCTTTAGCTGTCATGTTTCCCAGTCTTGCAATGAATGTGCTTGTAATTCCTTTGTTCTGAATCAGACTTAGGAAAGTAATGTTGTTTTAAATAACTGATGCATTTGCTAGTGACCCAGTTGGAATGTACTGATGTCTGTACTGCTTCTTCCTGACACCCAGAACTTAAAGTCTGGTAATGCCAAGGTGGATGATTTGACCTCTTGGCTGTGAGATGCAACTGCCAAATTAGGAAATCAGTTTAAGCTGTGCTATTCTTAAACATGACACACTTTGATCTACGGTAGCAAGGTGTTGTTTGCTTTGCTTCTGTTAAACTTACATTAGCACTTTGTGATGCTAAGATAACTTTCAAGGTAACCTTTCTTTCATAAAGGTTTCCTTGAACAAGTGCATTATAAACAGGTAACAAAAGTTCACTATTCAATGGTAGATTGTACAACAGCCTTTTTGATTTCTAAAGGAAAATTAATTTAGTGGCCTGAGTGCCAAACCTCAGCCCTTCATTACATCACTGAACTTCCGGTATTTTAGGGGGGATATTTTTGCTACTGAGAGTTGAATTAAGTTGGAATAGCATTCTCTGTTAGCATAGCTTACTGGGTAACTAGAACCCACTTCTCTAGCCAAAAGGCCTTTCATTGAGTTCAGTTGCCCTTTGTGAGAATCAAGCTGTTAACACAGTGGCACATACTGTTATCTTTGTTCATCCAGTTCTGGTTTTATATGATAAGCAAGGTAGTTTTGAGGAGTGATTTTGGGCCCCAAAGATTATCTACAGCAGTTTTTACTCTGTCCAAGTACAGTAGTTGCTAGTGAGAAAAGACATAGATCTGCATCCAGATACATTTTTCGTTACTTCTTTTTTATATTGTGCAATCTCTTGGAATCACTATCCTACTGTTCTGTGTGCTGGTCATGTAGTAAAGGGAATTCTTAAAAGAGTGTCTTCCCCCACCATCCTCAAACTAAGAGATTGGGTTTTTCTTGGTTTTTTTTTTTCTCTGTTGTTTTCAAGGCAAGATAGTCATTGAGACAGCTAAAATATAATTTTTAAATGTGCAAATTTACCAGCTATTGCTTCCCTTTAAGTGTCAAAATACAGTGAAGTATAAATAAATCCAGACTAGACCGTTCATTAATTTTTGGTTGTAGTCAGGTTTTCATGGATAAGAGTAGCACAGGAAAATGTGGAGCGAGCAGATAATGACAACAACACAATATGATAATAATTAGTAGCTAAGGCAGGTTGAATCATGAAAAATCTAAAACTGAGGACAAAGGGATTTTTGGTGTTTGTCTAACCTAAGAGCATAAATGGGGGGAATTCAGAAGGAGTGGTAGAAAGTTAGAATTAGACACGGAAAAAAAATCTTAACTCCCATGCTTTGATTCAGCTTGCATTAAGTATTACGTATTTCATTCAAAGAACAGCCATATAGAAAGAAAATTCAGATAACTACACATTAAAGCATGTCCATTTCGAACTGCACTTTTTGAAAATATATGTGTTGGATAAATAATATTCAGGGGCCAAGATTTTCATGATACAATGTTTGACTGGGGATATGTGTTAGAACTCACAAAATTTTTTAAAAAAGGAAAAACTTAAAAAAAGATAATTCTAATGTGTTACAAAAGTTCATAGAAAACTTGACATGGTAAGAAATATTATATTTCAGAAAAACTTCTCAAGTCACCTTTTTTCATTTGGATTTTTGTTCTTCATATGTAGTCTATTTACTTTGTTACCTCTAAGATCTCCAA
>VXBB01022923.1:260933-305790 GCA_013399915.1 Illadopsis cleaveri
TTTTTTTTTTTTTTTTTGTTTCTCAAGTCCTTGGATAAAGTTGTAATGGAAATGAGCACATGTGAAGAGCCACGTGCTCCTAATGGACCCTCTCCTATAGCAACTGCATCCGGGCAGAGGTCAGTGATGGTACTTACATGTAATTGGTCAAAAAAGGTTTGGAATTATATAGTACAGATTGACTGAAAATTTTCAGAAGTTTATGGGGTTGCAGCTTGCCATTCCCATCTCCTCCAAAATTTTATTTTATTGCTTTTGTGTGAAGTAGTATAGTGGTAATGGAGCTATCCAGACCCAAGCCTGGAGGGAACATGTGGACTAGGTATAGAGCTTGCAAGGTACGTTTCATAGGGCTGCAACTGCTATGTCAGATGTCTACTGAGTTTAAGTGATATTAAGTTTTTAAAAATGAATGGTATTTTGCCTTCATCCTTTTTGGAAAATATATATACTGTTCATGTGGGTTTTAAAAACTTTTCTTTTTTATTTATTTTGTCAGAAGAGTTTAAAGTTCTATTTTCTTAATAGTATCAGCTGATTCTTACTGAGAGATTTCATGCATGCTGTGTAGCCCACAACTTAAGAAATTTGGTGGAACAGTACAACATTACATCAGTGATTTTCATCTCTCCACACCCCACTCATTTCCTTTACATGGACTTAAAACGTTTTTCTGTGGTCACAGGGACCTATATACAGAGAAATAAATGTGATGATACAATTTTTTTTCTTGTTATTACTTCTGTGCAATGTGTAGAAGTAGTCCGTGAGCCTCTGTGTCTCCTAAGGTACAGCTTAAAAACCACTGCTGTAGAGATTTTGTGTAGAATGACAATTGAAAAAGGAAAAGGAATGACAAACCACACAAGTTGTTTTGGTTTTTTTTTAAACAAGCAGGGAAAAAACAGAAGAAAACAAAATAGTGTAAATTTTTATATGTTAAAATAATATTTAATATTCAATTTTCCATAGACTAATCAAAAACATTCAGAATATATAAAAATTTATTTAAAAATTATTTGCAACAGCGTAATCTTTTTAAATACTGGAATGCATGTTGATTTGCTGTAGAAGTGTAACCACCTTTTAGGATGCCTTTCTTTATAGAATGAAATGAAGCAAATACTTTATACTATTTTGAATATCTGGAAGTTACTATTATTAATGGACAAAATAATTTGGCTTACAGACATAAATACTAACCAGACTTGAATTGCCAAGTAATTGATTTGACATGAATTACTCCTTATGTATGCATAAAGTAGAGTAAGCTTTCTGCATAATGATGTAGACTGCTCTTTTATGTATGTATAATAACATATAATACATACATCCATATAATTTAACATGGAAGGATTTAATTAACTGTTACAATTTGTGTAGATTGATCTTGGTCAAATATATGTTCTTTAACTATGTAGAGATGAGGATCATGGAGTGAAAATTATTGTAAGCTATATCAAGTATTTTGAGCAAATGTTGCTAACTGTAGAATACATTAGTAACTTCATTTATTTTGACATCTGTTTCATGGTTTATTTCATCTGTGCCTTTTCACTCGGTTTATATTTAATATGTTGGCATTTCACTTTTTAGTGAATATGGCTTTGCTGAAAAAGTGGTAGAAGGCATTTCAGTTTCTGTGAACTCCATTATAATAAGGATTGGCGCAAAAGCCTTTAATGCTTCATTTGAACTTTCTCAGCTGAGAATATATAGTGTAAATGCAAACTGGGAACATGCTGACCTTAGATTTACCAGAATACAAGAAGCTCAACGTGGAGAGGTAAATAATACCTTTTACTAACTTTTTTCACTTGTTTTCATGGTAAAGGAGGAAGTTGAATTGCAACCTTTTACAGGGTAGAGAACATGCAATTACTGGGAATGGAGACATTCTGTGCTCAGTAATTTCAGTTGTCCTCTAGGAACACAAATGTGTAAAAATGGTGGATGTGAGTCAGATCAATGGCCAACGTGGATGCTGAGGCAAGAACAAAGACCAGGGCAAGCAGGTGTATAGTTTTCCTCTTATGTTCTCCAAGTGGGTGACTGTTCTGAAATGCAAACTGAGTCAGACTTGAAGAGTACCGAGAGAACTAAGAATGGTATATTAAATAGGAAGGATAAGAAGTTGTGCTGGTTTTGTTATTGTTGTCATTAGTAGTAGTAGTAGTAGTAATAAAAATAACAAAAACAACGAGAATTATATTTTCAAAGTTTTAACTGGTTATTTATTTGCTTATGAGGGTTTACCTGATAAGGATTTTCTTTTTCTAAAGCAGTTTTAAATTAAATTTAGTTAAGTTCTTGAGCAATTCTTTTCTTGGAATACCTAAATCATATGTATATATAAAAAAGTAATAGCGGTAAAGTGTATGTTTCTACTGCCCCAGAGAATAGCACATGGAAGTGCTAGTTTGATGCGCACCATTCATTTGCCTTCTCCCAGCTAACCAAAGTTAAATGTATACTGAGTGCAAGGTTGATTCTAAATACTGTGTTCAAGAAGACTTATTTTAGCACCATAAATCTGGCCAGCTTCCTCCAGAGTTAAGGAGTCTGGTAGTTGATTTTTAGGTAGGGCGAGAAACGCTGAGAAAATATCAGTTAAAAATCACAAAAATACGAAGTTGAAAACTGTTTTTCTGACAGTTTTCCTTTCTTGCAGCTTCTCTGTATCCTTATGCACCCATGTTAATGAAGTCTGAATGGGAAGAATTAAAGTTTGACGAGATGGAGTTTTATATTGGCAGATTTTTTGATTTTGTGGTTTTTAGGAAGAATTTGATTCTGAACAGTCCTGTACACAACAGAGCTTTCCTCGGGAGAGTGTTCCTTTTAGTGCAATTAATACCAGAAACTAATTTCTAGAAATTACAGTGAATGATTTGTTAGCAGCAAATTGCATGAAAAAGTGAAAAACCAAAACCAGTGCTGTACTTTGAAGGTAACATGTGCTGAACCATATATTTAGAGCATAATCATTTAGCTTTGCGCTGTAGCTACATTCTTAATACAATAAGGAATCTCCTTAGAATACTTTTAGAAGTTTTCAATCACACTGCATCTCCTGTATGAGGAGGATAAGTACTCTGCTTTTCTGCAAATAAGTGTTTCAGGATGCTTTACACTGCACTTTCCATCTCGCTCACCTGACAGAATGTACCTCCTTTCCAGACAGCCTGGGTATGTTTTACTTAAGTCTCTACGTATGTTCTCAGGACATATGCTTTAAGGTTTTCAAATTGACAAGAGGAGAATGACACGTGAATAAGACACATACCAAACATATTCTTCCGTCTTGCTCTTTATTCATGGCTGATCCTTGTTTCTTCAGAGAGTAATTATAGAATCATGGAATCATTAATGTTGGAAAAGACCTGCAAAATCATTGAGTTCAACTTTTGACCAAACGTAACCATGTCCACTAAACCATAGCACTAAGTGCCATGTCCAGTCATTTCTTGAAACTCTCCAGGGATGGTGACTCTACCACTTCCTTAGGCAGTCCATTCCAGTGCTTAACCACCCTTCTAATGTATAAATTCTTCCTCATGCCCCTATGTTAACCTCCCCTGGTGCAGCTTGAGGCCATTTCCTCTTTTCCTGTTGCTAGTCTTGTCTCCTGTCTGGGAGAAGAGACCAGCTACCATCTTTCTGCAATTGCCCCTCAGGGAGTTGTAGAGAGCAACAATGTCACTTCTGAGCCTGCTTTTCTCCAGGCTGAACACACCTGTCTCCCTCAGATGCTCCTCAAAAGACTTGTGCTCCAGACACTTCAGCTTCTCTGGACGTGCTCCAGCCACCTCCATGTCTGTGCTGAAGTGAGAGGCTGAGAGCTGAACAGTCACTCTGCCCCCAGCCTATGGTGCTGCCTGTGGTTGTTGTGACCCAAGTGCAGGACCTGGCACCTGGCCTTGTTGGGCATCATACAATTTCCCTTGGCCCATCAGTACAAACTGTCCAGATCCCTCTTCAGCGCCTTCCTACCCTCCTCAGCACTCTCCCAGCTTGGTGTTGTCTGTGAACTTACTGGGGGAGCTTGATCCTGTCATCCAAATCATGTAGGAAGGAGTTTTAGGTGAACTGGAATGATTGTTTTTCCCTGTTGATGTCCTGTTCATTTGATGTTCTCCATGATGTTCCTGCTGGACAGTCACTCATTTTTCCATATTTGATTTTCAGTGTCCAGTTGTACTCTTGTATGTCCAGATGTTCTTGTATTGTTATTCTAACATTTGCTTGCTGGGTCTTCTAGAAATCCATGTAGTGGATTCAAAGCTTGTGGGGTCTACATGGCCTGCAGTGTGGTCAGTGATTATCTTTTAATTGAAATAAATTAGAGAGGCTCCAAAAAAGCCTCTCCTATCCTATAGCTTTGCTTCACTTCCTTCTCTTTTCTTATTTAACGTTTTGAAACTAAACTACACAATCATGTTTTTCCTCTCCCAAAAGCAGACTAGTATGCAATAGTTGTGACCTTTATTTTCTTCTGAATATTTTAAATGCTGCTTGTTACCTCAGCCTGCTTGGAAGTAGCGTAATGTTTCTGTGACAAGCAGGGTGAGGGATTCCTGACACCTTTAGGTGGAATAGCAAGTGAGTTGTATTTGTTCTGTTTGTATGGCTCACCTGAGTTTGTGTGTACATCTGTACATATGTATACATACACATGCACAGGGTTTGGTGCAAGTAACTGTCATATTGCATCAAGGTGTTTTTCTCTTTTTTTCTGTCTTTAAAGGTTTTGACTTTTAAAGAAATCAACTGGCAGATGATCAGAATAGAAGCTGATGCAATCCAGAGTTCTAAGCATGAGATTATGAGTGCTCCAGTTCGACTGATTACTAACCAATCAAAAATTAGGGTCACGCTTAAAAGAAGGGTAAACTTGAAAAGTTTGAAATCTTATTGTATTTTTTAAGTTGTAACTCATGCTCTTAATGCATACATGCATATGGCAAAGATTTTAAATTTAGGCCGTAATCAATGTAAAATTTCCTCAACTGAATTTATAATAATATGTAATTGTTTACAAGAAATACTACAGGCAGATTTTGAAAATGAACACCTTACACAGGTCCTATTAATAAAATGGTTTGATCTGCAGAGCTTTGTTTATGATGATGCTTGTTGTTTTATCTCTCTAGATTCAGGTAATATTTACAGTACTTACATGTAGAGAAATGCAGGAGTTTAATATCTGGTGCATGCCAAATACATAGAGTGAGGCATAAATATACCGTGTCTTAGGTACTTCTTAGTTAATGAGAGGAATGAAATTTAAAATAAAAAATGTTTGGTTTTGCTTTTTGCATGCAGCTTTTCTTTACCCCATGTATTTAATGTAAGAAATATAAGTCCTTAGTTCAATTCTAAATTTTTATTTTACAGTTAAAAGACTGTAATGTTGTGGCATCCAAACTGGTTCTGATTCTGGATGATTTACTGTGGGTTTTAACTGATTCCCAATTGAAAGCCATGGTGCAGTATGCCAAATCTCTTAGTGAAGCCATAGAGAAATCAGCAGAACAGAGGAAGAGCTTGGCTTCTGAAACAGCCCAGGTATGAGAATTGATTGTCTCACTGTATCATTATCAGGTGTTCTACAATGCAATACAGTGTGGTTAGTTGTGTCAATTTATTTTAGGGAATGTTCAGTTACTCATTTTCATTCAGCTGTATATCTTAAATGACACTGGGAATGAATCATAGTTTCAAATAGTCTTTATTTTGCAAGATTTTGTGTATTGATGTTTACTGCAGAAAATTTAAAAAAAATTATTTTTTTATCCATGTACAGAGTGTTTAGGCTTCTGTATTTGCTTAACTCTTTATTGACTACTTAGAAAATTTGTTCTCCAAATACTTTCTGGTTATGATTTTAAATAATTAACACACATGCTTACTGTAATAATTTAAAGTGCTTGTCCAGTTTGTTCTCATGGTACTGAAAAATTAGCTTTTATTCACAGCTTACCTTACCTTCATGCAGTTCTTGTTGGAATATATAATGAAAACCAATTCTATTTTAAATATATTTATGCTGGCATATCTGCTGTTGATGCTGCATGTAAATCTTGGTGTTCTTCAGCACACAGAGCAAGCTAGAGCAACTGGGCTTTGTGGGTGTTGAGAGGAGGCAATGCTCCTTGTCTGCGAAGAAGCAGGACAAGTACACTGATAGAAGATAAATGCTATAAAATAAAACATTGATTACTGAGTACAGTCAGTTGTAGAGAATCTCTTAGAGTAAAGCCAGTGTACTCTGAGGGAGAGTTCAGTCCTTGTGCTGGCCCTGATGCCTTATGTTGAGGTGTGAAGGTTTAGCCACAGCAGTCTAATGATTACCTGCTCTTGAGCAGAGAGGTTCTGATTCTTCAGTGCCTGGTACTTGCTTCTCACCTGTTCTCTGACACTGGCAGACTCATGTTTGATCCTATCGTGATGCAGCTTGAGGAGCTAATTAGCAGAAAGGAGGCCACTATTGGTTTAATTCCCTGAACAGCTTGCAACAAAAGTTAGAAAAATATCAGTGCTGCAAGTGACAGGAGTGTAAGGAAGTGTGAGGAATGGGGAGAATGGCGGATGCACTGGCACTGCAGTATAGCGTACCCATCCATTAGCTCAGCTTTATGCTGAAACAGTACACTTAAGTCTCAGTAATGATCCAAAGGGGAATGCATGTTGTGCATATTTTTCCTTGTTTCAAATGCCTGTTTTGTGTAAATAGGTGGATACTTATTGAAAGAAACAATAAACATTATAAATTGATGTGATTGACTAAATGTTTTTTCAGAGCTCTGTCCCTGCACCCAGCTCCCAGCAGGTGAAAGCGCACCAGACAACAGCAGCACCCGATCAAAACGATGCAATAGTAAAATTGTTTAATGATTTTGATGTTAAGGAAACTTCTTATCACTTAGTAATTTCCCACTTGGACCTACATATATGTGATGATATCCATTCTAAAGAAAAAGGTAATTTTTTAAAGTAACATGTATGTGAATCATAATCATCTTTAGGGGAGATGTTTTGGGGAATACAATAATGAGACAATAGTAATACAATAAAGTCAAGGGAGTTCAGAGGAATGGTTAGAATTGTCTCCAGCGTCTGTGGACTCACGTAAAACTATTTAGGTGACTCTGTTAGGACAACATTTCATTATTAAAAATAATTTATTTAGGGTAAGTGCAAAACCTAAGAGTACTAGTAGCTTCTGTGCCTTTTCTGTTTCTAGGAACAGATTCTATGAGTCTGATTGTTACTGCTGGGTTTCTTTCTTTCATAAGTTAGCTGGGTTATGAGGAATGCAGTGGCAACATTTTTGTGGCTTGAAGGAGTCACCATACAATCTGCTTTTTTAATACTCTTATAGATACAGTCCTCCTTGTGTAACTAATTTAGACAATTTGGTATGGTCTGCAGCACATGGAACAAGTGTCTTGTGACCTTAAAATTTTGTGTGTAAGTCTTGTACTGCTGCTTTCTAACAAAAGCCTATTGCATGTAGTCACATACAGAATCAGAAAAAAAAAGGGAGACAAGTAAGGGCACATTTTTCATGCCTTTTAGAAGTGTTCATAGGAGAGTGAGATATTAGTGTATGTCCAAGAAGCTGGCTAGTGACTGAAAAATTTGTGGAAACCTACAAGGTCTGCTGAAGAAGAGTATGAAAAACATAGGGTTTTTCAAATCCATTTCCTTGAACAGGGAAGACACTTTCAGAGCAGTAGAGCATAAGGTTCACTCACTAGAGATGTATTTCCTTGCATGCAGTATGTGTATGGCAGTTGGAATTTATCACTCCTAGTGAGATCTTTTTATTGGTACTACAGTTTTGGCCATGAAGTTTAAATTCAACAGTGGAAAAAGTCAGAAGAGAAGACTCTCAGAAGACCCCTTTACTGCAATATTTGTCAAATAAAATTATATTATATAGTATTCTTGAAAGTAAATGTTGACTTCAAAGACTGATCATAATCATATATTCAGTGTAAAAAGTTTGTTTCAGAAAAACTGCAGTAATATGTTTTCAAAGTGTTGTCTTTTTAATAGCATTGAAAACAGTATGCAATTTGTAAGTAGTGACTGAGTGCAGAATTCTGCAGGCTAATCTTCAGAAACTAGTGAAGACTATCTGAATGAAATTTTTGAGGGAAGATAATGAGCTTGTAAGGAGAGACAGTAAAGGGAAGAAAGCAGTAGCTGTTTGGTGTTTAAAGGATTACAACATGAGAACTAACATGCTAAATGCAATGTCCACAGGGCCAAGCATTGTTTTCTTTTACAGACCCAAACAGACGTGTTACAGGAGGGGCCATGCAGCTTTCCTTCAGCTATTTAACAGTGGACTATTATCCATTTCACAAAGCAGGTATGAAAGTGAGCATTTTATGAATTACCTGTGACTGTAACTATCTTCCTTGAATGCTAAAAAAATTTGTGTGTTCGTGTATGCAGCTTGGATAATTGTGCTCAAACCATTTGAAACGCACCTTTGTACTTCCTTCTATATGCAGAAACAAGAAAAGCAACAACCTGGGAACCAACTTAATTTCTGCAAATGAGCTGTTTTAGGCCAAATGCTTTTCACTGTTTTATCAGCAAACCAGTGTTTACACATTTCTAACATGAAGAGAATTGTGTATTGATAGAGGAAGGCAGTATTGCATATTTAAAATTCAGTAATTGGATATTTGCAAGAATCAATCTGTTAGATTTGTTTCCTGTATAGAAATCTATCACTTTATGTTCATTTCCAATCAGTGTTTTGCTTTTTAAGTTATTTTGCTGAACAAGAATCTCAGTGTGTAGCGATTCAATTGTGTAGCCTTTTGTTAAATGTTATTAAAAAATGTTAGCAACATCCAAAGAAGTGTTTTTTACAAATAAAACATTTCTCATAAATAATTTCTAGTAGAAATCTAAAAAATTAAAAAGAGAACACATTACAAAGCATGTGGCAAGAAAAAGGGTCTGATCATCTTCCTGATCAGATGATCTGGAGCAAAAATCCACAACATCATCATCCATGTTGGTCTGTCCTCTACTCCAAACCTATAAACACTCAGTTGGCTGATGATCCATCGCAAGGCTGAGCTCCACCTGTTCTCACCGGTCTCGCCCTGCATGCCCTCTTGTGCTCCCCAAAAGCCCACGTTCATCCCTTGCAGCATTTCAGTTGTGTGTGCTGTCTCAGCACGTGTCTGTGATCCTAATGAGATCTCAGCCATGCAACTGCATGCAGGAGTGTGGTTGCCCTGCTCCCACATGATGTCGCATATGTTAGTGTTCATGCATTTCAGAGAGGCAGCTGCCCAAACTGACTTCCCAGAAGGGGTGTTAGAGCTTTCCCTATGGTGTTGCTAAAAAAGTCCTAGAGGTCCTTCAGAGTCTGTTGCATGTGCTTGGAGGAACCCCATGTTAGCCTTGTTTTAGAGAATCCTAGTTTCATGGGCTTCAGTCTAATGCATATTTGTCCTTTTGTTCTCTTTCTAGTTTCTTCCCTGTTCCTTTATCTTCTGCCTTAACTATGAAAATATGAATAACCGACAAAGATAACTGAGGAAGAAGGGTGGGACAAAATGTCATCTCTTGTGATAGGCCCCACCCTAAAAATTTCTTTAATGCTGCAATATTTGCGTTTGGACTTGAAATCACATTTTTTTCCAAAATCATTTTCCTATTTCAATAGCAAACATATTTGCTCATCCCCAGTATAAGTATCCAAAAACTCATTAAGTCCCAAATAAAGTAAATTTTCACATGGTAGTATTTAAAGAGTGATGTACCAACTGATAGAAGTTATTTGTTATTGCATCCTTGTTATTGAACAGGTTAGTAGAATGTCTTTACAGGGTCTACTTGAAGATATTGCAACTTCTTTCAGAGGTTTGAGTGCTTCAGCAACAGAAACATATTGGAATTGAAAACAGGAACAAAAGAATTTCCAGTGGGATTGATTTTTAGGGCTGTGTGTGCTGCAGCACTTCTTGAACTTACCTTGTTGTTTGTGTACGATAAAGGTGCTAGAGAACCAAGACAAAAAGAATACATTTCTGGAAAGGGACCAGGAATGTCTTAGGACACAGTTCTGGCAGGAAAGATAAGCTTGGAAAAAGTGAGCATGAGAACATCGTTCTGTTACTTGCTCTCACTTTTTTTTCAATTGAACATTTTTTTGCATGTTCTCACATATGACATTAATGTGTCATAAGATTTCTCTGAACTGAAAATACTCAATGATGTTTTAAGTGTTAGTGGTGTTATAAGGCAGCCGGTAATGCTATATTCTGAGTGATTTTGTGAAGTGCTGAGATTTAGCTTATGGAATATATAACTTCTGTTTCAATATCTGGTATGACTGCTGTTGTTCTATAATTACAGCATGCAATGAACTTATAGTTCGAAGAATACTTGTGAAATAGTGGAAACTTGTTAACCTGTTAAAAACAAAATTTCAAATGAGCTAATATTTTCTCCATTTCTCTTATTTGCAGGAGACAGCTGTGATCACTGGATGCATTATAGTGATGCCACTAAAACCAGAAGTGGATGGGCCAAAGAATTATTAAATGAATTCAAAAGCAATGTTGAATTGCTTAAGCAAGCTGTGAAGGATCAGGTCGTAGATTCTCCTCCCAAATCACCACCTGCTGTATCTCCTCAGAGCCTACAAACAGGTATTTTGTTTACATCACTAATTCTCTGCTGCCATGAAATATTAAAACTATGAAAAAAACGACAGTTCTTTTCAATGATTCCATCACTATTCTTTATTACAGGCAAGGAACAGATACCGAAAGGAACATCTAGGGCTTCCTCTGCATCTTCCCAACAACCAAAGGGCAAACTGATGTCTAGTCCTATTGTGGTTAGACTTGCAGATTTCAATATATATCAGGTACATTTCCTTAAGTTTGTAAAACTGGGGCGACTCCAATCCTTGACTGTATGACTGTGGTTTTTAAGGGACAGTATGAAGCCCATTGAAATTAATGAGCCTTTCCATTCCTTATTGGATTAGATCTTTATGGACCTGCTTCTGCTTTGTTAAAATTGTGATCCTATCACAATGATGTGTTGCATCTAACTTCTCTTGTTCTGTGAATTTGAAATTCAAATTTAATCTTTTCATTGTACTATGTTATGTGCCCAGTATTTTAATATGTGGTTTTGTATATCGTGCTTTTCTTATTGTTATATTTTTCGAAGTACATTAAAAACTGTTAAGAGGTTTTATTAAGTTTTTTAAATCTTTTTCCAACCACTCCCTCTCCAGTGATATTTTGAGCAGATACTTCTACTATTTCCATCCCCCTCCCCTTTGTTAGAGTGAGTAGTTTTAGTTGCTGGCTGTGGTCCAGATTGTCTGTTCTGAGGTAAATGAAATAAAGGAGTGTGTCTCCATTAGGCAGAATGGTAGTGATATGGGAGGATCTACTCCGAGTTTCAGGTTCTAACAGAAATGTTTAGTGTGTGTCCTTTGTCATTGTGATTTCTTCTTGCTCTTTTTCTGATTTCCAAGACTGTTCTGCCATATCACTTCTGGTGTTGTGGGAGATTGCAGATTGCTGCTGGGAGCCTTCATCTGGATCTGAAGTGATTTTATACTATTGTTTTGTACTGTTCATTTTTCCATTTGCCTTCTGCTCGTCTCCTCCTCTCTACACAAACACATTTTCAGTTTTAAATTGTCATTATTTCTATGCATTTTCCCAAAAGCTATTTTTCTAAATAGATCATTTTACTTGAATTTTTGTGTGTGTTAATGCAGATATGTTTGCCTCTTGAAAACAGCTACAGAGAGTGAAGCAGGCTTATAAAGGTCATGTATTCATTATTTTCAGTGAAACTCATTCTAGTAAACCTTATCATAGATATATTCAATATTATTACAGTGGGTATTTTCAAACTAGCAGTTTAACCTACTAACTGTTGAATGGAAGAGCTTTGTTTTGGCAACATACTTTTTAAACTAGGACACATTCAATGAAATTTAAGGTCACATATATATCAAATGTTGATTTCTTATTTGTTTCATAATTTACATTCTAAGGAAACAGAAATGGAGATTACTGTTCCACAGGATCTTGATTTTCCTGTGAAACAGATCTTCAGGCATGTCCAAGCATAGACATCTCTGCCATGTGCATGCTGAACACCTTGCTGCACAAGTAACTGCTTCATAGTTTGAGGGTTGACTTGTGTACTGAAATTAGTTCTTAAGACAACACAAGAACTACCTAACGTGTAATAAACTTATCTAGCTTATCTATCCCTTATCTAGATCAGGCTATGGAAATACACTCCATCCAAGCATAAATACTTAAACAGGAGTGGTAGTATTTGCAATAAAAAATGAGATCATTCTAGGCTTCTGCTGAACACCTTTGAAAGTGACCTGCTCCCTCCTGCCTTGTATGAAGGAAGGGGATCTGGTACCTTTAAAACAGTTTTCTTGTGAAACGGTTCTATGTGAGTCATTTCTGCTACAAGGCAGTTAAGTGTTTGTCACTGTTTGTCAGCACTTTGTGTTGTACTTTCTGTTGTGTTGTTTGGGGGCCTATACCCAAGAGCAGTGGAATGTTACCTTACGAGGGACAGTACCATGCAACTACAAATGCTTAATCATTCATAAAAATGTAATGTGTTAATGAAATAATCTTTTATCATTTACAGGTTTCAACAGCAGACCAGTGTCGTTCTTCTCCTAAAGCTCTGATCTCTTGCAATAAAAAGTCACTTTATCTTCCACCAGAAATGCCAGCTATTCATATTGAATTCACTGAATATTACTACCCAGATGGAAAGGACTTTCCTAGTAAGATTTTTTTGTTGTTGTTGTTGTACTGAAGCATAAATTTTGTGTGCTACTTTCACCTTTGTGAAGCTTAAAGCTCGGAAATAGGTAATGGCTTTCTAAAATGGATAGAGCACAAGACTGCTCCATTTTCACAGTGCTTGCTCCTGGCGAACTCTTTATTAATACTATTTTAAAAAACACATGTTTTTTCAGTCTGAAAACACTTGGAGCATTTTTATTGGCACGTGAATTATTCATTCTCCAACATCCACATATTGTTCCTGAAATTTCACTGTCCAACTAGATGAAAGCACTCTTAACTATTGCAGTAATACCTAAAATGCAACAAAGCTGCTGGAGTTATTCGTAGGAATGTGTTCTGTGACTGGCCTTGGTTTATATACATAAATGTTAGTGGATTTCTTGGGGATGGAGGACAGCAAATTTTTGTGGTCTTGCCCTTCCTCTGTAATGAGACTATTCTCCCCATTTCTTCAGACTTAATTCTATTCTTAGCTTTTTTACACTCAAACGTTCAGTTACTGGCTTGGAGTGAGAGAACGAAGCATCTCTTCAGGTATCTCCTAACAATTAATTCTTCCTTGAGACAAAAGGGCCAGGTTTCTGTTCTTTCTCTGATGAAAAGTACTGGTGAAAATGTAAGTTTGCAATAGTTTAAAAACCAAAGAAAACCCAACCCATAAACATTTTACTTATTCTCATGGTTTTGTTTTCTTTTCTCTTTTAGTTCCATGTCCAAATTTGTATGGCCAGCTGAATGCTTTACAGTTCACCCTGGATCAGAGAAGTATTCTTTGGCTAAACCAGTTTGTGTTGGATTTGAAACAGAGTCTTATTCAGTTCATGGCCATGTACAAGTTAAATGACAATTCAAAATCAGATGAACATGTTGATGTGAGAGTGGATGGACTAATGTTAAAGGTATACTGTCATTGAGTAGGGGTTTTGTGATTCCTTGGAAGACTATTTCTTCTGTTATTCTCTTACAAATACCTAAATGAATGAAGAAACTCTTCTCTAAAAAACTCTGCAGAATATGATTGTTTGAAGACAGACATCTTGTTTCCTGTACTCCTTCATCTGTGTACTGGTATTTTGGTTTGGATATTTGGGTATTTTGGTTTTTTATTGAAGACCTGAGTGGGAGTACTAACAAATTATTTCCCTGTGGTCAGTGAACTTGACATAGCAGAACTAAAAAGAAATTGAGCACTAAGGTAAAAATAACTAGTGAAAAATTAATATTTGTACTCTGTATTAATGCAAGGCCTCTCCCTTGTTCCTTTGGTTGTGTTATATCAAAACTCTTTTCTCTTATTGGTGAATGCCCTAGAGTAAAGAAAACAGTTCATCTGAAGATTTATTTCCTTCTCCAAAATCCATTCTCATAGTTTTCTGTTTCATGCTAGCTGTTGGTGTCGTTCAGGTATATGAGTTCTCTGTATGCTTTTTCCAGAAGAGTGGTGCTTGTTAATGCAGCTGAACATCAAATTTTTGCTTCACTTGTCTTCCTCTTTGTTAAAGAAGGATTATTGAGCAGATAAGTTTCCCACCCATCCCGTTTGCATTGGGCATTTCATTGTATGATTTCCAAGGTTCAGAGGTGAACAAAATGAGTCTTTTCAGTGGTGCCCACAGGAGAGGTTTCAAGGGTTCTAAAAAGTCAGCATATGGAGAGATGGTTCTCTTTCTAAGCTCTTGCTACATTCCTAATGGAACTTTACAAGGACATGGTTTGTACTGAATAAAAACTGTTATTAAGAGCAAACAACTGGAAATTGCAAATATAGGTTGACCTGGTATTGAATTTTTATATGTGCATAGCCTACTAAACTATGAAATGATAAAAGTATTCTTACATCCCTCAAACCTTGATTCATATTAATTATGTCACCCCTGTATTAACAACAATATTTTTATTCTAGCAAATAATAATGAATTGATGTTTACATATCATTTAGTTGATTATTTTATTTGCTTATTTTTTTCTGAGTCCTCGTATTTAAATGAAGAAGCTTCATTACCCCCATCTTCAATTGTCTTTAGGGATGTTGTTTTTACTCCTACTTTCTAGATTCAGAATGGAGATATTGTGATAGGAGGCAGTGTCACTGATATTAGCAAAACTAGAGTGGCCAAGGTTCATGTTAATAATTTAAGATGCAGGATTTGGCATAAAATACGCTTACTTTAAAATTTGCACTAAAAACATGCAAGTTAAATACAGTGTGCTGAACTATTTTGTTGTTCTTTAGGAGTTGAAGTATATTATTATTTTCCTGATGAAACAAATGTATTATGATTATCAGATAATTGTCAAATATAGATCAAATATAGAATATAGATCAGGTATATCTATATATATTCTGCAATGTTAAGAATATTAGCTGTATTAGCACACCTAACTGTTTCCTTGTATCTTAACACAGAAATAAAATACTGTAGTACTTGGTATGGTGAAAAACCCTATCTGACATGCCAGATTAAAGTCCAGATTATAATTCTCTGTTTTTCAAATATGTAAATTTTGGAAACACTTTAAGAAATGTTCTACCAAGCTGCTTCAGTTGAAGAAATGAGCCACTTCAGCCTAATACAGCTGAACTAAATTTAAGACCTTCAGATAAGAAAAGCCTGAGACCCTTACGTTTTTGTACAAATATTGATGCCACAGCATCCTTCTTAAAAATGAGAGAGAACATAAATCATAGTCTTTGAGCCTGACTTATGCCTGTTCTGTGTCACTGTACTTGATTTCTCATAACACTATAATTATATTTCTTTGTATCAGCTGTCATGACTATTATTTTGTTTCTTTAATTGTATACCTTCTTAATCTACATATTTTTAACTAGAAAAAATGTGTTTCTGCCTTGCAGATCATCATCCCATTTGAAAACAAACCTGAAATTCATAAAGATCAACCTCGTGCACTTTCCATTCAAAGTTCAGAGATGATTGCAACAAATACCAGATGCTCACCAAACTGCAGACACTCTGATCTAGAAGCTTTGTTTCAGAACTTCAAGGACACTGAATTTTTCAGTAGAACTTTCACCACTTTTCCTAAGTCCCCAAAAAGTTTTAATCTTTTACATCCAATCTTCCAGAGACACGCTCATGAACAAGATACCAAAATGCATGATGTTTATAAAGGTTATATCATCCCAGAATTGAATAAATATGCATTAAAAACATCTGCAGCAACTGATGTTTGGGCAGTGCATTTTTCCCAGTTTTGGATAGATTACGAAGGAACGAAAAGTGGGAAAGGCCGACCAATAAGCTTTGTGGACTCTTTCCCGCTTTCACTTTGGATTTGCCAGCCAATAAGATTTGCAAAGTCACAAAAAGAGCTGGTATCCCATAATCAGACAGCCTTGAACATTCCAAAAAGTGAATCTAGTGATCTCTCAAATAGATTGCAACGTAAGAAACTTCTAAAGGAGTATTACAGCAGTGAGACTGAGCCCTCGACCAATGGCATGCAAATGTCTGAGACTTCAGGAGTGCTTTCTGAAAGCTCTTCCTCTGATGCAGATGTACATGTTCTTGTCCATGTTCAAAAACACGTAAAAGTGCAGATCAATCACTACCAGTATCTTTTTTTGCTGTTTCTCCATGAATCGCTTGTATTGCTCCTGGAAAACTTAAGGAATGATGTAGAGGCAGTGACGGGAAAACCTGCAAAGCAAACAGATGTCTGCATTGGGCTCCTACTGAAAAATGCAGAAATAGCCTTACTGCTCCATCCAGTGACTCAGGGAAACCCTTGTAAATCTCCTGTTGAGGAGGAAGGAAGTCCTGTGGCATCAGAACGCTCTCCTGTGGGAAATGGGGAAACTCTTACTTCAGAGAGTAAATTAGTTGGCAGTAAGATAGTGGAAGCTGGTATTACTAATTTTAGTTATATAAATGACTGCAAGCCTCTGAATGCTGAACTTAATAAAGGAATTTTAATAGATCCTCTTTTGTTTAAATCAGATAGTAATACAGATTTTCAGAAAGCAATGTCATTTTCCGATGATGCATCAGATAAAGGTTTGGGAGATACAAGTGAAGGAGGAAGCAGTGGACTTTTTAGTAGAAGTGATTCAGAAGAGGTCTGTGGACCTCTAAGTGAGAAAAGTAGTTTGAATCCTAGGGATTCAGTATCCATTCTACGTAAGAGAGAAGATTCTACTGAATTTTTCATTGATAAAGAAGATGACAGAAATATATTCTCAAATAAGTTAAATGAACAGGAAGGCACGACTGAAGGCTGTCCTAACCAAGTTGCTGACTTGGAAACAGAAACTACCTTAGAATCTGAAGAACTTGAAATCAACAAAGACAAAGTGACTTCAGTTAAAATGTTTGCATCCCAGTCTTCTTCAAGGTATAGCAGATTCAATACTATCAGTTTTCCTACTCTTTGAAAATATTTAGCAATCTTGTTGGCCACAGACTTCTAGTACTTTTAGCAGTCAGGAAGGGAAGATCTTAGGAGTTGGACTCAATGATCCTTCCAACTCAGGTTGTTCTGTGATTTTGTGTTCTAGTAGATGAAAATTTTTAAAACATGTAAGAAGTTATGCAGTATCTAGCATTCAGTGAAAATTAAAATGAAGTGTTAGTTAATTGATTTAAACTATTTACTTTTAATTTAAATGTTAGGAATTATTGACACAAATACCTAGGTGATTGTATATTGTTTCTACATTTACCTCTTTTTCTTATCAAAGGATTATTGAATAATCAGATTTCTTTATATGTATCTTGCCTGGTTTAGAGAAAAAAATTTAAGTAACTTCTATGTATTTCCTTTAATTTTAAATAATGATGTCCTCATATCTTTATATTTTAAAAGTGCTAAGCCTAAGGAACGCTGCTCATCCAACCTCCCTGCATTCTCTGTTTCTTACAAAAATATGAAGAGAAGTCCTTCACAAGTCTCTCTGGATACCATCTCTATTGATAGTATGATGCTAGAGGATCATTTGATAGAGAGTGATGGAAGTGATAGTCAAAGCTTTCTGGAAAAAGGTAAGTAGGTTTAACAAAATATTAAGCAATACATGTAAATGTTATTTGTTATTAAAGTCATGCTCAAAAAGATTCTAGTCCAGCAAATCCTGATACTTCAGAAGACTATTTCTGTTACCTTCACGAGTAATACCAAGTGTATTCACCATAAATCATTTCAGGAGAAAGCAATAACATGCGCTACTTAAGCAGCACTATTTAATTTTAACACTGCTTAATTTTCCTCTCTTAAGGAAAGTAAGAGCATTGAAGTGCTGTGTTGCAAATCTGAATTACACAGAATTTGTTCCTTGCTATGCTTAAAAGCAACTGCTTTGGCTGTAAGTACTTACAGGTTGTAGCCTGAATCAGTGTTACACTTGAAGTGGTAAAGAGGCTTTTATTTTAGAAGTGGATGGAAAAGAAACGAGTTTTCACTAATGCTCATCATGATAATTACCAGGCAGACAGGTTTGGTAGTCTCTTTGCAGTTCATCCCTTAAGGAGTGGTTCCCAGCCATCAACTGTGTAATAGCAGGTGTTTGTCCAGTTTTTGCTCATCAGTGCATATACTGATGAAATAATTTTCTCATGTCGGGAAATAGAGTAAGAAGACCTTATTACTACCTCTTTTCTGATAATTCTAATTTGCATAAATGTGAACGGCTGAGGGGGATCTGCTGGTCTGACCCAGAATGCCACAACCTTCCCAGAGAGAGAGGTCTCACAAGAGACAACCTTCCAGGAGTCTTGGGCAGTCCTCGGCCACCATCAGCTCTGAGCAGTGATTTCAGCTCTGCCTGGCAAGGTGATCCCAGGCCGCCTCAGAGACTCAGAGACAGAGAGACAGGAGTGCCGTGTGGCCATTCCACAGGGGCAGCCTGTATTGTCAAGCACCCTGCGAAGAGGGCCAGGGGCAACAGCTCCCTGCTGAACTGGGCAGAAGCTGAGGTATTTATGGGGGAAAGCAGGGGTGGTGCCAAAGGGGAAGAACCAATGGGTTGGAAAGGATCTACATGGGTATATAGGAGCATTATGGGAACTCGCCATGGCCAGAGAGAGAACTGCCTCATCAAAGGGTCATCTCCCCGAGGGAGGGTTGAGATGAGCTTATCACATTCCATTCAAGGGACATCCCTCCAGGGCAGAGGCTTGGCAGGCTCATCTGCCTCTACACATAAAGACTTGACTTTTTTTTTCCTGTAGGATTTCTCTTCAGTCTAGAGCAATAATGAGAAGACTCCTTCACTTGCAAGCCTGTTATATATTTGAATTGTAGGAGTATTCCTGCATGTGCTTATGTGGGAGTATGCCATAAAATACATTTTCCATTTCAAATAACCTTTATATGTCTTTTTAGCATGTGTAAACAATATTTAACTGCAGGTTAAGTATCTATGCTTTCCAGTTGTCAAGGAAACAATATCATGATTGCTCTAATGAAAATATATGTAGCTTACTCTGTAAACACACAAGCATCTGTTCTAAAGGCACTCTGCAGTATTTTAGATACAAAACTTGGATTTTTTTTTTCCCAGCTAGATCACTTTTATATTAATTTATTTGGAAGACTAAAAAATGCCTTCACTGTTTTTTTTTTAACAATGCATATAGAGTGCTGTTTTGGTTTTGTTACTATCTCCTGCTTTACTTTTGATTAGCATTTAGAACTTTGAACTCTCTGTAAGAGGAATGGATTTGCCAGTTTCTCATAAATATTTGTTTAATAAGCTGTTCAGCTCATGTTAAAAGGTGACACTGACTTCATTCTTAATGTAGGAGTGATTCAGGTTATGCTGTGCTAACTTTGCATTTTGTTTGATGTATATATGGAAGGTATTACAGCCACAAACTATCAAAGCCCATCAGAAAATGTCCACGAAGGAGGCACAGGGATTGAAAATTGTGATGGGTCATCTCCAGATGCTATGAGTGCTGCTTCAGAAAATGCCCATGAGACTAGTGAAGAAATGGTAATATTATTGTATTCCATTAAAATACATGATTCCATAAATTAAACCTTTGAACAGAACTAAAATGACTCCTTTTAGAGGTGATTTTTCAAGTCATTAGAAAAATGAACCTAAAATAATAGTAATGATGGACACACATCTTCTGACACCAAAGCTGACTTAAAACTGGCTTCTAATTCTTTTTAAAAAATACTCAACCCGGTAAATAGAGAAAAAGGGCCAACTGCTATGCAGATAGCCAAAGTTTAGTAGCCTGTCCTAGCTTTTTAACGTGATCTGATTCACCATTGCAAGTGCTTGGTTGCGCTTATGATGTGCATGAAGTTGAATGCAGTTGTAAGTGTCTGATACCTGACATTTCAGGTATCACATAGGTCATCTGCTTCTTTGTCAGAGTAAGGAAACTCTATCTCACTTCCATGGCTTTTTTAGCCAGTTCTGAATTGGTGTCAGTAGGGTATAAGTGTCTGTCTTTGGACAGGCTGTTGAGCAATCCATTATAAAGCCGATGTGTACAAAAAGAAAAGAAGAAGAAAATGAGAAAACTTTGTGCTTCTCTGTGAGCAGGGGTTTTGGATACAAAGGGTTTTTTTCCTTTTGTGATGGAAAAGGTTAAGACATACCTTATAAACAATAATCACTGTAAATTCATTTATAATCTTATATTGCTTTATCTGGGTTTTGTTGACAGATGTCTGTTGTGGTTTTTCAAGTATTTGGTGTTAATGGTGAAATTGACATCAGAGGAGAAGACACAGAAGTATGCTTACAGGTCGACCAAGTGATACCAAACCAACTAGGAAATATTGGTGTTCGACAGTATCTGTGCAACAGAACTGTTGGTAAGAACTAGCAATTCAGTGTGGTGAAATTGGAGCTGGAAACATCTGTTCTAAGTAAATAAAAATGCAAACACACTTTTATGTTAGACTAGCACCCTGCTATGCTGGTTTAGAACTCTGATTTTTTCTTCATTACCATACAATAAAAAGGAAGAATAAATAAATGGAACTATGTATGATCATGTGAGTAAAAAGTAGCATTGCAATGAATTCTGGTCATTAGTTTGCTTTTTTGAAAATTAAATAAGCTGCATTATGTGCTGGTTTTGGTTCGGGTAGAATTAATTGTCTTCATAGTGATTGGTATGGGGCTATGTTTTTGGATTTTGTTTTCCCTATTAAACCGTCTTTATCTTAAGCCATGAGTTTTCTGGCTTTTACCCTTCCAGTTCACTCCCCGATCCCACTGGTGGGGGAGTGAGCGAGAGGCTGTGTGGGGTCTGGCTGCTGGCAGGGTGGAACCACGGCACATGGCATTGTGTTACTCTTTTGTGAAGGTGGAACTCCCTTATGACTCTAATAGTACTTTGCTTAATGTACCTTCCTTTGAAGGAATGTTTCTTTTTTCAAGATCTATTTCTCTAGATGAAATGATGCACACAGTTTAAACAGGCTTATAATATGTGGTTTAAGAAAATCTTTAAAATTTCCTCTTTCAGTAAATATGAGCTTTAAAGACAGACAACTGGTTTTGGTTTGGGTTGGATTTTTTGTTTGTTTTGTTATTTTGGGGGTTTTGTTGGTTGGATGGTTTTTCGGGTATTTTTTAAGCTTAATACAAAGAGTATAGTTTCATGCCAGATACTTGCACAGCTAGATCAACCAGTGTCTTGTCAGAGCTGTTCTTTAGGCATGAGTATAATATATACATTTTTTGCCAGAAAACGGAGTTCTCATGGATGAGGTGTTTTTCTTGGCATGATGTATTGGTGTGGCAGTTCATGTCACAGTCTGCTTTGCTCCCCTCTGTCTTCTACATGGATTACTGGGTGTAAGTGCCATCGTACTGTAGAGTTTTGGGGGCAGATCCCTAATGCACCTGCTTCTGGTTCAGATCCTTTCCCAGGAAATAGCTATAGCAGCTGTTGACTGCTGGTTTTGTATTCCGGCCTTCTATCAGCATGGCTTTTGCTCAGGAGCTGCTTCAGCTTCAGAGGTGGTACAGCCTCTGACACCCTGGCTAAAGAACCCATTTACTGGTGAGCTGAGCCGTTGCCAGCAGCTGCTGCCTGAGCAGCTGTTGCATGATGTTGTATTCAAGCATCACAAGGCTAGGAGAAGGTCCCGCAGGGAGGACTCATGCCTGACCCTCAGTTACAGCAGGCAAATTGATTTCTGGTTATCTGCCATATCCTCTGTAAAAGCCGGAGGGAGTAAATAATATGAACGTGCCACCTTCCTGCTTGTGTGTATCCACAGCTCAAACCTCTGATAATGATAATGCTTCCCAGCTGATAATGAGAGGCTTGTGCACTCATTATTTTGCGGATAGAAAGGGTATAACATGATTGGAATCTCCAAATACTTCCACTTCATATCTCTTCCTTTCTCTTTCTCATGGGTACCTGAATGGGTGAGCCAACAACACTTTTTTTGTTGTTTTGTATGCAGTGCTGGTCACTCCTATTCTGTAATGTACATCTTCTCTCCACTGTGATTTCTGTACTGTCAGGAATCTTCTGAGCCTAAAAAGCAGCTGTTGCTGCTCCCAGTGTCCCATATTCATTTCTATTAGAACAAAAAGAAAAAAAGTTTGGAAAAAGCTTGAGAATCAGATCAAAAGAGACTTTTTAAAAGAGTTAACGGTAGCAAAGTACAACTAAAAGAACAGATGAGCAAATGTATGTGATAATATCTCAATAAAAGCAAATGTGTACGATAATATCTCAATAAAAGGTCTCTTCAAAACTTTAATAAAACTTTCTCAAGTGCTGCATTAACAAGTGAAACCAGTAACCTGAGGAACCATGCAATGCAGTGAATACTCAAGGTATAATTACAGTCTACAAGATATTCTGGATGAAAATAACCATTTAAAATCTACTATAGTGTTAGTGAAGTAGATGCAAAAAAGGAAGAATGTGGCTAAAACCTGGACTAAGTTGAGGGCTACATGGCAGCTGTGCAATTCCCTGCAGGGCTGGATGCAGGACTGCAACTTTATCCAATCTTGCCTGTCAGCAAAACCAAAAGAAGGCAGGATGGAGTATGGCAGAGGTATTGTGGGAGGGCTGTGATTTTACTGAGATTTTACCATGCTGAACATGCTTGTGAAATGGCAACAGGAGCTCACAGCAGCTTCCAAATTTTTAAATGCATTTTTACTCCATCTTCCCTTGACACTGCCCCTCTCATGCATCTGCAAGACAACTAAAATTGACTCAAGGCTGAGGCTGAATGTGTGGTCTTTTCCTCTGCTCTTTTTCTGTACTTTGGATTCTTCCAGCAATGATGCAGGCACTCTTTTCAGGTGCAGAAATATTTAGGGCACCTACTGCTTATTTCTTTATCTGTATGTGTGGGAAGTATATGGATCCTTGAGGGAAACAAAGTTTCCTGAACCAGTTGCAGAGATTAATTGAACAGAGTGGTCATTGTTCTTCTATCTGGAGAGTGTCCCTACTCTCCTGGGCTGCTGGTAGTTTATTCACTTCTATGTGGACTGAGCCTAAAAAGACAGTTGATACTTGCCAGTATGGTTTTGGTTGGTTGCTTGGTTTTGGGGGTGGTTTTTTGTGGGGAAGAGGGATATGAGATTTAGCACTACTTAAACATTGAAAAGATTGAAGGATGGAGTAATGGCTGTTGGTGTTATGGAAACCTCTGTTCACAAAGGTAACAAAGGGAGAGATTCTGGTTCACAGCAGATGCTGAAGATTCCCATGTTCATCTTGCCATTGGTCATTGTTGGCCCAGATAGACAGTGTATCCATCTACCCTGACTCTAGTGCCAGTAGATAACTGCATAAGTCCTGACTCTGCTGCTGTGCCAGGTCATCCATGAACTGACACACTATACAGGAAGAGGAACCCAATTAATGTACAAATAGGAAAGCAAATCAGTTATGTTGTCAGGCTGCTGTAGCTCTAGGCAGTGTCTGTTACATGATGAATTGACATAATACGGTTGATTTTTCTTGAGTTTCTTTCTTGAGGTATCTTTCAAGCTTCAGTGCTTGTTTTTTCTATAGTTACTTGTGATTGTGCTTCTTGTCATAGAGGTCAGCCGTCATAGTGATAAGAATCCCATGGGGTAACTATTTTGTACAAGAAATAGATACTGGTCACACCCCTCCACCCAATCTGGTTACCATAAATTTTTATTTTAGTTTACTTTAGTTTAGTTTATTACGGTTTTTAGAACTTTTTAGGTTGAGTGTTGCAATTGTCCTTACTGATTAAAGATACTGAAATTAGCAAGAAAGTGCCAGAGTTTTTTTAACATTCAAGTCTATTGCCACTCAAGTAATGCATATGTGGTCATACTCTCTGTTTTACTGCATTGCTATTTATGGTTCATAAGTCAGGCAGTTCAGCCTTTCAAAGAAGATACCTGCTCTTCTGAGAGAGTGAAATGCCTTTAATGTTTTTCTGAATTGAAATTTAAGGACTAAGTGGAAAAGTATGCATAATAATTGGTTTTCCATCATCAAGGCACCAAAGAAGCAAAAAATTTTTTTTGTGGACGGTGATAGTTTTGCATTGTCCTTTCTCTTGTCACAGTGAGGTACTAGCCCTAATATGTACTCTTTATTTTTGTACTTTGGAGTGATATACTTAGAAATTTACTCTGAAGTTCTGTATTGGCAACACTGTCTTTTATGAATAATAACTATGGTACTTTTTGGAAAATCAGTTGGACAATAGAGGTGGAAATAATTACATCATAATTGATTTTTTGTACACTGCAAAATTTTAATGCAAATTTGTTTTCTTTTTGCAACAGGTTCTGACTGTAAATCTGTGGCTGGACCTGTTAATTCATCACCTGAGATTAGTCTGAGATGGGAAAGCGGGCCTAGTGCTATTGTACATTCCCTGCTAGCTGTAAAAAATGGGTTTCTTCAGTGTCATGTGGAGAACTTCAGTGCTGAATTTCTAACATCTTCTCTCACAAACATTCAGCATTTTCTAGAAGATGAAACTGTCGCAGAAGTGATGCCTATGAAGATAAAAGTTTCTAATGCAAGGATTAATTTAAAAGTATGTTAACAATGAGATACTTGGCTGCTCTAAAAAAGGATTGTGTTCTTGTTTCTTTGATGATAAACTACTAATATGGATACAGTTAACTTCAAAGAAACTGCTATCATACTCTGAAAGGTCTTTAGATAACACTAAAATAATTTTAAAATCCATAAATTTGGTTAGCTCTGTGGTATGCCTGGAGGGGAATTATTTGCATGACCAAGCTATTTGTATATGAATTAATATTTTATACTTTTTCCTCCTCTCCCAAATCTTTCTTGTAGAGCGACAATGTCTGGGAGTTTTATATGTAAGGTAGATCAAGCTTCTAGAGGCACAATGTGGGTTTTTCTGGTTGGGCTCTTTTGCTAGCAGAGGATATGTTTTTTTAACTATAAACCATAGATTTTGAAGGTTATTTATCTCTCCTAGTTGGAGGCTAGTTTTTGCAATGAAAGTTCTGGACAAAATAAGGAAAAAGGTTATGGAATTCCATTACCACTTGAACACTGTTTTTTACAACCCAAATTTCATGTTCTGCTCTACCTAGAAACAGATACTAAACAATGCAAGCATTTTTCAGCACCGTATCTTAAAATATTAACAATAAAACATTAAGAGGATGCTTCTGCTCAAGTTTCCTAGGGGACTTTCTTTCAGACATTTAAAGATGGTGAGTTCTGTGCTGCACAACCACTGCATATAAAGATAAGAACACTTTTTTGAGGGGTAAAGAAGAACAGAAAAACCAAGATAATTATTACATTGCTTTGGACAGTAATAATCACTCATACAAACTTTGGACAAGGTGAGGATTGGAAGAGCAGGTCCAGTTCTACATCTGAGGCTAAGGTCTTGATTCTCTCAACATCATTATGGACTGGAAAGGCAGTTGTCTTGTGTCCTACTCAAAATGCATCAGTATTCCTTCCCTCAGTGATACAACCCTTCCATCCCCTGAGGATCTTTGGGCACTCTTTGAGCTGTTCCTTCTCTACGGGATTAGCACAAGCATTTTCTGTAAGAGCTGTGGATCTGTTGCTCAGATTTCAGTGATTCACAAACATGAATGCCCAAATGCAAATAGCAAAGTCTTTACATATAGTCATTTGCATTTAAAACCAGGATTGTGCTGGTTTATTGGCAAGAAGGCAGACTTAAGTAAAATGTTCTTGAGAGAGCAGCTGCTTGAGATGGGGAATATACAATAGTAAACTGGCAACAAGATTCTACTTGGCAGCAAAAGCACCAAAGTACTTGCTCAGCAGCACACAAGTCATGGTGAAGTTACTCATGATGGTTGACAAACTGCAAATTTCACATAGAGATGGTTCATTTCTATTGAGTTGTTGGGTATTTCAGAGTGAGAAGATATGGTTCAAATGTGTGCTGCATTGCCTATTCAATGCGGCATGTTCTTTTATTTCTTCTGCATGAGACTTGATACAGTGTTTCATGGCAAGGGAGGAATTTAAGAAAGATTATTTTATTGTTTGCATTTTCTGCTGCAATCTCTATGCTGTTTCAATAAACTTTGGAAGCTATATCTCAACAGCTTTCTTGGTACACATCTCATGCTGATATGTACAGTTTCTGATTATACTGGCTGTATTATTCTGTTTGACAGGAATAATGAACTGTAAAGACTTCCTGGGGAGACCCCAAAGAATTCATTTGTGAAGTTTCTCTTCTGTTAAATACAGTAGTATAACTAAACTGCAGCTGGTGTCATCCCAAACTAAATTCTGAAAATACAAAATCTGCTCAAGAGTGATAGCTGTACCCATTCAATCTTTAAATAGTTCAAGGGAAAATCAGATACAGCACAGGCTTCTTATCTGTGACTCATAGAGCTCCTGAGCTAACAAATGTCTTGAGTTGGGGTATAATCTTATTGAGATGTCTGTAAAAACACTTTGAAGTATTTTAGCTGGACTATATATTGAGTTCAGCAGACTTACTCCAGAGGTAATTGTGAGCCTTTAATACAATCCCTGGGGGAAAAAAAATGGAGCCAAAGTTTAGTGGAGATCCATTAGAAAATTATGCTCTGAAACATTCCCTTTCAAGTTTCATCTAATCCACTTATGTTTAAATAAACATCCTAATTATCTATTTTGATTTCCTTGTAAACTCCTTTTTTGTTATGTGTATTTTTTAGGATGACAGTCCACGTGAAAATCTTAAGGCGTCTGAGCTGGTACCCATAAAACTGCATATTGACATACTCTGGATAGAAAGAAATGATGATGGCACTTTTCTTATTAGAGGTTTGTATGTTCCTGCACCTTGGTATCTCAATTCTATAAGCTTGTTGTTTTTTTCCTTTGTGCATACATGTGACTAATTATGAAAAGATAACTGATGGTAATTTGTGTAAGATGTGTTGCCATACGCCATAATTCTAAGTGTAGTCACAAAAAGGAAGATTACATTTTTGAATAGTGTATTGGCTGTGAGAACCCACAGCTGAATCAACCTGGGAGAGATAAAAATCTGCTTATGATGTCATCAGGATATGCTTCATCAGTGCATATCACTTCATCATGATGATAAGTTTAAGGTTCCTTTGTTGCTACAAAGCAAACAAAAATATTGCTTTTCTTTACAGATTACCAAGGTGGTTACCGTCTTTGTTGTTTTGTATTGCAGATAGTAGTAGAAATTACTGTAAAACCATGACCCTGACTTCTTCCCTTGATGTACAACAGTATATTTTAGCACGTTATAGTGCACTTCAGTTATGAATGATAGAAAGTTTCTTTAATGCCAAGTAATTAAAGTTATTTTCTAATTTAAATCTTGATTCTGCAGGTTTATCTCACTATGTCTTTTAATGTAAATGTAGTCTTCAGAGAGATCTGGAGACAGTATGTTAATAGCAATATTAATAGTTCTCAGATTTGTGATTATTCAGTGTGCATATTCTGTGGTGATGGTACAGGTTGGTATAAAAATGTGTTTATTTTTTTCAGGCTGGAAGTTACATATTGTTTCTTTTTTCCTCTAAAAGATTGTGAGTTTTAATTAAATTTTATTCTTAAATTTGATTTTGAGAGGCAAATATCAATGTACTTAATATTATATTTGTTTTAGGTGGGTTTAATTTTGTACTGATAAGAATAAAGTTTAAAAAAATTTTTGACAAAACCCCTGCACACTATTTCTGTAATACAGACAATCAAAAAGTAAATGATGTGTCAAAGATGAAGAATTCAAGCAGTACATTGCAGCAAGCAGTGGGATCTGTTGAACGTAAAACACAGGACCAAGCCACGCAAACTGCTTGGGAAACACCCAGACCTTCTAAATCAAGCAGGGATTCATCTGACCTCCTTAAAAATGAGGTATTAAGAATTCATTTTGACTTCACCTTGCTCCCTCAAAATTATGTTACAATCATTATTAATCATAATTGTAAGGCTATCTGGGAGTGGGCCTGTGATACACTTCTGTTTAGAAATGTGTTTGAGGTGGAAAATATGTATCGTGGATATTATAGTGTGGTTCAGCAATTTAATACTGATTTCTAAATAGTGTAATAATACACTGCACACTGACTCTTTTCCTTTACGTCAGAGGGAGTTCTATAAGGGAGTTTTCTTCTCCCCATCTCCCTCATTCCTGTACAACACAACTGCCAAAGAAAAGGGACTTGACTGTTTGGTCAGATCCTTACTGACCTATCAGTCATACCTAGATTTTGAATGGATGATGACAGAAGCCACACATTAATTTGGCTGTTTTTCTCACTGGCTAAGAATCTGTGCCTAGAGCTCAGAATCTTGGGTCATTTTCATTCCAGTCCAGAATGGAAATGGCATAGCTGAAACACTGGCTATCCCACCTTTTGAGCTAATTGCATTAACTCTCTCCGTGTTCTACACTCACTGACTGAGAATCAGTTGCAATTGACTCAGCCTCAGCAAACCTCTGCCCAGCAATGAATGGGAGCATTTGATATTTTAAAAGTTACTGTAATGGAAAAAGTCGTCAGTGTGGAGTTATACTAATAGCTTTCTTTTCTAACCCGATCATTTCAGCTTATTGAAGAAAATGAATGTCTCAAACACGAACTAGCCAAGGCCAAAATGGCTCTTGCTGAGGTCCAAATGGAAAAAGATGCCCTGCTTCATCACATGAAGAAGATGAACGTTGAACATCAGTAGGACAGTGTTCTGTTGGTGCAAAGCATCATCATCATAACTGCAGGTGGTGGTGGCACCTAAAATACTGTCTGCAAGTCACTTGAAAATGTGGGGTTTTTTTGCTTACAAAGTTTTCTCATTACAAAAAATGTTTGTGAACCAAATTCTGAAATTATCATTAAACATTGTAACTTTTCTCAACCCATTTCAAACTGAAATGACTTTGGAACAATCAGTTTATACTGTACTTTATTAATTTACTAAGGGAAAAATCATATCATCTACTTCTAATATTATCAAAGCAAATGTTAGTTTTAAAATGTTTTCTGAAAAGTGCATGGTTCAGCAATGAAAGAAGGTGCCTAGGTACATAACAGAGTCCATGTACCACGCCTCACTAACAAGGTGTACCTCTTTTTCTAAGGTTATGTTGTTTGATTGTTGCCAGAAGATATCTATACAAGAGGTTACATTTGCACTATGATGATACAGGCTAGATCCTCTAGAATAGTATAGCTACTGAAAATAAAAATACCAGCCCTAAACTGGCCCTACATTCAGTGTAATTTTCCCCAAGAGGATTTTAAGTATAATCCTCTGGTGCTATAGAGTTCTGTATATCCTTTACATATGCACTTCTAAAATAAAACAGTAAATGCTGGAGAATTTAAATAAGAGAGCATACTACTGGGCTTTCCTTCTGTGTGAAGGTCCACTGTATCTGTACAGCTGATGTAATTTAGACTTTCACTCTTTATTTTTCTTTTCTCTTTGAAGAGGATATAGCCCTGATATAGGATCTGGCCCTTCGTGACAGGTGAGCGTTGAGCCATTTTGCATGCATGTCTGATTCCTGCACAGCTCATCAGACATGCCCAAGGATTCCGTGTGTTTAAATAAGTAATGTCAGTGCTTGTGAGGGGGAAAAATCCTACTGGGATTCATTAGTTGTATATTGCTTTTTTTTTTGATAAAAAAGCTGTAGAGAATCACTTAATTACCCAATGAAATTGTGAGATTACATGAAATGTAATTGTACAGTTTAAATTATGGGTGATTTGTACAAACTGAACAATAATTTTCAGCTAAAAACCGGTACAGATGAAAAAGTAAAAAAGCACAACACTGTAAAATAGAGACTGTAAGTGTGCTTCTAAACAATTTAGGAAACAACACACAAAACCATACATGCCTGTAAGAGATTGTCTTTGCTGAAGTAAAACTGACTGAATAATTTAACTAGTGACCTTGAATCTGACAAATGAAAATCTTTTAATTGTTACCACAATTGTTTCTGCTCCATGGGATGTTGGAGGGAAGTTCTGTTTGTAGATAAGCAAACAAATCTCAAAAAGTATTTAGTATCCTGTGGTTTGAATTTGCACATTCAGGTTGTCAAACCAGTTTTAATTAAAATGGTTTTCATTAAAACTTTTTGGAGGACACATAATTTGCACTGCTGGAAATAGTTATTGAAAATGTGTAGATTTTAATCAAGATCTCTGTGGAAGAACTGGTTCAGGCGCTATTTTAAAGCCTGCCGTATGAAACCCTAGTTGAAAAACTTCTTAATGTCCATGGAAATTTTTATTTTATTATTCTGAATTAGATGAAAAAATATACACACAATGTTTTTATTAGAGAAACTAAACATTTGTATTTGAATAGTTATATAAGACAACACAGTATTAAATATGCATGGTGCAATTTCACATAAAAATAATGTCAGATTCAGGGGAGGAGTTCTCCTTCGGTTTAACTCTGGTTGGTACTATTAAAGAAATTCTTATTTGGTTTATCCTTGCTAAGATCTAGTTGGAATTATTCTGAAGAAGGAATGTATAGAGTGTTTAGTAGCATGTTGCTAGAATATTACATTGAGAATTATCTAATTTTTAAAAAGAAATAAATAGCAATATCAAATGCCTGGGGTTTTTTACTGCATAAACTAAAACTTGCTTTTTTTGAGAAAAACCAATTGCAACCCAGAATAACACCCCAAACCAGCTCTTCTCAGTACAGTTGTTGAAATTCAGGATATCAGTTCCTAGCACTTCATTACAACTGAATACATTTCTACTTCATGGCCATTGTACAGTTATGAACATCACCTGTGGACAGTTCAGAGGAGATGGGTGTGCTTGGTGGTGAGCTTGGTTGTAACAATACTGACAGTGATAGTACTGTCTCCTTCTGGAATGTGTTTTGCTTTTGAAAAAAAACTGCAGAGGGAGAGTTCATTTATTAATGTTTGAAAGTCCAAAGTTAAAGCAAGCTCTAATAGGTTATACTAAACATAGTTATGAAAAGCCTCAAAATGAAAAAAAAAAGGGCTTAGTTTATCCTCAAGGCTTTGCTGGTGTTCATAACCTCCTAGACAGGAAGTTTGTACTATCAGTAGAGCATCTTGCTTTTATTCTGCAAAGACCTATATGGAAGATAGTTTGCAGAACTTCATTGTATATAGAAAACTGACTCCAGGAGTCCAGTAGGAAAACTGTTACCATGTTTTTTTGTTTTATATTTTCTATGGAAATTTAAACTGATCTGCAGTTTAGCTTAACATTCTTCATCTTGTTTAGAAATGCTGGTTTAATGTCTAACCAAGCTTTCCCATCAGCTCACCTGAAAGAGGCTGTGCGCTTTTCCAGGCTTAGTCACTGAATCTTTCTGGCATGTGCTGTTCCAGTTCTTCCTGCAACTCTAACTTTGTTGGTAAGCACCAGTTTTAAATCAAAATTCTGTGGCCTTATAGTATTACTTATAAAAGGCCTGGTGAAGAGGGAGTTTTGTAGAGATCATACCTGCTTGGGTCTCTTCTGCCTAAGTCCTTTATTTCCCAGTTCCATTAGCCATGTCTTTTTGCAGACTGTCTCACTTAGGAAATTATTTGGGAGTCTTAATCTGGGATCACAAGTGATCTCTAAAGGATAACTGTTAGCTGCAGAAAACTTCCTCTGTCTGCCATGATAATGGTTACCTTTATTCAAAATAATTTTATAATAAATGTTAGGAGAATGTGATAATAAAGGTAAAGACTTGTATTAAGCATCTACAATTCCTAGAGTACCAAATGTTATGTAAGTATTGCAGAAGCAAACTCCCTACAGTGACCAGATTTCAGGTAAGTAATGATGGACACAATGGTTTCTATGTAAAATAATGTGTTCGCATTGATCTAGTTCTTAAAACATCACAAATGCTTCAAGTGGATTTTCAGCTCACTGTTGTCATCTGCACATTTTAGAAAGTACATCAGATTTCAGTTCAGCTGGAATAAATGAATGTCTTTTTCTCTACTGTAAGAACAGAACATCACCTCGCTGATACGTTAAGTAGCAATGAAATTGTGGGCACTTGCTGTGAAATCCACTAATTTACCCCTCCCAGTAGGGAAATGAGTTTTTTGACAGCCCTGCAATACAACCTTATCTTTTTTTAATTCCAGCTCATGCCACTTCACTTCTGCTGACTGGCTTTTGAATAGCAGTCCCATTTCCTGCGCCTCATTGTGAACTCAGTGGCAGGCTTCGTAGTGCTGAAGTGCAGTTCTAGTGCTGAGGCTCATGAGTGGCTCCCAGTGGTGCAGCGCCAAGCAGCATGTTCTGCTCACTCCACTGAGTTCTCTGGCAGTGACCTCCTCATCTTAGTAACAACAGGAAACCTGAGAGCACAAGCAGCACAAAGATCATGCTAATCACTAATCTGCATTAAGGGATGCAAAACTTGGATAGGAATAGTGGTCTTTGCTGGAGGAACAAAGCTTTGTTTCTCAATAAAATTAGGAAAAAGCATAAAGATTGCTGGTAAATAAAAGCTGTGTAGTTATAGTTGTTTATGGTTTTAGGTATTTTTAGCTTGCTTATGTAAAAAATTAAAATTGTTCTGATTTTAAAGTTTATGGAAGATATTTTTGAACACTTCAATATTTCAAGAACTTTTTTGCAACTCTCAGCTTCTCAAATACTATAGAATGTCTTGCAAGTATGTGTCATGCTACTTGCTAGCTGAAACAAGTTGCAGGAATTAAATCTTCAAAAATCAACTAAACTCTTGATAGCCTCTGTTCTCTCCCAAAATAAGGGGTAACTTCTGCATCCCAAAGAGATGAATCTTTCATATTGCCACCTAATTAAAGGGGTAGATAATAACTTCTTTTAAAGGCCATTTTTGTCTTTGTCTGCCATTGCCCAAGCTACTCATAAGCAGTTACATTCAAATATCTATTTTATTATTCTTTCGCTATCTCCTGCCTTTCTTTTTGTTGCCATCACTTATTTTAGTATGAGTGGAAGTGGAATATATGTATTTCCTAAAGCTTTCTGCCATGTAATCTCAGTATTAAATCTTAAAGTTGTCTTAACAATCTCTGAGAGCATTGTTTTGCAAGTAAATATAAGATGAACTTAGGCTATATCTTCTTTGTGAGTAAGATGGCAGTGTGCGGAGCATAATGCATGAACTGGTTAATGCAGTTTTCCTAGGACAGAGTCTGTTGGAAACCACCATGATTTAATTTGAGTTACATAATTGGTAAGTATTTTAAACATTTGACAGAGACATGGACAAGTGAACGCTTCTGAAGTGGTAGTCTGTGGCAGTAAGTGCTGAATAAAAAGGCAGCCTCTATGCACCTTATTGGTAGAATAATCTGCAAACGTCATTTCACCACTACCACGGACGGTGCAAGTGCCAGAAACAACTTCTGTCAGTATAATTATATTGTTCTAGTAACGTGGAGTTTTTGAGCACTGGAAAATGCTTTTGCAGGGAGAATTACCGTGTTGCAGTCCATGACGGTGAATGTCTTGCTGGTAAGACCTGTCCTCTGCTGCGATGTTTCGGCGGACGTTGCTGTAAAGCGGCGCCTCCTCGCGCTGAGCAGCGCTGCCGCCAGGGGGCGGAGCGGGAGCCATTCCCGGAGGAGGGCGCGACGGGCGCCACCTCACTGGGAAGGGTCACCGGGCAGCCTGGAGCTTCCGTCCTCTTCTCATGCTCCATTTCATAACATGACTGTAAATCAGGGGGTTGGGTTTTTTTTGGTTTTTTTTTTTTGTTTGTTTGTTTGTTTTTTTTTTTTTTGTTTTGTTTGTTTGTTTGTGTGTGTGGGTTTTTGTTTTTTGGGGTTTTTTTCAAATTTAGATAGCTTGGCTTTGTTTCTACTGCCTTCTTTATGGCATATGTTTCCCTCTTTAAATCACACGAACTGCCTGAACAGTGTCAGAAGAAAGATTTTCTTCCCCCTTTTAGCTTTAAAAAAATTATAAAAACTTATTTTTCTACATATTATCTCTTTTATGGTAAGAATTTTACCTGATTTGTTGTGCTTCATCATTATCTCTTAAAAGTGTAGAATAAATTTTTCTGGTTTTTCTATCATTGTATAGATGAAAAGCTCCACCTTGATATCAACTATTTATTTGTTCAGTTTTCTTGCTAACTAGAAAAAACCCTCATTTTTAATAAAAGGAACATATAGAGAGTTCCTATGTTTCTTTGGGAATAACCAAACGTTATCCTTTACAAATGCCTACTTTACCCACCTTTGCCAGATGGTAATCTAATATGACAGTTTATATTAACACTATAGTGCGTGGTAAATGATCTGGAGTTATTTCTTTTTATATCCTGTTTGGCTATTCAAAAACTTAAAGGCAGAATGACTAAGCAGAGAGAAGGAATTTATATAAAATTTACTGTAGGAATGGGGTCGCCTTATTTTTGTCAAATAGAGAAAATAGCATAGAAAGCAGCTGTCTCTTCATTCCTCTGAAATCTTAATGTAGTTTTTTTCCTTCCACTTATTTTTAATTCTCTTTCTAACAAGAGGCTGGAACTCAGGATGGGTACAATAGAGAGTTTTTAAAGACATCATCCTGCAGTGCCACATACTAGAACACATTGCAGAACATGACAATATACTGGACACCAGCAAAATCACAGCTGCTTACCTGAACTGAGATTGATGTAGAAATGAGGGTTGTCTGCTCAAACTTAGCAGAAAGATAGCAGGAAGTCTCCTGAAAAATCACTTCTTTCTAAACATGAGATTTGCTATTTCTGCAGTATTCACCCCCAAAAAAAGTCTATTTACAGACTTTCTGAGTTTGTATGTGTGTGTGTGTGTATATATATATAATATATATATATATTTGAAAGTATTTATACCACAGCTTTCTTAAAGAATTATCAAAAATGTCATCTCCAGCATTTCATTTCCTATCCAGAAGTAATGTAAGAAATAGGGTAAGTTGCAAACAGTCATTGAGAAATTCTTTAAAGCAGTATCAGAGCTATTTGCTTTAACTGGGTCCTAAATCCCTTTGAATTAGCTGGCAATGTAACTCATGGAAACTACAAGTTAAGTTTCAAACTCATGTTCATCTGAAGATATATCGAAGAGGGGTCATGACCTGAATGCTATTCTTAAACCTTCTTTTGCAATTATCAGAAGCATTTTCAGCTTATGCAACAGGAAAGAATTCCTTCAAAGTCATAACGTTAAAAAGATTTAAAAGACTTCTTGAAATGGGACTTGACAAAATACTTCAGCAGGCAAAGGTAACCTAGAGTTAATCTCTTTTGCCTTTTCATTAAGCAAAACATGTCTCTTATTTAGCTACTGTAAGTCAAGGAGGAAAAAGGAAGAGTGTTTGAGATAAGCATAGAGAAAACAATACACTAGAACAAATTCTGAGCACCTTATTCATGAAAATGTGTTCCTGCGTGGCTGAATAGCTGTCATCCTTAATGTCAGTGTGGCTGCCTTCAAATCCACAGCTGCTGGAATTAAAAGGAATATTTTTACTTAGCAGCAAATAGTAATGTATAGGCAGTAACAGATTTTTTTTCTCTCCATCTGGTGATAAAACTCATATATGGAGCAACATCATAGTGCATGTGTTAGCTAGATATTAACTGACAAACACTATCATAATCTCCCACTTAGCTGATGTCCTTTCACTTTAAGGACCCTTGGAAACTTCTTATGCCAATCAGGAGACCCTGCATCAATTTATGAATAACAGGAAACTTAGGTATCAGATACTCAGTATCCAATCTCACCCACTCTACCATTCCTGATACCCACTGGAAATGGGCCTGCCAGAAGAATCTGAGCCTGAAACACTGGAGGTGATTACTGTGAGAACTGAGTGAAACTGTGTGTAACTAAAAAAGGATAAGGCAGAGCTGTAGCACAAACATGTCCTCAGCATGATGTACATTTTCACTACAACCATCCTAAAAGGGATGTGAGAAAGACAGGGTTATGGAAGGAAGTAGAAAAGAGAGACTGAGAATTTCTATGAAAGGAAATTTAAAAATTGCAGCAAGAGAGAAATGCACAATAAACAGACAAGCTGAATATTAATTAAATCACGTGCTATGAATGTTTAGTTACTGTATACACAATGTACATGAGATCAGGTACATTACAAAATGTATGGAAACATTCAAAATAATTGGAAAACATGATTTGATGTAAAAACAATCCTACCAGAAAAAAAAAAAGAAATTGACTTGGCTTCCACAGCAAATCTGAACTGTTCTTTCCTTGCTCATATGGTGGTGGTGGTGAAATGTTTCAGTCTCTTGTCACAGAAAACAAGTGATAGGACAAGAGGAAACTGCCTCAAGTTGCACTAGGAGAGGTTTAGCTTGGACAGCAGGAAAAATTTCTGGATCAAAAGGGTCGTCAAGCACTGGAACAGTCTAGCCAGGAAAGTGGTGGAGTCACCATCCCTGAAGATATTTTAAAGACATGTAGATGTAACGTTTAATGGACACAGTGCAGAGGTGGACTTGTCAGTGATGGGGCTATGGTTGGGCTCGATGACCTTAGGTCATTTCCAACCTGAAGGTTTCTGTGAAAAGGGATTGGGCTAATGCAGGGTAATGTCTTCACTGGGATATTGCTGAGAAAAGCAATAGTTTGATGAAATACTAACATCAAAATAAAACTGGACAGTTCCATATTTTGATGTTTCAAATTGCATCTTCAATATAAAAAGGAATGATGTGATAAAATAGCAGTGTCACAGAAGTTCATTAATTTGCCATTACAAAGTCTATTTTCAGAAAACTACAGTGTGTGGTAGCTCCAGAGGTATGAAAAGAGGAAACAAATGTAAGAAAACAGCAGTTATCAGACTTATGTGACTTCAGAATTTTCCTACTTGAATTATTCATCCTACTTTAGTTATTCACCCAGCTTTATTGGAGGTGGATCTTACTAGCTCCAATTTGTTGTACACTTAATTATTTGATTAAAGATTACTTTGCATTAGTTATTGCATATTTTTCTAGGATTATGCCAGCCTATTTGCATAACCATTGCAGAGTGTGTCTCTGTAGTTTCTATTCTCTTAATAGAATATGGAAATAGAACTTCTATCACAAATAGCTGCACTAGTTTTCTTCCAGTGTGAAAGAATGCAAAGATTAATTTCTAGATCTGTTTTTCTGAATCAGCTCCAGTTAGAAGAGGGTTGTGTATATGCTGGTATTACTGTAATCTCTCTGCTACCTTTGCTACTGATGCTCTGGGGTAGGTCAGTATGCTATTATGTTCTTGAAACATTAATCTTACATGGAATAATTTTTTGTGCATAGTTCTTCCTTTGAGATCTTAGCTTTTACTTAGCTGCTGAAATAAAATCAGGGCTTTCTGCCTGGGGTTGATAGTCACCTTCAGTTCAGATGAATGAGTGTAAATCAATTTAATTGTCTGGTTTAGCCATAGACTTTACCAATTTTTTTTTAGACTAAGACCTATTGTATTGTTAGAAGGCTCAAAATGAGGGAGTTGCACATCAGCAAACAAATTACTCATGTTAATATTTTCTCTGTAATCCAGTTACACAAGAGGTAATTGAGATTAAGAAATTCACTGTATAACCATGTCCTCATGCAAAAAGTAATAACTTTCTTCCCTAGGCAGTGCAGGACTAGCTGTCTGATTTTAATAAACACTCTAGAATGTTGTTCTGAGGGCTTGAATAAGTAATTAAGAATGAAGAACCTTTTTACTGTTGGGCTAACTGAATAAAATATGTTGAGGCCCTAAACTTGTGCTAGGAACAAAGTACCAGCTTCACAAAATCACAGTTTCTGACAAATTAGATTTTTTTTTTTTTTTTTTTGACAGACAACAGCAGTATCCTTAACACCAAAATAACTGTGTGGTTGTATATGTACTGTACAAAACCACAGTAAACAGCGTGCTGTTTATTTTAATTTACCTATGAAGACTCCATTAAACTACACTCACATACAAGGCAGTAACCTGAGATAAAACAGATTATCAAAATGATGAGCAAAGCTTGTATACCTGTTATTTTGTGCTGGGTTGCTGTCAGTGTGCACACATACCATAGGTCCATGCTAAAATGTCATTTCTCAGAATAAAAGCACGTGTTTCCAAGTGGAATACAAATCAACCCCAAGCTTATTCTAAATTAAAATATTTGAATGAAAACAATATATTAACTTGGTTTAAATCTGTCCCCTGACCACTTCGATTCCTAAGTTCTTCTTTAGGAAAAATAATTGTTTTATATTTACCTTTTTAATGTGTCTTATTTTATAGACATTTATTTATATCTCCCTATGGTTATAATTTTTTTAAAGCTGAATTGGCCTAGTCTATTTAGGCTTTAAAAAGACTCCATATTATACATCTGATTATAGCTCTTTGCCTTTACTGTACCTTGCTTAATTCTGATGTAATGTTTTTGAGACAGGACGAACTCAGTGGTTTTATACATTGACATATTGATGCTTATTTCCTTTCCTAATAATTTCCAATAATTGTGTTTGCCATTTTGATTACCATACAGCATTAAATGGACATTTTTATAGACATGTATGGAGATGTAACAGCAGTTTTGGAATTGTAAAAGGGGAATCCAAAATATCCCTCCACTAAAGAATTATTCCTTTCTTTTGTCAGTGTTGAGTTCCACCTTCTGGTTTTCCATCTACTGGAACAATATACTCTTTCATACTCAGTTTTAGTCCAAGCTATACTGAAACCTGTTGGTTTGCTACTTTATTTCACTTCTTATTCTCTTCAGCAGCTCTTTATGAGCCTGCTGGACAGTGCTAGGAGAGACCTCTACACAGTTGTGCTGAAAACCTCTCACCAATGTGAAAACTGGCCATTTTTCCCTTTTACTTTCCGTCCTTTAACCAATTGTCCACTCACAAGAGAACTGTCCTTCTTAATAATAATTTGATTTCTTTAAAAGTATTCTCTAAGGACCTGGTCAAAAGCCTTTTGGAACGCCAAATACAACCTATTGATTGACTTGCAATTTTCTATATTCTCTTTGACTCCTCCAAAGAACTCCTATAGAAACATGAGACATGACTTCCTTCTCCACAAGCTGTACTGAATCTTCACTGTTGTATGCAGCCAAGTGTCTACTAATTTTCCAAGCATGCAAATCAACTCAGTAGTTCTCCAGGTCCCCTTCAAGCTGCCTAGGAGCTATTAGGATCACATTTGCCACCTTCCACTCATCTAGTACCAAGGCCAATTGAAACAATACTCACATGTCATCCTTTTAATTTCATGAGTGTTATAGCTGAGGTTCTTCAGACTCTTTGGGGAATTCAATCTGGTCCAGGCAAGTTCTTTTTATTTATTGATTTGTTTCAACAAAGCCTTTGCTTATGAGACTGTAACTTCTTCAGGAAACACCTTGGACTTGGCCTGTAAGGAAAGGCCCTGGTAGTTGAAATGTCACCTACTTTTTCACCACAAATAGAATTATATCCACTGGAAAAAAAAAACTGGCCAGACCAAGAATCCAGTGCAAATTTAGCTATCTGCATCATTTGTGTTAAGAGTAAGCATTAAAGCTAAAACTTTCAAGGATTTGGCAAATTAAAGCTAGTAAGAGAATCAGTGGAAGACTGCACATTTGACAATGCTATACTGAGAAAAAAAGAGTGCTGTGTCCATTTGGTCCCAGGTTAATTCCCACTGCAACATTAATCAAAATTCTGTCTTTGGCATGTATTTCTCCTTTGAAATTTCAAATACATTCTGCCTTGTTGGTCATTACCATATGTATGCACAAATACAAACACACCTAAAGAATGCACAATGTATGAGTGTTCACTCAACCATTTATATCAATTCCGAGGAGTGATTTACCACTATGTGTTCATGTAGGATAGTTACTATTAGAAGAGACAAAGCCAGAATATACTCCCTGGCAGAACACTTCTAGCTATGCCATTGCCTTACAGTGCACCAGCCCTGCATGGTGCTTTCCTGGATGTTACTGATGGAGAGCAAGGATAACACTTGCACACAATTCTACCAGCTGTCTGTACTTGCAGTTGCAGTCCCTTGTCACTTGCATGTTTCAGCTGAGACTTCTCTATGATCCTTCTTTCAGGCAGTCAAAATCTGATGTGTAGGTAATGTTGTACATTCCCCTCAAGGGAAGATAAGAAAAGGAAAATATTTTATATTTTATAGAAAGACAATATATCAAAGATAGAAACAGGTTGGTTTTTATGCAATAAGCTGTGCATTAAGTAGGCAAAGCTTTAATACTGTACTCTGTCAGCACACACTGGATTGGGACATCTAATCAGCATGCTGCTCTTGCCAACTTGTATCCACATTTGATTGTGCATTTCTCTCTCATGCATGAAAAATAGTCTCAGACATATTTTGATAGCACACTGATGTAAACGTAGCACAGAGCAGAAGGATTGGATGAATAATCATACTGCTAATCCCACCTGCTGTCACACAAGAAATACATGTAAAGATATGTATAGATATCCCAGTTAACCTTAGCATCTGCCATCAGAGCAAAATCACAATTGCACTGGAAATGGCACAGCAGACAGATTTGACTTTCTGTCAGTACTATCCCATGCCCACATTCTGGAGGTTCAGCTCTCCAGTGCTGCAGTCTGTGTGTTCTTGACACTTTCCAGCAGTGGGATGTTTCAGACCTATGGGGAATGCAACACACCTCCCATGGTATATTCAGATGGTTCTGTAGGTTAGTGGCTGCAAGACAGACTCACAGTTTCATTTCTTGCTCTTCTTTAATGTGTTCAGAGCCCCATAAGAATGATGCCGTGGGGTCACTGCAAATGCTGACAGTGTCTTGCTGTTGTGCAACAATCACCAAGGGTGATTCTCTTCCCCTGCAAATTTCCAACATGCTTGAAAGGAAGTAACTGTTTATAGAAAATGGGATCTAGTCAGAATTGTTTGGTCAGAGACAGGATTGTTTGGCATAAGTTTTCAAAAATGACTTTTTCTCACATTACTTTAGCTTCTACTTAATCAGGTGTGTCCAAGAATCTGTGCAGTCTTTTATGACCACAGAACTCTTGGTGTTTTTACATCCCTCATGAGCTAGTTTTAGCACTTTCAGTTTCTATAATTTTCTTTTGCAGTGGGGGAGGATGCAAGTCCTTTTGCATATTTCAGTGGTGAGAGCTAAACTAAGCATCATGTGAGTGTTATGGTGTGTCCCAATTTTCCAAACCAAGGCCACGTCCACTGTGCCATCTACCTGCCGAGCCTATCCCTGAGGAGGGCTGACCTGCATCCGGGTTCCTCCATGGCAGGGAACCAGGACAGGATGGCATTCACACCTGGCCTCAAGAACTCAAGGCATGAGTTTCTCTTATATGCTATAGATATACACTCTAAAGAGCAAGAGACATATCAAGACTGAAAAACACTTGCACCCAGATGCATGAAAAATACTGCTTTCTTTTGGGCAGCCGTCACAAAAATCAGAATAATAATCAGGCCTATTTAATGCTAATTTATTTTCTGCTGTCAAAAAGGGCTGATGGTTTATTCTAGCATTTTGTGCTTTGTCTCAGAATACCCCTCAGAATTTGTAATCGGGATCTTAGGCCTTCCCTATACCTTTATGTAAGAGACTTGATAATACACAGGCCTGAAATATGATGTCAATATGTTTGCTATTCTACACAACTGTTTTTTAATATAATGGATTTAGTGTTTTCTTCAATACCTGCAGCTCAGTTTTTCATACTCCCTTCCATGCATCTGCTTGAAAATAGAGAGGGAAAAGTCATGGAATGTTAGAAAGCACGCATTTAATTTGCCTTTAATTCAGGGAGGCTGCAGGAAGAAGAAATGAAGAAGTTGTCACCCTGATATGAGAACAAAGCCGAGTGATAGTTGCATTGTAAAAACATTAAGGGAACTCCCTACTTTTACAGTCACTTTTAGTCCTTTCAAATGACAAACCAGTTAAAGAATTTCTAGGTAGGATAAGTGCTCTCTCTGGTATTTTAGAAAATGGAAGAAAACAGAAGGTAAAGCATATCTTGTGTTGAGAGAAATTTTGAGATTGAAGGTGTGATGCCACTTAGACACTGACAGCTGCAGTGGTCATAACTTAAAATGTCTTCACAAATACTAAAATCATAGACTCAAAATTCTGCTGTGATATGGAACATCACTGCTCAAAAAGCATACAACGTTTTGAAAGATCTCTGCTGTTTTACAAATTATTTTTCTCATCTGTAACTACTGCAAATTATACAGCTATGTTTCTACATTCTATGTCTAATTCACTTATTTATCATACATACAACTTTTAACACTCCACAGTGTTGTCCTGATATTAGCAGGAGCAGTAACCTAAGACATTTGAAAACACAAAGGAGTCCACTTAATCTAATGAATAGGTTTGACAATTTACATTGAACTCAGTCTAGATGCTTTGTTTTTCTTACTACAGTCCACTGTCAATTCATCTCTGGAAACAGACCAGCCCATGTTCTCAATTCTTTGCTTCAGTAGCCCTTAGAATTTATCCACGTTTAACCCTTCCATTAAATAGTGCTGCTTCCATTCCTTTTTACTTTTCAAATGGATAGAATTACTCTGTTCTGCCGTATTTGTTAATGAAACTAAATCTTGTATTTGGCCTTCACAGTTTTTTGGGCACTAGGCTATGGGTTTACTGGAGGGTTGAGCCTTGCTACATTCATAAAATCTTTCTGAATTTGCTGGCTACTGCATGCACCTGCTCCATTGATATTTCTATGCTGATTTTCCATACTGTTCTTCAACAGCTTTCTGGACGATCATTACAATTAGAGCACAGTCTTGAGATTTTATTTTTCCTAGAAGAATTATGTAACATTTGTACTGAGTCATATTTGTCATCTGCTGATCCAACCACATAAACAATACAAATTCTTGAAAACCTGAGATTTTCCTTAGTATCTGCTTCTAATCTAATTTTTTACAAATGTGCAGGTTTATGCACACACTGCTGTCTTATGATCAGCTCTTCACTCAACACTGGCACCTCTTCAGAAGCTGTCAGCAAACTTGAAGGAATCTCTTCATGCAGAGCATGTTGAGGACACATGTGAGAAGGTGTTTATCAGGCAATGCACGTGATTGCATACAAAATCAAAAGCAAGGCAGGAATACAGGGAAATTATCTTAACAAGAATTCAGAATGCAGGGGTGCTCTTAGTTTATGGCTAACTTCTCTGGAACTCGTCAATGCTCAAAGTGGCTGGCAATGACATACAACTTTGTAGTCTGGCTTTAAATTACAGTTTTCCACTGTGACTGCTGTGACTAAGGACTTAAGCTATAAATCCTAATTCATGTGATTATACATTTATATATTCAAACCACAATGAATCCCTTGTGATCACAGAATCAGGCCTTAAAATTGCTATTTATATCAGACTTTCTCAATAAGAAAAGCTGTAGTTACAGAGTCCTTAATAATGTTATGCATGTGTTCAATTCTGTGTCCTGCTGACAATATTGGAGAAGACATCATTTTACATCCTGAAAATGACAAACTATGTAAATTATATTTTCAAGCTAAAATATACTGTTTTGTTTCTGTGGATGGCTTTATTGAAATGATAGATCTCCATAAGGATTGTTTTTTTCCTTTGTAAGAGAAAATCAGACCCCAGAATGAAATTTCTATCAATTTTTAAGATATTAGCAAATAGAAACACAAAATATCTGTAGAACTGTTACTGACAGAGACTAAAACAAATAATTTGTGAAATCAACAAGGATCTTTTCCACTGCCTTAAATGTACCATAGGTTTGGCATAATAAACTCTAAAAACAACATTAGAATCCTGCCTAACAGTGTTATTTTGCCATTGCTCCCATTGCTTCTTGAGAACACATGGGAGTGCGGCACTGACCCAAGTGGGGGAACGGTGAGGAATCATAACTTATTCGCCTACCTACACCAATGACTAAACTAAAACAGGAACACGGGGCAACAATTTAGTTCTCAAATAGGCACAGTATCAAACGGTGCATTTGTCAAGGACGTACCTATGAGTTGGCCAGTACTAAGTATTTTCAGCACTGCTTGAAAGAACGCAAAATCCATGAGGAATGATCAATTTCGGTGCCCGGAAAAGTCACACAAAAAGGTCTCTGTAACAGAACCGGGAGCTCCAGAAGGGCTGACTGGATTTGATACCAATTCAGTTCTATCTCCTATCCTTGGGAACACTGAGAAGCCGCGACTCTGGCTTGCGGCAGGTGCCGGCAGTCCCGGCTGCCCGATTCGCTCCTGGCCTCCGCGGGCCCAGCTTTTCCTATCTGCCTGCACCGCTTCGCGCAGCGGAACCGGCGCTGTCCGTGCGGGGCTNTCGTCCTCCCTCTCTCCCTCCCTCCCCCCTTCTTCCACACTCCACCCAGAAATGATCCAGTGAAACTAGGAGGAGGTGATTCTCCTCCTCCCTCCTGCTGCTGCTCCTGCTGGTCTGGAAGGGACTGCAGGAATCTCTGCTGTGCTCTGCTCTGAGGCAGGGTCTGGGGAGGGGAGACGGTTCTGTGGCGGG
>VXBB01022923.1:306059-364784 GCA_013399915.1 Illadopsis cleaveri
CCGGATGGGCAGTGATCCCTGCAGGCGCCCCCGCCTCGCACACACGTGCGCATTGTGACTCGGGCCCCTGGCCTCCGCCCGCACCTGCGGACAATTCGTCCCGCGGGCGGGTGCGTGTCCCTCAGCGTCCGCCGCAGGAGCCCGCCCTCCGCTCCCGTGGCTCCTCTGCCCTCTGCCCTCAGCCCCCCGCGCCCCGGCCCCCCCTGCTCAGCGCGGGCAGNCAGCCCTCCCGTGGGGGGCTGCTTGGTTTCCGACCATGGGGAAGGACCAGGAACTGCTGGAAGCCGCTCGCACTGGGAATGTGGCTCTGGTGGAGAAACTCCTCTCTGGGAGGAAAGGAGGGATCCTGGGCAGTGGATCTGGAGCTATTCCCTTATCCAGCTTATTGAGGTAGGGACATCGTTCCCCATCAAATGCTGGGGATATAAACCTGTTCTTCCCTATCATCATTATCATCGCCCCTCTCATCTTCATTTCCATTCCCGCATCCTTCATAGTAACAATAAATCGTTCACTCTCTCGCCAAGTACAAGCATGCCAGCTTTTAAAGTCACAGGCAGTCATTTTATTAATATAGTGATACTGAATTGCCTGTCTTCAATGCGTCTGCAGGGTCCTTGTTCATTCTGTTACTAGCTGTGGTGCAGAACTTATGTTTTGACTGCTGGGCTAATACATAAAATGGATTAATTACCTTTCCTTTGATATTTCCATCTTCATATTGCTACTTTAATCACAGATGAAGCGTTTATCACAGACAAGGCTATCATCACAGAATTCAGTGTAAAAATATATAGCTTCACCCCATACCCTCACCCATAGCTGCTGCCCTCACTTGCAGAAGAAATTAGGCATGTCATCGTAATAAGCCTACAAAACAAAGAAAGGGAATCTTTATTTGCGGGAGATCATCGAGGCAGAGGAGGTGTAAAACTTAGGGATCAGGTTAGGTAAGAGCAGCATTACTTTCAAGGTATCTGGATTTAGTGGAGTGAAACTGGGTTACTGGCCATGTTGGGTGGTAGCGCTTAACTTCAGTCATTAGTTCTATCTCCTGCAATCTACAGCGTAGCTTTGATTGTAAGTTTCATCATGCTCTTAAGTCAGAGCATTGTCACCACCATTTATGGCATTTGGCTGTATTCAGAGCAGAGAAGGTCTGCACCACACGGTCCAGTGCTAGTGTTCAACACTAAACTAGGCATAGCAAAAGAAGACAAAATGAACTGAAACACTGTTGACCTAGAACTTGAATAAATTGGGGGTTTGGTTTGGTTTTTTGTTCCTTAAAGGAAAAAAAGGCCTAACACAATGGAAATTGATTAATGAAAATATATTTGTATTTCTGTTGTCAGTGCCTTTTTGTCAAGGTATTTATATTATTTTCAAGGTCCCTATCAGGGAAAATTTAATGTTAACTCTCCAAATTATACTGTTTAAACTGTATTATAAAATCTTGCTATTTTAAAGCTAGGTTTAGTGCTGTAAACAACAACAGTTCAGGTATTCATAGTTTACCAAAGTTCTGTGGTGCCCCAGTTCAATTAGCTATTGCACCACTGTTGAATTACTAGCCCATTGACCAAAATCAAAACACACCATGTGATTGCTTTTTGTACTGTACTAAATAGGCTGCTTAGGAAGAAGTGTGTCAGATAGTCAGTTGAATTTGAAATATGATATCCACTTTTCTAAGTACTGAAGTAAGTTCACTTTGATACAATGGCTAGTCATTTATAATCTAGTTCTAATGCATGTTTTTTGTAGTGGCTTTCTCCAGGGCTGCTGCCGGTGCTGTATTCTTGCACTGTTAATTGTTGTATATCATGAGTTCTGTATATCCGGTGGGGGGGGAGGGTGTATTTGCTTGTGCTTGCCTTCCTTTATTAAACAGCATTGTTGTATGTTGTATACACAGAACACATGAACCATGGGTTTTGTATATACAGATGGGTCATCACTGTCCTTGTTTGTTATTCAGGATTGAAGAATTTTAAGTTGTAAAGTCAACTGGCTTTTTTTCTTTTTCCTGGAAGTGCACTTAGCTTGAAGAGAAGTAAAGCTGAGTAAAACATATACTATTTAATTTATAGCATTTCTTACTAATGTTAACAACAATGTCTACAGCTTCTGTAAATGCAGCTTCAAAAATTAAGAGTGAACTTTCAGCTGTATGCTGCATCAAGCTGTATGATGAAATATTTCTAATTAAGAATTCAGTAATGGTGTTGCTTAAATGTTCACAATCTAACACACTATGGCACTTTTTGGAGGGTTCAGCAAGAATGCTCAAAGCAGAAACTACTATGCATTATAGTAGATGCTTTTCAAGAAAGAATTATATGTGACAGGTATTTTGACATAGGGTTGTTTGGTTGTTTGTTTTTTTTTTTTAATTGGAGATGTTCCATGATCTAACTGATGCTATTAATTATGGATTAAGTCCAGAATGATATGCAAGATTAAGGTTGGATCTATCTTGGTACAGAAAACATGGAAAAAATATGAGAGTCATATGAACATCCTGATCGTGTTAGGGAAATTAACACTTACTGAAAATAGAAAAGCTGTAGAAGAGCCGTACTTGTGCAGTATAAAGGTTTGAATTTGAGGGGGATCCAGAGATTTTTTTAACTAGAAAACCTGAAGAAGTTCACTAGTAGTGCTATATTGGTATTTTTGCATGCAGTTTATTAGAATGAAAACTTTTAAAAGTTGTTTTTAAAAAAGTAACAGGGAAAAATATGGGGACATAATTTTCTTAATTTTATTTAATTTTTAGGAGTCGTTTTGACAGTAACTCCTGCTGTTTTGTAGTTCATAATTATTTCTCAGTTTCTAAAATGGTTCCCTAGGACTGTATTTGTCCCATTGTGGTGAGAAAGGTCCATGTTGCTTTCTTTCTCCTTTTGGCAGTGCTGTTTCTAGTGTTAGGTTGGAAAAGTCCAATTCTTTCAGCATGCATATGGACTAATACTGTGCCTGATGTGTTGGTCTAGGTACTAGGAGTACATTGTCCCTTTGGATTTCTTCAAAGTGCTTCAAACAACTCAGTTTATGTGGCTGAACTCTATGGCTAGACACCCTTTTCTGGTGGACATTGCTTTACAGTAATTATGTGCCCCTTAAATGAAATTTAATATTCATAAATAGGCAAATACACATTGATTGTTATCTGTACCAGTGAACAAACTATCTGATCTCTGATGTATTATTTACATTTTTATAACAGCTTTTTTTTGCTTAATGGTTAATGTGTTTTATAGTACTTGGGGAGAAAATAGAGCAAATTTTTGAGTGGGTATTCTACAGTTGTACCTATTTGTTGATGCTAATTGCAGACTAAATTATATAATTTTTAAAGGCCTGACTTCTAACTTCTAAGACATTAAATTATGACAACAGTTCAGGAAAACAGCTCTGTTCTGGAATGCCATTTAAGCACATACATAAATGTATGACTGAATTCCTGCAAGAATTTAAACACATGCTTAGAGTATGTGCAAAGTGCATAAAAATGAGGTATGCTTAATTAAGACCTCATATGCACCCAGATATCTGTAATACTTACTACATAATACCTCATACCCAAATTGGTTTATCTAAAACAATGACAACAAATCAGTGATTGACTATGTGGACTCTGTAACTCATTTCAGCTCAGGAGAAGGAGCTTTGGAAGGCTGCTCTGGGTCAGTTTGTTCCCCCTGCCTCAATCTTCATAGTTTGCTCTTTATTATAAAGATTGCAGGCAAATATAGTGAAGTTGAATTCCTCAAGTGCAAAGATCAACATAAGGCATAGCAACATACTAGAGCAAGTACCCCTGATGTAATTTAGTTACTTAAACTTGGGTACTTACTGGTACTTCAGGTGCACAGGTGTTTTCTGAATGGACTGATGGACTTTGACAAAGAACCAGGAACTCTGGAGATATATCTAAATTCCCGGATAGATGTCCTAGGACATCTAAAGCTATGTTACATATTTTGCCTATGGTCTCTAACCCAAAACATTAGTGCATGGCAGGAGTGTCTTCTTTTACTATGTTGAGACACCTCATAAAACATTCCAAGTTTAGAAGACTTAAGTCTAAATTTATTTTTTCTGTTTCTTTGTGGATTCCACTGCCTGGAATTGTCATACATTAGTATATTAAGTATGTTTTGTATTTTAAAAAAAAGTTTTAAAGTTTAGAATTAGGGATTTTTTTCCCAGATTGCAGATAGAATCTTCACATATTTTTATGTGATTTCACTAGCTCATATATTATTTCAGTGTAAACACAAAAACTTGGCAGTAAAATCCCACAGTCTGTCTAACAGAATGCATAATTTAATTTCTGCACTCCAAATCCTTAAATGCGTATTAAAGGATTTAACACATAGAAAGAATAAACCTGGTATTTTTAATTTACTTAATTTGATTATCTCTGTATACATAGTGTTTTAATTGACTGACCAGTATTTCATTGTTGGATAGCAACAGCTTTCATTTCTTTCAAAGAGTTTTTAGGAAGAATAACTTTGAAGCTTTTAATGTGCCTCAGAGACCTCATTTTGCCACATGTAGCCATGCACATGCCTATTTGTTCTATGTTACTAGCAGAAATGGATAGTTTTTGATTATATGTTAATTTTTAGTCTTTTTAAACTGCACATGTTAAAAGAGCTTTGGATTTTTAACAGAATTGATTAATTAATATGAACTGTCACAAAGTAGTCGGGATGCTTGAATTGGCCCCTTTTTGCTCTTTGTTGGCTGCTGCCATTACACAGCATGAGAGGGTGGAGCAGCCTGCCTGGAGCTGGTTTTTTCCCCTTCCACACTTGGCACTGTGGCAGGGAATGGCTTCATTCTTTGCTCAGCCTTACTTAGCACAGCTACACCATGTATAGGCCTGGCCCAAGTTATTTCTCCTCTAAAGTGTAAAAAACAAGGCAAGCAGATTGTCAGTCTGGGAGTTGCAATCTGTTTCCTCATCTGTTTCTCAGAGCAGTGTCTTGCTTGCAGCAAAGCCACGGTTTAGCCTGATGGCCTCAGTGCGTGCTGAAAACCACACATCCTCTTCTGTCCTTGTGCAGAGCCCTCTGATTCATTCAGCTTCCTTTGCAAAAACAGATCACACTTGGTAGGCCTTGTAGAGCAGAAAGTATTTAAAATATTGAAATACTTTATGAAGCTTTAGTTAACAGTTTCAAAGCTTTTTCATGTTAAAATTTGAATAACAAATGGCTCAGCTTAGCAAGAATAAGGGGGCTACTTCTGTTAATCATTACATCTAGCAATGTTTAAAGTAAGGGGAGCTTTCTCGTGTTTGTTTACAAGGAGAGTGTATTATGTGAGGCTTGCAGTACCAGAGTTCTGGACTTACAAAGTTCCAAGGTATGTATTTCAGACAATGAGCACAGATAATAAAATGGAAAGTGTTTATTATATTGTTCAATGGGGCATCCAGTTAGTCCATATTTATTTCTAATTTCAGTTATACTACTTTTAATTAGTGAAGGGGTTTGTACTGATATCCTAAGCAGAGACCGGCATTCCCAGATTTCCCAATTACCTTCTTTATCCTGTTAGAATAGGTAACCTAATTCTTTTGAGGACATATTTAATCTTTCTTCTTTCAGCCTTTCAGTATGGAATGAAAAATAATAATCAGGACAAGAGTAATTTATGCTTTTTGGTATTAGTGATAGTTGATTGCTGCCTTGACTTTGTTTGTTTGCCCTTCGAAATGTGTGAGCTTCTCTTAGCCTTCATTTTGTTATCATCTATCCTTCTTAGATTTATTTTTATTATTGTTTTTGGTAAATGCTTTCAATCAAAGTTCAGACAACATTTTATCTATTAAACTCCTTAGATTTCTCTAGTTTGAAATGTTTACAATATGTAAAGGTAGCAATGTAACAATATCGAGGACATCTGATAGATGGTTAAGGTCAAGGCAATTCTCAAAGTCTGTGTGATAAATCTTCCCTGGGGTTCAGTAGGATCCCAGATTCAAGGTCTGTAGTTAAACTCTATGAATAAACCTCTCAATTCTCCTTACTCCAGAAATAGTTTTCTGAGTATTGGTCAAGTGTTCTATTAATTTTCTAAGATGTTAGACCAAATCCAGAAAATGACCAGCAAGAGCTCTAGATCTAGTGTAAAATCTACTAAGGTAGTTTTATCTGCCCATAGATAGGATCAAGATCTGGTAACTGTACTGGGAGGACTGATGGATTTTATGATGGAATAAGGCAGACTTGTAAGGGAAATTTGACAAATGTTAAAAGTAGAGGGTTAGGAAAAACCTTCAGATGGTTGAAGTGTCTGTAACTTAATACTTCTAGAACTCTTGCAGAATTCTTAGCCACTAGATGGCTAGTGTCTAATTCTGCAGAGGACCCTATAAAGTCATTACCACATTTCCTCTCTTGTCTAATATTTATAATTTTAGAGGTTTGGTAATTCAGTAGAATTAATGCTGCTTTGTAAATTTTTGACATTGGTATGACATTACTGTTTTTAAATAGTGATGTTATAGTAGAACTAAGAGAGGAAATAAACAAAAGGGAATGAAGGATGATGTTATCTGAAAGGTCTGCTATCTTGTGAAGGTTGGAAATGTTATGAAGAGCAAATATAGATGCTTTTAGGGCAGTTGTCTGCAGTCCCTGCTGTAGGGATCCAGGACATAGTCATGTTTCCAAAACTCTACAGGTAGATTTTTTAATTTGCCTCAATTTCAGTTTGTATGAGTATTCATGGATGAGCTGATAAGGAGTGCTTACAGCTCTAGGCCTTTTTTTTTTCCATTTTCCTGACAAAGACACTAGTTGAAGCATCCTATAAACTGCTTTAATTTATGCTACTGGTATATAGTCTGGAAGGGACAGTGTAATGTAGAGTGCAGTTACAGTGCCTTTTCTTAAGCAAGCTTAGTCTGCTTGACTGGTGACAGGTGACATACAAGAGTTTCACAGCTAGAATTCCTTTCTGCCATGGAATTTCTATGCTGGCCACTTCCAATTAGAGTACACATCCTAATCCTATACTAATACTTCATGGTAAAATATATTCACAACTTTTAATGTTAAATGTGTAAGGCACAGTTAGTAAGTGTTAATGTCTACCTACTGATATTACATTTTCATGTACGTGGACCCTTTTCAGAAGTAGGGAATACATTTTTTTTAACCTTCTAGCCTTTATTGAAAGATTTTTTTTATTTTTTAATTACTTGTTCCTAGTGACAATATTTTCAATATGATCACTTTGCATTAAGAAGTGATGCAACAATTGTTCTGCACCTCACTTAACATCTATGAATTTCTAATAATGTACAGGAATCTACTGTAAGAAAGGTTCTGTGAGATTTAATTCCACAAGGTGATGCTTTTATTGTAATCATTTAACACTGTTTCCTGTGTATTGCACATATATTTTCAAAAGCAAGAAAAAATGTTCAAAATGACATCTTGAGTGCAATTTAGTTCCCTTTTTAAAACAGCCAGTGGCAGCTATGTTTCTATAGGTGTTGATGTCAGTACTAGGTGTCTAAGTTTCTATTACAGACAACGGAGATCTAGTAAGTTAGGGGGTATAGACAGTGACTGAACTCACCCCAAGGTGGATATTGAATGATTTTATTTCAAGATTAAATATGTCCCTCATTTAAATATTTTTTAGGTAAACTTTAAACAACACAAAACCAATTGCAATTGAAAGTATATGTAGAATATATTTAAAATGACCTCTTAAATAGGTAGGTTGAAGCTAAATTTGGGTAGAATTTCTGTCTGTCTGTTCCATTTGGATTAATTCAGAAGCAGTAGACAGTAGCTACTAATCGATAATCAGTAGATTAGCTGGCCAAGGGGCAGAATTCTGGATGGTTGAAGTTAGAGATACATGAAAATTGCTTAAAATGCATGATGTATCACATGAGGTTTATTGAAAATGCTCCAAGTGTATAAGAAACAAATTAGAAAACATTAGCTGGAGTTGAAACTTAGGAAGATAAGAAAGGATAGAAAAGTAAATACTTTGGCACCTAAAGAAAATATGGACTCAGTGCTTGGTGGGGCAGAAGACCTAGTGACAAAGCTTATGGAAAAGGTAATGACTCATTGCCTTTTCTGCTTTGGTTGTTTGGCTGTAAAGTTTGACTTGCTAGCTTTTGAAAGAGTCCCCACAGTAGAGAAAGATCAGGGGAAATATACATTTGGGGAACCAATATTACTGTGAGGCCACTGTTAATTTTTGGAGGGTTGTGTCAAACATGAGAAGTTTCTGATGACTGAGAAAGGAAAATGTCATGCCCATGTTCAGGAAGAGCAAAACGAAGGTTCTGGGGTCACCTTCTCATCAGTCTATCCTAAGTCCTAGAGAAAGTTTCAGAGCATATCCTCATGGATGCAATTTCTGCTCTCACAAAGGATAAGAACACAACTGAGAACAGCATGGATTTACTAAGCTTAAATCATGCCTGACCAGCCTTAATTGTTTTTTACAATGTGAAAACTGCATCTGGAGACAAGGGGAAAACCGTGGTGTTTTACCTCAGAGCAGTCTCAGTCAAAATGATAAACTATGGACTGAATAAGAGGATGATAAGATGGGTTGAAACTTGTCTGGTCTGTGAGAGGGTTTGATCAACAGTACAGAGTCCAGCTGCTGGTGTCTACTGGAGGGTTTCCTCAGGATTCAAGGCCCAGTACTGATTGCAGTGTATCACATATAGCAGGTTTGTAGATGACATGGAAACTGCGGAAAAGTATTCATGTGAAGAATTGCTGTAAGGAGGGACCTGGACAGGCTGGAGAAATGGGCTCATTGGAGCCTCATGAAATTCAGGCAAAAACATTTTATAGTCCTTCAGCTGAGAGTGAATAGCCACCACAGGCTCTTGTGCTGGAGCTGGACAGTTTTTGTGTTGTACTTCTTTTTCTGACATGTTAGTCATTACAAAACCACAAATATGACATTTAGTCTTTGACTTTACACGTTAGCAACTTCTTTCTCCTGTAAGAATGGTATGATTGGTATGTGGATTTTCTCCTAATCCTTCATAGCCTGGACAAATGCTGAAATAGTTTAAGTTGTTAAATATTCAGTGTCATAGTATGAGAAGTGTCTAGTAGATAGATGCTTTTTAAAGAAAGTAAGAAAAAAGAAGAGTTTTGTAAATCAGAATTGGGACTATCTTTTGGACTCGGTATCTCCCCACTGTATATTGCTTGAATTTTAAACTTTCATGATAAAACTTTCCAGTATTGTTTTTACTGGTATTCTGAGAATTAACTCTTGAGTTTAATGTCTTCCATGCTTACTTACTGACTTGTCAGGGTCATTATTTTCTATTTTTAGATGTCACTCAATATGAATAGTGAATCTCTAGGCTATTTTTTGCAAATTAACATCCCCAGGATATTCATATTAGCAGTTTGACCATAGAATTTCAATTAAGTCATTGGTATGATTTCTTAAAAACATAATTTGCACTTGATTTTAGTTTTCAGCTTTCTCAAGTAATTATTTATCCACTTCCATGTCCTTCTTGTCATCTGGATAGCTAATTTGTCAAAATATGCTCATAAGTGATTTGCAATCACCCTGCTTCCTGTTTTGTGCACATTTGTTGCAGAGCTGTATCTTGCATAAAACCAAGAAATAGATCTGCCAGGGATCTTCTCACATAATGTGTACAAGTAATGCTTCAGAGAACCAAGTAAATAATTTGTGGAAATAAAGCATACGGCATGTAGTATACGTACATGTTATAAATCTGTTGTTTGCCTGTCACAGCAGATAAATCTATCCCCTCTATTCCTACTTTCATGTAGATTATATAAGTCTTGATTTCAGAGGGAAAGGAGTCCTGTCCTAGGCAAAAAATGAAGCCTCTAAAGGTATGGAATGGGCATATGATCTCAGTGAGGAGATGAGAGTAGAAGACAGGTGGAGACCTGAATCTAGGTATTTGGAGTGGTTTGGCAAGAAGGCTGTATGTAAAACTCTGAAAAGGCTGGAATGCTAGAAATGGTTGGTAAAGGAAACGGGTAAAAGAATTGAGATTAGGAATAAGAACTGAGACTGACAATGGCAGTTAGCAGTGCTGAGGACAGTGAGAGAAGTTTAGAAGATGACCTACGAGGAAAAGGGCAGAACAAAGAAAAATTAATTATTTCAAAACTGTCTCCTTTTCTTTTAGTACTAAAATAAATTGCTATAATAGTGGTTAATAAAGGGCCACCAGTAACACCATTAGTTTAAGTGGAAAAAGTGATTGGGATAACTCATCTAGTAAAGTTTTCCCAAGATGACACTACAGGGTGAAATTTCAGGAGTTTGCTTTTTTTATGGATGATAAAATTAAGGTAGCCAGTGAAGTTTTTTATGTATCCCACTGAATGCAGGCATTACATGTGGTTTGGTTTTTTTTTTTTATGACTCAGTCTGTAGTCTATCCTCACTTGCAGCCCAGGATAGACAGTGCTCATAGCAGTTATTCAGCATTTTTAACATACTATTCAGTGTTTAGCCCTGAGCGTCATTTTCTGCACACAATTCAAACTCTTCTCTAGAAAAAGAATGATTAATTTTTCACCTGGGCTTTTTTTGGTGATGTTTTTCACTATGGCATCTGATTGCTTCACAGCATTAATGAGTTTACTGTCCCTTCAGTGACTGGATAAGGGTTTTAATATCTGCATTTGAAAATGCTGACTGAAGCACTCTTAGATTATGGTGAGAAGTATGTGTTGAATTGGTGTTTCCATCTGGTGACTTCAAGGAGCTCATTTTTCACAGGATTAATATAGTTAGTGTAAAATTATAGGAGTGGCTCTTCATGGTCAGAATGAATGTCTGTCTAGCAAAGTACTCTTCTCCAGTTTTGACTGGGAGTTAAGAACCTATTCCAAGAAGACTCTAGTGGCTAACACGTAGTATGTAGCAATTTCTCCAGTGTACTTACACAGCTTTTAGCAATTTTCAGCAGCTTTCTACAACAGATGTATTGTCTTTGTATAAAGTAGCTCCAGTGGATTTTTGTCTTCAATGCAGTTGTTCAGTTGGTCTTTGAAGCAATGCAAATTTTTAGCATTCAGGGCATCTAACAGCAAGGGTTTCACATCTTAATGAAGTATTATGTGAAGAACATTCTCCGTGAATTAAGTAGTATTTTATACGTTCAAATGTATAAAGATCTATTCAGATATTCAGAGGTTTGTTCCTGGAGAGCAGACATGGATAGAATTCAGTTCTGTGGTGCAGCATTAAACTGCTATTCCTGTTCTTATGTTGTTTAACTGATTTAATAAATAACAATGTGTGTTTTAATACCTTTGATTTTCGAAAAGAGGAGAGTTTTTATTCAATCATCCCCATTCTAGGGGATAGGCCTTCAACTGTTCCGAGATCACCATTCATTGGACAATAAAAGGAAGTCATGATTATGGCTTATCGGCGATTGATGGAGAGACGGGGAGACTGATTCAGTGATCAGGATTCATTTTACTCAAGTTTTCCAAAAGCTTATATACCATTTCAGGAAGGTTAATAATTTCTACTACAATAATTAGATTAAAAGATGGTACAAACAACTCATGCATTTTACAACGTCTTTCTCGTAGGGGGTTGATTGAATCTCTCCTCTTCCTGTAAACCAATTTAATCCCATCTTCTTGTAATCTCAAAGGTGTGTTTGTTCCTGCCATGGCATCCTGGTTATCAAACTAGCTATGCTAATTAAATCTGTTTCACTCTCTGCCTTGTGTATTCCCACAATGGCTAATACCTATGTGCTAGTAGGGTGACTTAGCACCAGAACTGTATTCTTTGCATTTGCAGTCTGAACAATTTTTAGTACACTCTTTTTGTATAAAGTTATGTATATATTTCCGCAGAAATATATATTTTTTTTCCAGAGAAAAATAGATTTCTTTTTAGGTTGTAAATATGGACTACCCATATAGTGGTGAACAGAACATAAAGAAATTTGAGATACTTCTAAGAATTGACAAAAAATTACAACTCCTGATGTGTATTAATATCCTTATGAGACGTTCTGTAGAATTTAAGATGCTGGAGGATATTTTTTTCCTTTTTATTTTCTTTTCAGTGACTATTAATACTCATTTGAACAAGGTTCCCATTATATTACCTGAAACAACAAAAGTGAGTCAAGAAAAATCAAACTTTAATTGTTGAAATTAAAATGTTAAGATGAAATGAAAGTGCTGTATGTAGGGGAAAGATGTTATTTTCCTCTCTTTGCTTGTGGGAAAGAGTTATTGAAGAAACAGCAAGGTCATTATCCAGTGCTGAAACACTTCCTCTTATGTCCCAGAAAGACAGCTTGAGGCATAAATGGGACGTGTATCATTTTACCACTTAAACTGTGAACCAGAATTAATGAGTTACTTCAGAAGAGAAGCCGTTCCTGGTCCGTGGTACTTACTGTGTTGGTACTGCTTAACCAAAAAAGGAGAAGATTCAGCACTGAGCATCCATGTCTCTGTCATTCAAGCAAGAAAGAGTTACAGGCATAAATGGCATAAAAGGAGTAAAAGCAGCAGAAATCTTGTCGTGCGCCTCCAGTGCATGAATAGTTTTGCTATGACATGAACGGTTGCAATATTTGCTCTCCTTATTTTGCTTTAAAGCTCAACTGGTTGTAACAAGGCACAGACTGAAGAAATAAGTTTTGAGAAAAGCAAGTGAGGTTGTTTAGAAGTGTCTGCTTTTTAAAATGCCAAGGGAGCATCCTCCTTGTTAGGCTGCCTATTTCAGTAAACAACCTCCAGGGAATGAATCAGCTAATTATGATGGTGGTAAGAGACAAAGAGATTTCTTTCCCTTCCCTCAGTAACTAGATGTTGTTTTCATAGGATTTTTTCTCATCATCATCATCATCATCCCTTCTTTTTCCACTGTAATTGTGATGCCCAGCTTGAAAAGGGGAAAAAATTTAGGATGTGAAGAATCCTGAGGTTGCTTATGCCGGTCTTGAAAAAGAGAACTTTGCTGCAGATATTCACCTCAGGCCAGGGAGTCCATATGAAAAAAAAAAAAAAAATCTAGGTTAATGACTTTGGAGAATGCAGAAGGCACTAGGCTGTAACTGGCATGGAAAAATTGAACATAAAGCAGAATTCATTGGGTAATTTGAATGAACAGACAATGCTGATCAAAAGTGTGAGATCAGGAGTACAGGACTGATTTACAAAGTAGGGCCTGATAATTTCCTGGATGAAATGGTAGAGGTCCACTTTCAGAAACTTCCTCAAAGACTGATGAAAACTTAAGAAGTGGCAAATAAATTTTTTTAGAGAGTGAAAAGAAAATACGTACAGGTGGTTGGATGTTGTCTGATCTTTGCCCAAGAGACCCATAGCACATGTGGATGAATTTGCTTAGCTACTTGGGAAAATGCCAAAGCCAAACCCACTATCTCTGAAAAATGGCAGAAGGAAGGAACTTAGTCCTTTTGTGATATTGCTGTTAAAATATGTTCTTGGGTTAAAAAAAACTTGGGCAAGAATGAGAAAGCAGGCCTCAGGATTGTTTTTAAAGGGTGGAGCCAGAATGTCTAGACTTCTTTCTTGGGAAGTTTACTACTTTGGCTAGTATTCATAGTAGCTAATTACCCAGATCTCCTTTGAAAGTATGACTTTGTTAAAGATGCACAAGATGTCATCATTTCTGAGTGTCACAATTTCTAAAGAGGAATTAAGAACAATTATTGCAGAAAGTCAGCTCATAATGTGCATCTCTCTTGATGAGTTTCATTTGACTTGTGAGTTGCTGTAGCACTGTCAGTAGCTCCAGCAGCTGTCATACAGCATGCATTATTGCAGTCTTCTGGGATTCTTGGAAAAGTTCAGAATACAGCTGAGATCTTCCCGAGGAAAATGAACCTTTTGGTAAAACTGACAATTCACTGTATTCCTGGAAAGTTGGGTCTTTGAGGATATTCTTTCTCAGTTCCATAGAAAGCAATCCAGATTGCTTTCACAGTATTGCCCTACCAAACTTACTGAGCTTCAGATGAACCTTGAGTAAAGCATACAGAACTCAGCAAAGGATGGCTTTTTTTTCACTCTAACTATAAGGTAGGTGCTACCTTTCAAAGCAGTTGAATTGACACTCACATAAGGAGTTGTCAGGAACTATTTCAAATTTACCAGAGCAGCAAAGGAGGCTATCCTGACTCTGTTAGTACTGCTCAGGGCATACTTCTAATCATCTGCAATTTTAGTCACATGGTCTAACATTCAGATCATCACAGGCAAATGCAGTATAATTTTGACGGCAAGTCTCTTTCCCTTTGCATCTCCATTAGGGTACATTATTACACATCTAAGCATAGAACTTGACAATAATATGAATGATTAAAATAGTTGGTTTTCCTTTAAAGTTGGTATTTAAACCACTTCTGATTCACATATGAAGAATTACTTAATGCCTAAAGATATTTTAACTTTAGTTTTCATGGGCATCATGCAAAGATTTTTTAGCTATATTTGAAAAATGCTTAGAAACCTGGTAACAAACACCTGGGAGTAAGATTAGAGATTTGTGACCCACTTTAAAAATTGTCAGAAAAGGAAAAAGTAGCCTGACACTAACTTCTCATTTGAAGTGTAATATGTCTCTTAATTTGGTATTGTGCTGCTGTGCTGAAGTTGGTGATATGTAATACAGTATCTGATTTTTTCCATAATTTTCAAGTCGTCGTGTTATGAGCAGGTTTTTGGGTGAGTAAACATAAGGTGGTCTGAATAGCAGTTACAGTATGCAAAGAGAAGTTTGCCTTGTATCCCTTCAAATGGATTCTCAGGCTTAAGCTGGGATCATTTAACATAACTGAAGACTTACACACCTAAACATTAGTTCACATTCCAAATGAAGAAAATGCATTTTGGCTGACAGCAATGTATTCTGTAACTAGACACCGCATTATTGATATTGTGTAAATGCGTGTTACTGTGCTAAATATTACATGTCTCCAATTCTGTTAGTGCTTTGATCATTAGATTCTCTTTTCCAATTGAAACACTATCAAGTTGTGTTTATGTGTTTCACTGTTAATCGATAACGAGCTAGCCTATCAATTTCTCAATAGGTCAGTATTTTCCACTACAGCTTAAAAACTTAAAGGTAAAAAATTGTTCACTTTATCTTCACACATCTTTTTTTTTTCTGTTTTGGGATGTTACATCAGTGCTAATGAGACAGGGCTGGGTATCACCATTCTCCAGAAAATAATGCAAGTGGGAGAAAACATACTGAAGACATTTTGCAAATAAATTTGAGTTATGTCTTGCCTATATAGAAAACCTTGAAAAATCTTGAAATGAGCTCAGTCGCAGTTAGGTGGTTATGTGTCCATTTTATAGATCGATGCTTCAGTGAAAAGTTCCTTCATGCAGAGGCATGCATCAATGGTATGATGATGTCGAAGGTACATGTCGTTTTCCCTCCCAATCAATATCTTTTTTTTTCAAGAAAGCAGAGGTGTCTGTTTGTATATGTGTAGTCATGCATGAATGTTTCATATAGCTCTGAAGAGCAGCTGGCAGTAAAATTAAAGTGAATAATTTTTTAAAATATTTTTTCCAAAAAACCAGCTTCAATGGAAAAATACCAGCTTTTCTTGTTGAACTGTGGTAGTTTTTATGCTACTTGTTTTGATCTAAGTTTCTGACCACAGAAATGGCATGGAGTGTGACAGAGCCCAAAACACTAGTTAAGCTGATAACCCTTGTAATTCACCTCTGATGTGGAGACTCAGGTTCAAGTCTCTGGTCTTATCCCAAGAGAGTTCTGTAATAACTGGTTTACCCAGCATATCTTTTCCCCAGACCAAAGATTATACAGAGTTACATAAAAATATTGAAAGAGATTAAAGATTTTAAATCCAAAACATAGAAGTAATATTGGTCATGACACTTGCTTGGGAAACAGAGTATGTACAGCATACTTTCAGTTTAATCTTCCCATCACAATCCAGCAGCCTTGAGTTTCACATTCTGTTCTTTTCTGTTTAAAAAACTTAAAAGTCAGCACAAAAAAATCCCCATTTTGGAATGATTCTTAGTTTAAGTTTCACATAGGAAAGTGGAATTACCAGACTCACAATTTGGAAGTCAAATACTTTAGTAAATTATAAAGGCAATTTGTTGCAAAGTAAGGGAGTGTTCTGTTTTTACTATATTGAAACCTTTCTGAACCACACCTTTCAATTCAATTGTTTTTTGTGTGACAACATTTTGAATGAGTAAGAAATGTTTTAGAGTGCTGTGATGGTAGGTTCAGAAGTGTTAGCACTGTTTAAAGTCGACCTGCAGTTTTCTCTGTGGCATGGACTTCGAGGTACAGGACTTTGAACTTCTCAGGGTATTATGAATATAGTTTTATAGACTTAGCAGAACTATGCAGTTATGCATGTATTGGTCATAGGTTTGATTTGTTTAGGCACTGAACAAGATTTAAAACGGGTCCTTTTTCGGATGAGTATCATCAATCCATTCATGTCTGTGGTGAAGTTTTATATTTGTGCAATAATTTTTCTCTACTGAAGTAATTACTATTTATATATGACTTCTAGCTGAACTGGTTGGAGAAAAATACATTCTTTAAAATATTGCATTACTGAAATATATCAATTTAGAGCACAGAGGTCTCTTTCTTTAATATCTCCATTTCTTTCTTCCCCTTTCCTCTGATCTCTCTCTCTTCGTTTCTCTGCCCGCCTGTCCCCCCTGCCTGTTCCCCGCTTCTCTGTCTCTCTCTCCCTTATCACTCTATCTCCATTAATCTACCTTTCCATTCATCCTTTTCTCACCACGTCTCTGCACCCCCTCCTGCCCTGCCACCATCTCTCTCTTTCTCTCTCCACCATAAAGAGAATCACCTGAGGGAAATTAATACAAGAACACAAATCTGGAAGCACTGCCTATTGAGCTGAAAATACTAAGATGGAAGGATACAGTGGCAAACTAGTCTGAAAAGAGAGAAACTGATGTCTTTGTTTAGAAAGAAAGTGCGTGTTCCTGAGGATGAGCCAATGGCAAGTATGATATACTAAAACAGGACATGTCACCCATAACCCCATCCAACATCAAAAAGGAAAAGTATGAAATAAAGGAGACATGTTTTATTTAGAATATGGAAATCTGCTTTGGTTATATACTCTTTTCTATGAACTGAGACTTAGCGTAATAATAAGGATAGCAAGTATCCTAAAGAACTGTTGGATTATTTGACTGATTATATGTAAGTTCATGGATAAATAAAAGCCTATGCAGAGATACCTGATAAGAACATAAACTACTTCAGAAAAGAGAGCTGAAGATGAGGACGTCTAATATGTTTCCAGAAATAATTTAGATGTCAGTGAAAAAAGAAAAAGTTGTGGGATTTCTGGCAGTAAAGAGAGAAGTTTTAGATCACACACATTTAATTGGCTTTGGTGATATTGCTAGATTGCTGGATGGGCCTTTTTGTATAATGTATTGTAAACAAAAGAACTTCACACTCAAGTGCTTCAGATTTACAATGAGGCTGCTTTGGAGTAAAATAATTAAAGTAATGAAAAAGCAGAAAGAGTGAGGAAAAGTACAATGACTGATTTAGTGGTTTATGAAAAACCTGTAGACATGATTTTGTTAGTTAAAACATAAGCATGAATACACGTATTTATTTAGAAGAGATATAAAGAGAAGGTGCAGACGGGAAGTCCTTTACACTCAGTATGCAATTGTCTTAGGAAATAGATAGATCAGCTAATGAGCAGGAAAGCTGTCTTGCAGAGATCAAGGCCATATACTGCATTCCACTTCAAGATCCTCAAAGATCTTATGTCTAGGCAAAGAGTCATAGAAAGTGGGGAAAGCAAATTTAGGATCTCTTAGATCCTGAAGTACTGGAAGTAATGGTGAGGTAACACATGGCAGTGTTACCTGTAAATGACATTATCTGTACGAGGATCAACAAAGGCATCTAATAATCTATATATGGTTCTCTGTAGATTTGCATGTGTGGAGCAATGATACCCAGCCTAGATCTACACAGAGTGAGCTTGGGTTTAGCAGGACTTCTTAGTTCAGATTCAGTGTCATGCAAATGTGGCTACAATTCCAGACTTCAGCTAGTTTTAGGAGCATTATAAATGCATACAATTGGCTAAGAAGTACTATTAAATCCAAACTGGCTTTTGCAGGCAGTCCTATGTCTGTGTACCCACATTTGTTTGCAGATAGTCTGCCCATGAACTGTGGCATGTTGGTGGCATATTGTGTGTATCACTGAATGTCGTATATTACCACATGGTGCCCTTCAGATAAAATTCACTCCACTTTAATCATACAAGAGGGAAAGTGGTCTCTTAGTTGTTATTTAGTATTTTATTTTCTCATTGTAACTGTTAGCTTATGCCTTTGATGCACAGCTTGCAGGTGCTTCTGTAAAGAGAATTCTTTTCCTTGCTTATTTCACAGCAGAGTTTTGCAAGTATAATGCATTTATTTTCAAAAACATCCTTGTTTTATAACAGGTTATGAAACTTTACAAATGGATATGTGAAGCCCTGAGACACTAGAGTCAGCATCATTGAGCAATTTTAGATGCCGGGTTCAAAACACCTAAAACATGCTTTCCGATTTTGCACAGTATTTGTCATCACAAACCATTAAAAAGTGCAAAGTACAATTTCCTCTGACTAGCAGGGCAACTGCATATGCTGCTTGTGCATTTAAAACTCAGAATATGAAGTGAGTACTCTGAAAGTTACATGCTTGATGATCATTCTTGCAAAGTTAGATTTAAGAGACTTTCCTACTGTCAGAAAACCTCTCTGGTACAAAAAGTCTGCATCTCTAGGTCAATACTGCACTACCCTGCATACAAATTTATTCATTTTTCCCATGCAGTCCTCTACTCCACTCAGAATATATTTCCCTTTCTGCCTAACTTCATATTTAGCAGGCTCTGTTGGTACAGATTCATGAACTACCTTTAGAGTAGGTTACATAGACCGGCTGAGGCAGGTTTAATGAGGAAAAAAAAAATGCATGCATAACTTATTTGTGCTATTTCTTGACTTTTCAGTGTGATTTCTTAAAATATTTTTTACATAATTATATATATATGTAATTTCCTTTTTCTTTTCTTTTGTAGAAAAACTGTGATAAACTAGCAACTCCATCATGTTTGTGGTATCAACACTCAGATGCATTAGACCTGTTCAATTTTTGCATTACAACTGACCAGCTGCACGAGAGCAGCTCATGAGGCTGAGACCGGGAGTATTCATGGCCAAAGAAGTAATCCTTTGGCCTTATGAAGCTTGTAAGCCACTAATTAGATGAACCTGATGCAGGTCAATGAGAAATAGCACTTCAGGATGTGCTGCACAGAACTCTGTGTGCTTGACTAGAATGCTTGGTACAGGTAGCCAATGGTCGAGTGCATTATTATTTTATTGAAAGTGTTGCTGCCATTTGCCCAGTTACCATGGAATTCACTTTAGGAAAATGCGTTCTGGAAGAGTGTCTAACAAGTGTTTCTGGTCACTTGATAAAAGTTCAGATCTTCCAATCTGTCCAATTGTCTTCTTAGCTTTAGCCTTTATTCCAAATATTCTGTGTTTCTTTGTGTCCTTTCACAACTCTTCATTTTACCCTTGGGAGGCTGATGCTGCCAGTCTTTTCCTCAGCATTTTAACTTATTTCAACACCCCCTCTTGAAATTTCATGTCTTGCCTGTATGAGTTGGGTCCTCTTTTCTGTCTTCTCATTTAATTTTATTTTAATTTCCTGTGAATTTCCCTTCATATGGTAATTCAGATTTCCTTCCCTCATCCCCTATTTTCTTCTTCTACTCTAGAGCTCCTTTCTTAGAAGTCTGATATGTGAAATTTCAACTTAAACAAAGCAGTTTAATCATAAGCAAAATAAAATGTGATTTTACACTGGGGAGAGGAGGTAATGCATAAGAATAGGCCGTGTTGCTAGAGCATTTGCCAGATTCACCATCCATAAAGAAGAAAAGTTAGTCAGAGTCTGCATTTTACTGATGAGCAGTAGCTTTTTAGCATGGTTTGTACAGAAGACTGTGATTTATTTAATTCTGCATGGTAGGATGAACAGTCTTAGAGTGCACTAGTGTGTAAATAGTACACTCAGGGAACTTCTTGTTTATAAAAGAAAATGTGATTATTATAGTAGAATGAAAGGAATGCGGCAATCAAGGAGTATGGAAATAGTTTTAGAAATCCTAAAACAAAAATCCTTTCAACAAAAATCATGCATGAAGATGCTTGAAAAGTTGGAATCAAAAAGTTTTTGGTTGGAAAGGGGAGAAAGAGCATTTATTTGTATGTATGTATATATATGTATATCTAAGAGGAAAAAATAAATCCTTCCATAAGTGAAGCTAATTTTATTGGTTTGATTAGTTACTTTGCAGAGTGAATGGGAGAATTCTTCTGTGCCATGTAAAACACTGTTTTGCTCACATCCAGCATATATGCATGATGCAGGTACTTTGTATTGCACTAGAACTTCTGCACTGGTAACATGTTCCAAGTAGAGAAACAGTTTCAGAATGTCAGTACATTCAACACTTTTATAAATCCATCTTTACCATGAAAGATACATTCTCAAAGTATTTGACTGATGAACAATGGGAGAACACTTGTAAAATTTCTCCACCCAAAATATGCGATTTTCAGAATACATACTACACAAGTTTTGGGGGTTTTTTTTAGTATTTGCTGGATGTTTTATTTTATGAAGAATATTGGCTTGAAATTTTTTCCCATATCTGAAAATTCTTCTTTAAAAACAATTGTGAAGAACTGAACTCATCCGTTGGTATGGTGTATAGTTCTCAGAAAGAAAAAATATGATGATAAATATTGCTTTTTCCAAGTCAAATATAATATTTTACTATCGTTTAACTTGGAATATGAAGGAAAAAATCATTAATTATCTAGAACCTGAGCAGAAACCATTAATAATTAATGAATAATAATTTATGTAAAACTAAGTTCCATCTTAAAAGAGAATTATAAATTGGATAATGAAAGGAATGCAGAATATGCAACATTTTAATTTTAAATATATAATCAGATTTAAGTAAATCAAATGATACTGTGATTCTTAAAACCTTAATGTTGAAAAAAAATAAACCTTGTATTACCTTGAACATGAATGGTGTCATGGATTAGAGTGTTACTAGACAAGAGACTTTAAACATAGAGACTATAAATGATAGCTTATTCTACCAAATTTTAATGTTAGTAGCCAGAGGATTACTCTAACAGTAAAACAAAGAGGAAGATGCATTTAAATGTGCCTGACTCCCAAGCTAATCTCAACAAAGTCTGGTCTGAGAGCTTCCATATTCCTCTAACCTGTTTGTTTCCTTTGTTCAGTGTCTTGAAATAAATTGTCACTCAGAGATATGCCAAAGTTTGATTCTGAGTATACTCTGCTGAGTATTTTCGTTTTGGAGGAAGAATCTAAACTTGCATTAGTCAAATTGACAGATACTGAAAATCTGGAAGCTATTGCAAAATATTTTATGAAACAGGATTAGACTATAGTAAAACCTTGATAATCTGTAGGAATGGGTTAAATGGTAACATTTTGATGAATTGAGAATATTTTTAAGAAGAAAAATAAAATTTTAAAGACAAAATATATGAAGAATACTGAGTATGAAGAAATTGGTATCAGATTCTTTAGATATCCGCTCTAGACATATACTTCTTTTTATACTATCAAAAGAATTGAGAGATCTCAAGAAAGCTCCAGTAACCTAAATTCTCCTAAGAATCCTCCTAATCCCAGTTTACAATACAAAACCACAGTATTGGCAAGCAACATTAATAGAAAAGTTCCCAACAGTTTATCTCAATTTTTTCTCAAGATGACAAAAGAAGTGTGTGCCAAAACTGTAATTTCTTCTCACATCTTTTAGTATGGGCTAGTGGTTCATGTTTATTTAGAGCCTGCTTAGAGTTCCTCAGATGTCTGCGTTTTGGTATTCAGTTCCATTCAGCTTTCACTAGGTGCATCTTGGTATTTGTGTTCCTCTTCTCTGATATCTGTATTAAAAATAGTGTCTTTTATACAGTTGATGACTATGACACATCCTGGTGCCTGGTTCATTTTGTTTTTAAACATCCAGGGGAGTTCTAACCTGTCAGTACCTGCAGGTAGTTGGAGCAAAATCTGTTGCTTGAACATGTAGCTGATCTAGCACTATACACCAGGATCTATTCTTGGCATCTCAAATAATGATAATATTTTTAACTTAAATGATGTATTAAGACAGTAAGTTGTAACGTATTTTCAATAATTTTAAAAATAATTTTATATTAAAGGAGATCCTCAGATTGGTGAAAATTTTCTCATGATAGAAGATTGCTGGTCTAATGTGTGTTGCTTTCTCTTCATAAAATTATGGCTTGTGTACAGGTTTGCCATTTCATTTTCAGAAGTTTTATCAAACCTAGTCATAATCTGGCTTTCACTATACTGAAAATTAGTGACTATTTGCAGCACCCAATGTGTTTATGTATAACTTAAACTTTATATCTAGGCGCCCATGTTTTGAAATAGATCTTTATGTTTTATACTGGATTTGTGTGAACCATCTTATTTGTCCTTCTATATTGAAGATGCAATTTGCAGTGAATCTAAAAAAACACCTTCATGTGGTGATCCTTGAGGCCATACCTGAGAAATAAAATTCTTCTATGATCTTCAAGAGATGTTTCCCTTTCAGTACATTACCAAGGATATTGAAGTCAATAAGAACTTGAGTACATCTTCAGAGTGTTGCATTGCCATTCTGAGAAGAGTATGATATTTAAACAGTTGGAATGAGTGCATTATGCATTAGTTTTGTGTTACATTATCCCATGGCAGGTGCATTAAATTATTTCCTATTCAGGTGTTTATGAATATGTTTAGTGAAGTGCATTACTGAAAATTCCTGGAAAGCATAATAGACAGTGTATTAGAAATGACAAGAAGCAATGTCAGTGAAACATCATACAGTTGACTGATAACAGATTAATCAAATACATTAAGGCTTAATTTAAATGGGTCTAGCATTACCCATCATCCAAAAATCTATACGTGGGGTTTTCCTTCTAAAGTGGGACAGTTGTGGTCAAAGTAAATCCAAGCTGTTGTTCTTTGTTAGACTTAAAATTGAACAAAACTCAGTAGATGGTTTGAAATTGTAATTATTTTTTTAAATGAATAAATAAACTGTTCAAAACCTTTGTTTGAGATCTGAAGAGGTCCTACATGGACAATTAATGTTTATCATCTCATTCATACTATTATTATAATATCAGACCAAGTTTTAGTGTGAAATTATTTATCTTGATCTTTCACCCTTAAATCAAATTTTTATGGTGATGCTTTCAACTGAGCTTCAATTTTAGTCTGTGTTAAAGGTGGCAGTGTAAGACTATCCATTAACTTATGAGCAAAGACTTTAAAATTGGTTGATTGGAAATTGCAGAATTCAAGATAACGCAAGAATTTAATAAATCTGAAAAATTTTTTGTTTCTGTAGGCATCCAAAGTTATATGCATCTGGATAATGGAAACTTCTACCAGAAACTTCTTATTTATCATGGGGAGAAATAAAAGAGAAGCAAAGGATTAAAGCTGAAATGGATAAACGTCCTGAAATGCCTTCTTTAAAGCTGGAGCTGCTCTTCAGGAACAAGTGTATAGTGTTAGATAATGAAAGCAAGGGAGACTGTGTTCAGTGAGAGTGAAAGATGTATGTGTGTGCCTAAGTGGATATCTCGCTTGATAGTGGTTTACCCACTATGTTTTGCAAATCATTTTAATTTAAAAAGATAACATTTTCTTAAGACTATTAAATTTAGAATGGAATAGTACAGACAGCTGGCTTCAGGATAATTGGTAAATTTGAACTCTGACCGACCAGGCTGTTTAGCAATGAGAGTATCTGTTGCTTTAACCCTTTAATCCCATAAGGCAAATATCTCAGTCCTTAGAATTCTAAGTTAATACTGCTCCCATACCTTTTCCCAGCTTTGTCTCAATGCTCTCACAGCACAGTCGTACTCTTTTGTATGTCTACTGCTCTTTTCACAGTTAAAATCTACACAACTAAATGAAATTCACTTCCACTCACTTTTTATATTCATTGGGTAACAACCAACCTAATGCTGAAGGATTCTAGGTACTTTGACTGTTCTCTCTTCTGTTCTGAGCTGGCTGTGAAAGATTCTGTTCCTGCCTTGTGCAAGGAGGACCAGGAGTAGTAGAACCTGGAATTAAATGTTATTTGGGTCTGTAAAGATTTAAGTTCATATGGAGTGTAGGATAATGTTTATTTTATCCTGATATGTAGCAATCTCTCTGTCTTACATCCAAGAAAGAAGGCAATCATGAAAAAATGGCACATTTCTGGGATAACTTTTGAAGACTACTACAGGTAAAATTTAGATGTCCTAATTTTCCTTTGATGTAACTCCATAGTTTTGGGGGTTTTTTGTGGAAATCTCCCACAAACTCTCTATTTCTTACTTTTGTTTGACAGATTTTAATAAACTACCTGTCATGAAAAACACAAGGCATTTGCAGAATCTCCTGCATAATTCAATGTAGGCTTTATCAAAGAGACTTGTTACAGGTTACTGAGAGAAAATCCTTGCTCTTTTTCATGCTTGAAATGATCTGTTGCAAAGCCTGTGTCAGGATTTATTATTCTTATGATTGTTTCTGTATTTTATCTAGAATTAACTGAATATAAAATATACAGCCATTCACTAGTTAAGGGACTGGAGGTCAGGGTATTTTCTAGGTGAATGGTCTCATTTCCCTTTTTAAGGATTTTCCACCACCACTGAGCACCTTGAAAAGAGAGAAGTCAGCTTTTCTGAGTTCTTAGGGAAGAGGAGAAGTCTACTTATATTTCTGAAAGGCACTCCAATTTATGGTTTGTAAATGGAGGGCATTTTTCTTTAGTCTTGAGATTCTTTATCCTTGAAAGAAGAGGGGTTTTCAGAAACATGTATGTCTTAGAATTTCCTCTCGACTAGATTTAAGGAGCTGCATAGTGTTCTTCTCTTAGATTACTCTGCTGAGTCCTGCCTGACGTGCCTAATTCTGGCAACACAATGTATGTGTATTTGTTCATAGGTATTTAACTTATTTAACCTGAGGAGAAAGATCTATATTACCTATTCTGTATGTACTTTCCTTTTCATAATTCTAGGCCTTAGAAAAAAGCAACTGCACTTTAAAATGGGAGGGAAAAAAAATTCAGGTCATGGAAACCTGAAGAGAGAGCACAGAATATAGTAGCTTTTTCAGCTTTATCAAGGTAGTATTTATTTGCAATTTGGTGTGCCCTCCATTTTAGAAGAGAACTGGGAAGTTCAAAGGGTTTCACAGTAGTGAATTGATGGACAATATCTAGGCTTGAGTCTATAAGTAAGGAAGTAAGATCAAGATTTGAAAGACAGCCACTGTAATCATGGACTTCTATTAAACCATGTATAGAATAAAGAACATAAAATGATTATTTCTTTCTTGAATCATCTTCAGTTTTTTTAATGTCTTCAGCCCCATCAGGGTATGTGTATTTTCTTCATGACAACATATCCAAGTAAATAAAGGGTAAGAGGGTAAATGAAGGAATCAACCTGGATTTACCTTGGCTAATTTGTAGCTGGCTAACGTGTCTGCCATCTGTGGTGAGAACATAAGTCAACAATGTGCCCTTGCAGAGGTCAACAGAAAACATGGCCAGCAAGTTGAGGGAAGTACCTATTCACTTCTGTTCAAAGACTTGTACCGTTTTCGACTTCATTATAGGAGATACAAACAAACTGGGGGAAATCCAGAAGAGAGAAACACACCAAGATCATTAAGAGGCTGGAGCACTGGCATATGAGAAGTTGAAAGAACTGTTTGTTCAGACAGAAGAAAAGAGCACCAAAGAGGATCTCTTCAGGTGTCCACCACTAAACTACTTCTTTAGGTGTTAAAAATGGCCCCAGTCTTATCAGGTGTGCACAGCAAGGGGAAAATGGGGACAGATACAAAATATAACAAGGAAATTTATGATTGGATATTATAGATAAAAATCACAGTGAGGGTAATCTAGCTCTGCAAAAGATTGGCAAGAGAGATGGTGAAATATCCATGACTGAAGAGACTTAAAACTTGAGTGCACAATTTCCCAAGCAAACTGAACTAACCTCCAAATTAGCTCCAGCTTTGAAATTTTCCCATCTCAGAGAAAGTGATTGAATGAGATGATTCTAAAGGTCCATTTCATATATTCTGAAAGTCTTCACAGTTGCATCCTCACCATAAACGTTCTGTCTTTTCTGGCAACAATGTCCACAGCTGCAAGTTCTTCTGGTGCTGAAGTTTGGCCAAAGAATTGATTGTGATCAATAATGTTCACTACTTGCTACTGTTACTTAGATTCTTTAGCAGTGAGACTGTTGAATGAGAGTAATTTTCTCCTCTGCTTCTCTTTGACAGTATTATTTTCTCATTGACTAATTTAAGGTTTACTAATTTAATAACTTTCTTTATCTGTTGCTTTCTTCATTATGAGTTGATAGAGATGATTGTGTGTTCCCTTTGTTTTCCACTGCAGTCTGTCATTGTTAAAGGTGGCATTCTTCACAAACAACTTCACAGTAAAGTAGTTCTGATACCTAGAAGTTCCTTCAACCTCTGAAAATTTGACAGTTATCTTTTAGCGGGATAGAGCTTCTGTTGTCCCAGTCAGTCCATTATTTACATTGTCACAACACTCTGAAAAAATGAAATTGTTTCAACTGTTTTGCTATCTGGACCACAGACGTTTAGATTTTCAGGAGAAAAGAAATAGGTATGTTGCAAGTTTTTTGGGTTGTTATGTATTGGGGTCTTACTTTGGTACATGTAATTTGATCAACTTTTGACCAGTCTCATTATTTTTATCCCAGTGATTAATGGGAGGTCTTTATGACAGTAGTGAATGCAGTTCAATGTATCTTGTACATGCCTGTCTAGGACTGCCAAAAGCAGAGTTTCTAGCTGCAAGTTTCTCAGGAAGTGTGTGTAGGATGGAATGTGAGGTGCACCTGACTCGTGTTAGAAAGGTAAAAAACCTGGCTGGTTTGGATTGACTGGGTATATTTACTCCATCACATATAGTAATATGTGAGTTATTCTTGATTCAATCTGATTACTGGTGTCTAGATTTATTTTTTAGATGAAGCTCTGTATATTTGAAGATGAAAATTTGAATTTTCTGGATTTGAAGAAAATAATATTAGAGAGGCATTTTCTATTATATATACTTTCATGCATGACATCAAGTAGACCTCTTAGTAAAAAATATATATATATCTTCATATAAAATTAATGTATATCACAGAAGAGTTGATGTTGGAAGAGACCTCAGGAGATCATCTGCATATGTGAACTAGAAGAGGTTGCCTAGCCAGATTTTGAGTACCTCCAGGAATGGACACTGCATTTTGGGGCATCCCACTCAAGTGTTCCATAACCTTTACAATAAAAAAGTGTTTTCTTATTTCTGGGTGGGATTTCATGTGTCGAACTTCATGTCTGTTGGCTCTTGTCCTGCCACAGGGCACCACTGAGAAGACTTTGGCTTTGCCTTCTCTACAACCTCCTATTGTATACTTACTGTGAGATCCTCCCCAAACCTTCTCTAGCCTAAACAGTGCTATAAGATTCAGATTCTACTCTTAAAAGATACTCCAGTCTCTTAGTTTTGGGAGTTAAATATTATTTTTTTCGTTCAGTATCAATTGTGAAGTAATTATGCTGATAGTTTGGAATTAAGTTTGTCAAATGTTTTTCTTTTGATTCATTTTTTCCTGAAAAGATAGCTTTATTTAAAGAAACTTTATCCCCTTATATAAAAAGAATTCAGGAAAATATCAGGGAAAAAAAATCACTGTTTTATTCATGTATTATATAGCTATAACTTTCCCTCATTTTATGTTTTCATCTTAACCACAAGAATAAAGAAATAGCAATAGAACCAATAAAAAATATAATCAAATACTGTTGAAAACACTTAAAACATTGGAATTTACTGGGTTTTTATTGCCTGAATTATCGACAAAGTAACTTCTCTCATTTGACTTCAAAATACTTTATGCATAATTTATGCTTTATAGTATAGTACCAAATGTTGTAGTAAAACCAAATTTTATGCTGCTGTCTTTACAGTGCTGAAATATTGATGATGTTTTGATAGTAACTATGTTGACTTTGGTATAATATCATATTCACTCAATGCTTAGATTGTGTTCAGGATAGTAAGACTAACTGGTCACCTGTGTGAGAGTAAAATCCACATATTGTCTTTTGGAGAATATGAAACATTCTTCCTCAGATAGGTTACAAATATGAGTTCTCCTTGATGTAGCTGAATGTCTAAGTGTGAAAGTAGTTTCCAAAGAATGGAAATGGCCTTGGGAAGAAGTGAATAATCATAGTATATGCATATACTTATTTACAACCCCCTCCACAGTATGTGGAGAAGCATTTAGAAATTGAGTTTATCCTGTTTTTGCAGATGTCTGTCTTTGCTTATTGCAATAACCATATTTAAAATTATTTAAATTTAAAATAAAGTTATATTTTACAGTGTGCTAAGAGAGTTTCTAACTGTGGATTGTATAGACATGGATTATTGTTTTCTTTTATATTTCATTTGAGATCCATGGGTTGGGGTCTAAGTTTAGAAATACGTACTCCTTTTATTTCCCAGTGAACCACATCACTAGAAATAGTAAATGAAGAATAAAAAAAATTACTACTTCTATAGTATAACTAACTTGAGTTCTCCTTCTTATTTTTAATCTTTGGTTGACCATAAGTTTGTGGTTGATTGATTTCTGCACACATGAGACCATGCAGCTGAAATTAGAATTCCTTGACCTGAAGTGCCTGTAATTCACTTCATCCACCATGTACAAGTGTAAAGAAGGTAGTACAGCCTGCTACCAAATCTTTGTGATCTTTTAATGGTTATAATTGCAGGATGCGACTGGTAGGAGCTCAGTTCAAAGAAACTGAATTTTGATTTCTTTCTTCCTTTTTATTTTGTTTTATTTAGTTTATTTCTAATAAACAATACTAATTGCATTTAGTTTTTATGTGTGTTTTAGTTTGTACTGGCATTGGTTAAAACATTTGCTTGAGTCTCTCCTCCCAGCCCCATAGCTGTACAGAACCATTCCTGTTTTCCTTCAACATTGTGTGACAGTGGCCAAGAAATCGGTTCCTTTTTAAACCAGCTACATTCAAGTTTGAAAGAAAAAGAGGTCCATCTTGAGCTTGAAGAATAGTTCAAATGATAAAATTCAATGCTATTTTATCTTTAAATCAACAGAAGTCATTTGTATCTCTTGGTGTGTAAGAGGTTTTTCCGTAATGTGATTTATTTGTGGGAAATTCAACTTAAAATTGGTTATGAATAATTCCAGTATATTATCCTATAGTTTGGACTATTTGTGACTTCAAGTATCTTCAGTGACAGTTTCCCATGCTCAGGTGGACTAGAGCACCTTTTTAACCTCACTGTGATTATTAGGTGTGGAAATGTAGCTCTGCCACCATGTGATCCATAAGCAAAGTGATATGAAATTCTCTCTGCTGTGCTAGAAGGCGGCAAATCTTTCAGATCAGTATATCCAGTTAAAGATTTCAGTTCCTAGAAGCTCTGAATACACTATCAAACCATTTGACCTACCATAGGCTTGAAGTGTGAGTAGGAGATGTGAGACAGCATTCTGTAGTTTGATTTTATGACCTCAGCCTTCCAGAAACTGAAACGTTGTCTCAGAGATAATAGAATGTGTCTCCTGCCCTGCTTCAACAGTGATGATGCATTGGAATTCCTTTCTTCTCTGTTTAAATTTCTAGATTTATGCTTTCCTTTCTTTTCCATTATTAAGGGATTTTCAGAGACAGTATGACAGACTGGCACTATGGAAGTTCCTAGTTCGAGCATATTCTTCATCATGGATATGGATATTGAACTCTCATTTTCATCCTTGACCTGTTCTCATAAGACAGAAACTTGTTCTTCCTTCTGGAGACACCATCTAATTAATTATGGAAAATAATATCTCTGATAAGTGGGACAAATTTCCAATGTTTAACTAGGTCTCTCTCACCTAAGAAGGTTTCTTTCTCCTTGATTTGTGATGACTGGGAAATCAGAAGTGAGAAATGTGTCAGTTTAGTAAGGTTTTGGCTGTCTTTAATTTCAGCTTGTTTTGTATTGGTAGGATTAATTCTTTTTTCCTACCCAGTCACTTCTAGCTTTCTTCTATACACTTTGAAGTTTCTTCCAGAGTCCCTGTTTATAAAACTTAAATGTAGGTGGTTTTGGTGTGAAGGATTTTCGTATCTATGCCTACCTTTGCTTTTTTTGCACCAAAAAGACTGCGTTTTGTTAAGTGTTCTTTCTGCTAAAAAGTTGAAGAGATTCATGCTGCTGTAGCCATTAGCAATATTTTCCTGGAGAAAGTTCATTCTGAGTCCATTGTGGATTCTTTTCTTAAGTTTTTTACCAGAATGACTAGACTGCCTTGCAGGTATACTATGCTGTTATGGACATGCTGCTGAAAATTTTCCTCAATATGAGGCTGCACGTGAAGGAGGAGAAAAGAAGAAAATAAGTCAACAACAGTGGTGTATTGTTTAGGATATTCACATCTACAACTTTCCTCCCCCTTATCCTCTATCCTGGCGTCAAACAGTCAAGCAAGGAGCTAAAAAAGGGTCAGTGTACCACCACTTCTTTCTTCTATGCCCTTTGCTGAGAGAATCAAAGGCATAAAGCAGAAACATGAACCATGGCACAGAGGCTCATCATAATCTGTCTGGACCCAAACTCAAAACCGTGGTGCTCTTGCATCCTCTAAGCTGATAGATGCTGCTGGTGAGAGACAGGCTTCTCCGAAATTTGTGACAGGAATGTGAGATTGCATCTGACTTTAACATGCCAGAGAACTTTTCTGGGTGCTGGAATGTGCCATGTGGCATTCTCCCAAGGAAAGAGCTACTGGCCACAACTGAAGAATTAATATGTGCCTAGGGCCTGATAGACAATCTGGATGCAACTATCCTGCTTAGGTTTGAGTAGTATAGGCGTGGAGCATTCTATGCCAGTATGACCTCAGTGCCAGGAAATAGTTCCAAACATGTTTAGCTTACTATTGCTGGTGCAACCTGCGTTCCTAAATGGTTCAGAGTTGAGGTAACAAGAGAACTGACATGGCATTCATGGTCTGGCAGAATGGAGAATCCTAACCTGCATACAGCCCATGACATATTTTCTGTGAGCTAGGCAGGGCCAGATACTTCTAATGATATGGATTGTACTTTGATTTCAACAGTATATAAACATTCTAGATCCCAGACTGTCCACTGCTATTTTGTAAATCAGGACTGAAACAATTGTGCCTCTGTTACATGGAAGAGAAGTACATAAATCTCTACTGCCTAAACATGATCATCTGGAGGATCTGTTAGGGATTTTAGGTTGTTCAGAGGGACTCGATGATGTAGGAAAGCAAAAAACCAGTTTCTGTTTCTAAAATTAAAAATACAGTCCTGTACCAATATACCTCTATGTGAAGATTTTTATATCTGTGATGACTACAAAACTGAAGCTGTAGAATTCATCTTGCAATTTAAAAAACCTCCAAGCTGTTCTGAAATTATTTCATGCCCTGGACTGCTCCTAAAGTTTTGTCTTCTATGTGGCAGAACTGAATGATCAACTATGTTAAAATTTGTATTTCACTGTAATGAGAATCTATTCATTGGCTGAACTGTAAAAGTTTTTTGTTTTACAAAAAAGGTCAGAAGTTTTGTTTCTGTTTTGTTTAGTGTAGATTTGGTATAATTGTAGAATTTCTGCAACCATGAACTGTATCCTGGCATTCTGTTTCCATGCCCAAGGAGAAATTAATCTTCCGGCTTTGTTTGGTTATGCTTTTATAGAAAATGTTTACAGATTCTCTGTGCATTCAGTCTGCTCTGAACTGGCATGATCAAAGTCTGTATGGAATCTTGGCTGTATGGAATCTTTATGTTAATAATGTACCCCAAATTAATTTAGTGTCTCAGTTATCAGTATTATAGAAGTAATGCTATGCTGTGTGTGGTTTTTTCCAGTCGTGTGCTATCAGTGCAGGTCTTTCATATAAATTTTGGTTCAGCTCTCATGCCTTTTAAGATTCCAAGTGCCTTCATATCACTTTGCACTCTTTTCAGGTGGCTTCTTGAAAATCCAGAAGAGATGGATATTCCAATAACTAGATGGTTTTTGAATGTTTACCTTTTACTACAACCCCCTCACCCTAGGAAATAAATGTTCCTTGAATTGTGCTTACTTAGGCTGTGTCTGACACATCTATATGAGCTTCTTTGCCTGGATGGTGAGACCATGGGGGGCCAGCCGTGAACTAGCTGGGCCTTGGCCACTTTTAAGATTTAATACCACTAGAAGGATATATATATATGGATTTTCTAGTGTGACTCCAAATATGACAAGTGTAGTTTTGGTCAGGCTTCAGCACCTGGGGGAAAATGTCCCTCTTCTTACTATTTGAAATCCAATTGTGCCCCCTTTGGTGAAATGATGGCTTCATCTGAATAACTTTACTGCCAAGATTGAACTAACTGTCAAATCTACTTGTTAAAAGTGACCTTAGAATAATATGTAGTAAAAAAGCTTTCTTTCCAGGATTAAAGATAATTGAAATTTAAAGTGTGTTCAGAGTAAGGTAAATTCAGCTGGAGTCTGTTTTTCACGGGTTTTGTGTCTGGATTCTTTTAACAGTTAATAGTAAATAGCTTCTAGTGAATCTAGCCCATGTGCATGTCAGAGGCCTTCCCATCTCCATAATTTTCTAATCCCCTACAGCTTTCTGGAAATTTCACAAAAAAGGATCCCTTCCTCTCTGCAAATGTTTGACCTTTAATGGAAAAAAAAAAAAAAAAGAGATATTTATGTGTATAATAAAGGAAAGNTCTGGAAATTTCACAAAAAAGGATCCCTTCCTCTCTGCAAATGTTTGACCTTTAATGGAAAAAAAAAAAAAAAAAAAAAAAATTTATGTGTATAATAAAGGAAAGTAGGATGGAATCTGCCATCCACACATGCATTTCATAGCCTTTTTTGGTGTATTTTTTCCCTTCTTTTTGTTGTAGGCCCGCCTAGCATGATACATTTAGTTTAGTACCTGAGGTATTTAGTTGGGGATTGTTTTTTCCCTGATGAATTATATAAAGATTTAGGAAGATTACTTGAATTAAACACAGCTGAAAAAAATCACAGTAATTGTTCCATGAGTCCTTCAGGTGCCATAGTGCTGATAGTAGATCAGAGAGAGAGAGTTGTGATTAATCATTTTGCATGGTGTCTTACTGTGGAACTGGGATCTCTCCTGCAATTTTTTTTTTTTTAAATCTATGATATTGGGAGGAGGATTTGTGCACAAATCTGGGTTCTCGTACCAAACAGGCAGTTCAGAAAGAACACTAAATTATTCCTGTTATGGCTGAGTCTTGTAATATATTTTACGAAAAGGTATTTGCCAAAACAGATTTTGTGAAGTATCCTATCAGTTCAATTTAAAGGAGCAGAAAGATGCTGAAAGATAATTTCTCCTAATTTAGCATTTTTATTCTAATGTTGCTGAGAAGTTCATGATCCCCAGAGCTGCAATTCTGTGGAGCACGTGCAATACTTGTGGAGTGGGTCTTCATTTTCTAGAAAACATTCCACAGTAAAACTGTTTGAGGTACAAAGAATATTTCTTTTTTGATGTGTAATTGGTTTTTGAAAAAATATATAACAGTGTTCACTTTAGTTACATCTGGAAATAATGGGTTATTGTTCTTTTTAAGGTGTTTGAAACTCTACATCAGCCATATCTTCTTTTATAGTAGAAGCTTCTGTGTCATTTAAACCTCTTAGTTTAGGATTTCATTTCCACATTTGATAAGACTTTTTAATAGAGTAGAAACAATAACTCCTAATGGATTTGAGCAGAGAATTCTAATATAAATAGACTGAAAATTTACTGAATATTTTTACTGTAATTATATTTTGCCTTCTAAGCTGTGTCATAAATGATTTTGTTCAATGAAAAGCATCATGTTGGATGAATTGATTTTTTCTGAGTGATCCAAATGATTGCTAACATATCTTACCAAATACTTTGTCATGTGATGGATATGACCTTTGTAGTTATTTCAGTAACAGTGTTCAGGAAGTTTTAAGTGGTGACGTTGTTACATATCCAAAAGCTTTGAAAGACCTTGGTAGTATGGTGCTGTGACAGCCTCTAGTTGAAGTATGTTATTTGTCTTTGTGAAAGTAATTTAATTTTGTGGTAATGAAAGTATTTTTCTAGTCATGATCATAGTAATGCTTTGGATGCTGCCGAGGTAATTCTGACCTCTGTTGGCAAAGCACAGCAAATGAAATGTGTGCTGAGTAGCATCCTTCTGTTTTGATACTATTTATTTCAAATATGACATGTTACTAACAGAAGAAATAAAGGCATCAATTCTATGTTTTTATTGTTGGAAAGCTTTTTTCTGTCCTACTGTTCCAGTTAGCTAGAGCATAGGATAGAGAATTTTTGCTCAAACTGTCCTTAGTTAATAATGTTATCTGATTTAGTAATTTGTACTATGCAATAGTTTCATCAAGTATNTACCTTGGTAGGATGGGTTAACGGGGAAATAGAAACTAGCTACTTCATACAACATAAATCACTTTCTGATAAGAACTTCTAAGACAGTCAAGGCCCATCTGCAGCAGCAAGGGGCCCACTTTAGGTATACAACACTAAACTACACTTACTATGAAACTGTTAAACAAAATCTGCAACCCCACAAAGTATCATTCTTTTTCAGGTTTTCTATGTTATACCAAAAACATTTGAACATTTCACATTATAATAGTTCTATGTATTAAAGATTAGATGTTATAAAGATTCCATTTGAGGTTTGCAATATGTCTGAGAAAGACCAATCTTCGTGGCTCTGAAAAAACTTGATCAGTGGATTGGTTTTGCCTAGTTGTACATAATGCAGTAGCTAATTCCACCCTGATTGACTTTCTTATTTAACTTGATATCAGTTTAAGAGAAGAAAGAAATGTTGATGTAATCTGAACAGGTGCTAATTTTTTTTCTATGCAGTGACTATTATTTCTATAATGTATTTGTCATATCTGTCTTTATATTTTGTATGTCTTTCCTAAGCTGTGTCCTTGTTAATGAAGTTAATACAAAGCTGGTGGAAAGAGTGAGTGTTAGCACTTGGATGGAGGCAGTCAACATGCAGATACTCCACGGTAGCATGGAGTAGCAAATGCAAATAGAACACCTCTGATTTGACATGATGTTTCTCCAAAGTACAGACTCAAATTGTTTAATGTTTATGTTATTAAATATAAACATAAAGTTTACATTATACAATTCAGCATTATAAAGTCACCCTAGAACAATAGGAGTTTTAGTACTATTTTAAATTCATTTTGATCAAGGTTACTTTTAATTACCTTATACCTTGCAAAAACATACTGTTGCAGTCTTCTGATGTTGTCTGCCTTGCTCATTGTCTTCTTAGGCCCGTGGAGTCTGAATAATTGAGGAAATATTCTACTGGAAAGCACAAATGTTATATATATATTTTACATATGTTATAGGTAATTCATAAACTTCAAGAGCTTTGATATCTCAGGGTTCATATTTTGGAAGTTCCTGGAGCTGTAGTCTTTCACGGTTCTGAGTTTAGGCTAAGGTTATGGCAGGTTGTCCAAAAGGGTTGGACACTCTTGCAGCTGTTATGAGATGAAGATATGGAAGCTTTGAATTCCAAATGCGGGCAATCATTGATGTGGATAACTGATTTAATATCATGTGGATGCAAACACAAGAAGTGAGACTCTCACATCCGTTACATTTTCATATGTCAAGATAGTGAGGGATTGATTACATATATGCAGGGATTAATGTTACTGTAGTTGATTTCTGAATCTCATTTTCAAAACTTAGCATAAATTGAGAATGAAGTGTGAGATGGCCTTCAAGAATCAAGACGAAACGGAATCATGCATATCTTCTTGTGTCTATTTTGCTTGTGTCTGAAAGAATTACTCTACTTTCCAGGAAACTCAGATGAGGAAGGACAAGGTATTAAAGCCAGCTGAATTGCAGACTCTATATATAGCAAGCTCTGTTCTGTGTGTCCTACAGCTATAACCAAGAGTCTTATCTCAGGTTGGTTTCTAAGATGAACAATCTTTAGTACTAGATTGAGGTCATAGATCTAACAGCATCCATATTCAAAAATCTTTGATGCAAATTGTTATTGCTTCTACTGCCAGAGCTTCAGGAACTTTTATTCCACTTAAAGAAATGTCAGTAAGTGTTCCAGGATGCATAATTAATCATTTAGAAGTTTAAAAATCTCCTTTTCTAGTAAATATTGACTTTGCCTCTGTGATAAGAATGTGTTTAAAGTTGCAAACACCATGAATTTATGATTGATGGGAACACTGTGTTGGATTTCCAAAAATGAACTGTGGAAAAAACTCTATTTTCTTACTAAAGATTCAAGGTCACTTGAATTAGGAAAAAGAATGGCTAAGGGAATATCTTTCCTAACAAAATATGTCATCGTATCTGTGTTCTTGAGAGAAGGAGAAATAGGACTTTGCTTCAGTTTATTTCTGATAAAAGTAATATCAGAGTGGCTTTTAAAAAGAAATATTTTAATGTCAGCTAATTTTTACAAAAGATGGAATCAGAATTGTCTTTCTGAGAATGTGCTCTGTTCTTAAAAAGAAAATAATGATGTATATAGTATAATCTCAGCATTCATGAGTATACTCATATAAGTGTATGCAATCAAAAAGTCATGAAGTATGCTGAGTTGGAAGGGACCCACAAGGGTCATCGAGTCCAACTCTTGCACAGCACCACCCCCAGGAGTCACACCCTGTGCCTGAGAGCATTGTCCAGACGCTTCCTGAGCTCTGTCAGGCTGGTGCTCTGACCAGTGACCTGGGGAGCCTGTTCCAGTGCCCAGTCACCCTCTAGGTGAAGAACCCTTTTCTAATATCCAACGTAAACCTCCCCTGACACAACTGCAGGCCTTGTGTCCTGTCATTTGTCACCACAGAGAATAGATCAGCGCCGGCCCTTCCTCCTCCCGTCATGAGGAAGTTGTAACTGTAATGAGTTCTCTCCTCAGGTCTCCTCCAGGCTGAACCACATGTCCTCAGCTGCTCCTCATACAGCTTCCCCTCAAGGCCTTTCACCATCAATGTAGCTCTCCTTTGGTTGCTCTCTAATAGCTTTATATCGTTCTTATATTGTGGTACCCAAACCTGCACAGAGCACTCGAGGTGAGACCGCGCTAATGCAGAGTAGAATGGGACAATCCCCTCCCTCAACCAACTGCTCAGTGAATGTTTGATGTACTTAGAATCATGAGATATGCAAGAGCTTCTACAACCCCTCAGAAGATTGATCTCTGTTGTGCTTATAGAAAAATAATGATGGTTTATGTAATTTCACTAAATATTAGTTGCCTGAAAAGAGTTGAAAGAACCCAGTATTTATTTATGAAGGGAGTTTAATATGTGAATGTATCCGTAAGTATTGTGTTCACACTGAAAAAAAATATGGCCAAGGCAATTAGCCTTTCTCTATTATATGGCCTAATACTAAATAACACAGTGAGCTGTGTTCCTGGTTAATCTTGATCAATCTATAGATCTTATACGAAGTGCATAGGTCTGATTCATAACAAATAGATAGAACCCAGCTACCTTATACATGTTAAGGAGCCCAGATGCATGATACAATGGGTGTGGAGTTTCTTGGAATAATTAATCTGATGCACTGATCTTCAGCATTAGCTGTGTGGTATTCTTTCAGATTACTCAGATCACCTAAGATCATACATGGAGATACCATTGGCAATGGTTTTAGAACATGATTCACATTGCTTAAACATGAATGATTTTACTTATTAAAGGTACTTACTGCTGATCTGGTTTTGGACTCTGTATTTTCATAATTTAGTAGTTGTTTTTACAGCATTCTTCTGCAGGATGTTGCCAAATGAGAGGTAACATTTTTCCTGCCAGAATGACTGGATTTTCAAGGACAGAACTCTGGATTAAATCCAAAGATCTGTCTGACTCATCATTGATGAGCTGGAGTTACTATGGTTCTCTGTGGACTAAGCAAAACCCCAGCTCGTCCCTGTAGACAAATGGAATACAGAAGAACCATTCTATCATAAGTGGTGAAGGCTTTCTGTCTTTTAACCACTCCAGGCAAATTGGTCTTGACTGTAAAAGCTAACCAGTGCTAGACAGGAACATTTTGCTTTCTGAATATAGCCACGGTATTATGCAGTGTACTCAGCCAGTATACTTCTAGATGAGTAGTCCTTAAGGAATGATGACGCCAGACTGGTTAGATAAAGGTCAAACACAAAGTTACCTTGCATATGACAGATTTTTTTGAATAAAGCATAACTAATTGATTTCCTCTTCCTTTGTGTGACATTATCCTGAAGTCAATGTGTTTCTCCTTTTGGTTTTTGCATATTAGCTGATTTTTTACGGCATTTAAGGTGAAGTAACTATTAAGACTATCAGGATAAAACCGCATACCCTCAAGGGAAATTGATTGCAGCTTCAAGTAGAATTCTAACTCAGTTAAAATAGTTCATGTGACTTCTGTTCAGATTTAGTTTATTTAGATTTTACCATACAGTGTACTTAATTGGAGACACTGAGTGCTCATCAACATGTTTTTCTAGGTAGATTCTTTCCCAAATTGGGCATACCTAAATTTGCATGTAGTTACACATGCACAGACTGTCCAATCTGAAGAGTTGTAGGACATGCCTCCCAGTGGTCTATGTCAACCATACAAGATCACTGGTTTCTCTAGTATTTTTAATATAGATGTTCAAAGTTGGCTAACCCCCAAAATACTTAGTAAAACTGCAGAAGCCTCCTGGTCATCTTTTGTTCTGCAAAATTTAACCTTCTCCCTGGTCTCACATGACATCACCTCCTTGCACGGTCTTAACCTCAGAGACATACAGCCACACAACTGGCTCCCAGGCTGCTTCACCTACTTTGCTGACTGATCCAGCTTGGTCTTCATTAGCAATCACACACTGTCTCACACACCCGCATTACAGCTGCAGCCTCCATGGACATATGTGGGTCCTCTGATCCAAGGTCTCCCTCCAGTTTCTGGTATGCAGACCTTCATTTGCTCCATTTCCTGGCCAGACTGACACATATTCTCACTCACCCATCATCTCACTCAAGTGCAGGCAGTCTGACTCTCAGACATGCACACAGGATAGAGCCCCTTGCCCAAGAAAATAGAATCAGAATTTAATAAGATTGAGTACAAGACATGACCAGCCTATTGTGCTGCAGAACAAACTATACACGTGATCAACCCTTTTTGTCCCCTTATCCCTCTATCTTCTTAAATTTGTTCCTTCCCAAATTACCTACATGCATCCCTTTCCCTGCCTTTGGTTCCTCCCCTATCCCATCAGAAATCTTACTCAAACCACATGTCCCGTAGCCCTAGAGAGTGGTGTTTCTCAGCTTGAAGTGTTCTCCAGCATTGTTTCGTGTTGATGTGCGTCATCCCTAGGCAGTGGGGTGGAGGCTCTCACAGCACAGTTTTGAGAGAGACTCCAACAAGGTGTGTCTGCCTGCCGTGGAGGTTGGTGCTCTGCTGGACTTACATAGATGGGCTTTTAATGCACTGGTGACGCTTCTGTGATGAGCTCCAGAGTAGGGGGGCAAGGGTATTACTTGATTCTCCCACTTTCTGCTGTGTACTCCTTTGTGCTCCTTTGTGGATAAACAGGAGCTGTTTATCACATAACCTAACATGTGAATAAGAATTTATATAATTTCCAATTATCTCAGTACTATTCAGCCTGTTCTTTGGGTACTTCACAGTCATAATGTCCTCATATACAAGTCCTATAATTTCTCACCTCAGGAGTTCCTTTAAAGTTGTTTCTTAAGTCCTAACTCTATCAAAATATGTTTTTGTAAAACCTTTTTCATTCAATTGCAATTCTTTTATCCTGTGGTTATTCAAAGGATAAGGCCATACTGACTCTCTGTAAGACTCATTATGACTAAGTCTGTTCTGGATATCCAGGACTTTGGTATCTCTATGTGTCTGGTTTTCTGCCTCTCCTCAGCCATACACTAACCTTCAGTCATTTATAATCAACCTTTTCATAGTTCTTTCCACTGGAGAAACAATGGATGGCAGGTTGGACTAATGATGGTATGGGTCTCTGCATTCTCCAACCAAAAATACAGTTAGTAACATCAAGACTGATAGTGAGCAAGTATACAAGGTTGTCTATTGGACATTAAGGTTATTTGCGTACTTTTAAATGCTGCCACCCTACTCCATATTTTCATCTAGACAGATGTATTCTGTTTAATCTATCAGTGTTCATTTAGCAGTGATACTTCACAAAACTTGAAAAACAATAATTACTGGTAAGATAATTTTTTTTCAGTCTTATGTTGTTGGACATGATCCCGTTCTTCTACATGTTTTCTTAAATTACACTTTTTACTTCCATGCTTGTGTTATCACTGTAAGTGTTGATCCTGCTGCTTGCATATTTGGAGAAGATCTTTTTCTAACCTGCTGTTCTAGCTAGCTCTAAGTATAGTAATGAGTAAATGTTGTATACTAAATAATCAAACTCGTGTTGTACTTGAGATATCAAATAGAAATCACCAATTGAACAGAATCAGTATGGAAATAAGACAACAGTTTGGTGGAACTCTCCAGTTTTGCAGGCATACACTGAGGCCAAGACTGTAAAGAGATCAAGGTTAAAGAAAGCAAGTGGAATAAGCTGCTTTAGAACCTGAACTTGAGTAACATCCTTAATCCCATGAATAGTTGATTTTGTTGTATTATTTATACTGAGGCAACTAAACAGCAGGAATCAAAATGAGATAAGCACATTCAAAATTGAAATGTTGTTGAGTCACATTTCACACTGATACAACAAAAGTTCTTAATTGGAATTATATATACAATAAGCTTTAAGAATAAAATCAATATTAATTGAATTGATAATCCATTTGCCATTCCCTTTATTTTTAATTAAAATAATAAAAAACTATTATTATTTTAATTTGAGATTTTTAATTCTCAGTTGCTTCATGGAACAGGTTTTTTTGATACTGGAAAGAAGATCAAAGATATCCTTACTCAAAAGATCATCTACTTTTTTCAATTTAATACCTATAACTGCACCTGTTTGAAATTAATCCTAAAATACATTTTTCAATGTTTATTTCACATGTACAGTTATTAGGCTTTAAAATATTACTTTCTAAAAGGGTTTTTTCTCCACTGCTACTAAAGGCAAATATTTAAATTTACTTTCTTTGAAGTAATTTGAAGATGTACCTCAAATTCAGAAAAGGAGTGTTACTAATAGGTAAAACCATATATTAAAAAGAAATATATATTTTTATAGAATAGTATATTTGGCATAACACTGGATTCTACCAAAGAGGAATCCATAGAAAGAAAAAAAAATTCAAATTTACTAAAATGATGTACTTCTATATTTGATAAGTAACATTATTAATATATAGGTCAGAGGAAGAGTTATCAATTTGATATAATTGTGCATAAAATAGAGAATGGGAGCTATTTTTCTGCTGTTCACAATAAGTAACATTATTATTATGTGTCTGAATGATGATACATATTATTGTGTAAAAGTTTGCATATTCAAAATTCTCTGTAAAACTGACCAGGTACTTTGTATAAAATGACTTAGCACAACTGAACACGTGTATGAATGTAGGCAGAGCACTAATAAAGAGCCTGGATGTGTGCTCAAAAAACTTGAGTCAATGTGTTTCTGTCAGATTAACAAAAAACATGAAAACATTTGGAAGATTTTGACTCAGAACAAGACAAATTCCTGTAATACGTGTTTATTCTGTGGAACACAGAAACAGTAAGAGACTGTGTAAATCTGAACTGGTTGGTGTTTGTCACTGACATCAATGGAAAGAGGATGAAGTTTAGAATGTCATGTCATCAGGCAGCTTTCTAAGACTTTTAAAAATTCTTATCATTGTTCACCAAAAATATTTTCTTTCACCTTAGAAAAACTACCATATAAGGACCAGAAATATTTTTGCATCGTCATGAAATAGTATAATGATAATGGAATGATGTAATGCAGATATTTGTACAGAGAGGAAATGTGATGGAAAAATTATGCATACCTTGCAAGCACACGCTTGTACTGTTGATGGGGAGTGTGTCTATGTGATGATTAGCTGGAAAAAGCTTTTATTTCCCTGATTTTCTGTTAATTCGTGTGTAACAACAGCCACTTCACAATTGTTTCTTTCCAAAAAGCATAATAAAATAAGAAATCAATCAACTAACCATCTTTTTATTTGTCATTTTCGTGTTTCTTTTGAAATATTACTCTTTATGTGTAGCTATTTAAGCACATTTAAAAAAAAGAAAAATAATAGCAATTTTCTGACCAAGTAACAGTATTTGCAATTAATATTGACATCACTTCATAAGGTCAATATACTTTGTTCACAGTGAGAGCAGACTGTAAGAAGGAGATCTTTCTGCTTGCAGCAATAATATAAATAGTATAACAGACTTCTGTTTATTTGTGCCTTACTTTGGCAAGATATAATGGACAAAACTAATGATAATCATGTTTTAATTCATCATTGAATAAAAACTATTTTTTTGCACAAAAAGTAGATTCAATTACTCTCTTCAAATTCAATAAGTAATAGGAAGGTTTTAATTTACTGAGGTACATAGGAAAACAGATTCCTAACTTACTAATGCATGCCACATTAAGTAGTTTGATTATTGATTGCATCAAAGTACTAGAAGAAATATATTTTTGAGGACATTCAATATTAACAGTATTCTGAAGGAACGCTAATTTTCTGTCAACAGATATTCTTTTCTGGAGATTGAATGGTGTTGGTTTTCTACCAGATTCTCCTTAGTATTGCTTTCACAGATGTTTTAATACACAGATAAATCAATATATTTAACCATTCTTCACATATCATATATGTTTATGGTACTAAAGAAGGGGCACTTAGATTTTTTTCTCAATCTCTACTCCACTTTCATTTGAAGTCAGATGCTTTGTATGGAGGATATATATGACTGAACTTCTGTCCCGCTATATTCTAATTGCAAGAGAAGAGCTTTAGCTGAAGCTGGGAGTCTTAGGATGTAAGAATTTGTATTCAGACTGTCCAATTTGAATTTGATTCTCAGTTATCAAAGCGTAAATATCCCGTGTATATCCTGGACCTGCATTCCTTTTGTAGGAAATAATGTTGCAATACTATTGCAATGCAAGACCTCCTCGGAGAGGATTTCTGCACTAGCCCAAGGGAAGGGAGCTGGCTCCAGCGGAGTCTTGTTTGTGTTTACTGTGTTCTGTAGTTTGATAACCACACTGTGATTTTGAGCATGTCTTTGTGTACCCTTTGGGAGCTGACAGTGATTAGTCTGTCCATCCTCTCTGAGACATCAGCATTTACTCACTGTAAATTTAGTCATTGTGTCCTTTGCCTTTCAGCCTCCCAACCTGCATGTCCTGAGGAGTTTCACATAGGTGCATTTATATACCCTTAAATAGTTTCAGAGGTTTGGAGGTTTCTTTGTTTTAAATCAGTGTAGTTTCAGTTGAAAAATATTTTTTAAGACCAGAATCAGGAAGTACAGCAATGTTTTAATTAGTAAATAGATTAAAGAAGAAAATTAGTAGAGAACAAATGAGGATTATCTTAGGGAGTTTTGGTGTGAGTTTTTTAGTTTTTAATTTTTCTTTGATTTTTTAAAATTTAATTCATGATGCCTAGCACATCATGAACAGTATATGAACTCTCGGATCCTTGCATTTTGAAAAAACAACCAACAGACATATCCTAACAACTCCAAGTCAAACTGGCAAGCTATCAAAACCAAGTAAATTATGTTCTGGTTGGTAGCGTATTTTTTTTTTTCTGTAATATTTAAAATCTTACTTTCTATAGCACTTCTTGGGTTTTTTTATTCTCCTATAAGGTGGTCTATATCAAAGGATGAAAATATAATTCAATAAATAAGACAATAATTGATAAACATTATGCAAAAGTATAACAGAGGTTTTACTTTATCAGTACAAGGACTTCTTTCCTTCTTTTAGGTAGACAGCTTGTCTTTGCCATATAAATAACATCTGTCTATTACAGAGGAGCTATCAGTTCAGGGACTCAATTTTTACTATTCCATGAAGTTAAAATAATTTCCTTTAATTGCAAAGATTAGAGTGATTTTTCTTACATGAAAGTTGCCTTCTGTAGAAAAGAACATCTGCAGATGTCTGAGCAGATTTTTTTCAAAGTTACTTTTTTGTTGGTTTGTTTATTTGCACTGAAGAAAATTATTCAATCCTGTTCTTCCAGGAAATTAAATTGCAGGGAGAGGTGAGGTACCCAGCATTATGTAGAATTTTTCTCACTGCAGAACACAATGTTTCACACAAATAATTCTGTATGCACACAGTATTACTTGTGGGAAAACAACTGCTTAAGTTTATGAGCTAATGAATCATTCAAATACACACAATGAAAAAGAGACTAGTCTACATCAGTATTCCTAATGTGCATATATATATATGTACGTATATATATCTTCCATTTTATAGATAATAAAATACTGATTCAATAGTAAATAATTCTTTAAAATTGAATGTTAAGCATAACGTCATATTACTGATGTAGATAATGAAAAATGTCGGTATGAAAAATTCTTTTTACTTATAAGCTTCAAATTATGTTTTTTAAACTACAGCACTTGATTCTAATGTATGAAGTGAACGCAAATATGGCTTGCCAATGACTGTTTAGCACGGTATTAGAAACTAAAGAAAACAGACTGTTTTCAGGACTCATAATTATGTGTTCTGGAAGTTTTAATACTGATGATTGAAAACCATTACAGAAGAGTAAATTGTTTCTGTAAAAGATACAATCAGTTTCCAATGCAGTCAGTTAGATGAAAAAGTCTGCTGGTTCTCAATACACCTTTGTAATCCAATTTCCAGGGCTTGGTTTTGTTGTTGGATTTGGTAGATTAGCAGCCATGTTTTCCACTTTGAAGCAAAATTTGTCCTTTACTGTTTTTTGAAGAGTCTGTAATAGATCATGAAACTGGTTAAACAGGACATGTAATTAATTTGACTGTAAAACACAGAAAAATAACAAAGCATAATTTAATTAACTTATTTTTAAATGTATATCTAATTTATTTTAAAAATATAATCAACTAAAGTGGGAGCTAAAATATAAAGTTAAGTAAAAAGAATAAATTTCCTGCTCCTTTCAACAATATGATTGGTTCTTACTAATCTGATGCTTGTTTGATTCTAGACTGACTGACTTAAAGACAATGAATACATATTTGTGGAAAAGTAGTACAAAATCAGATGATAACCTCAGTGTAATTACCAGAGTAATAGAGGGAGAACAGATCTAATTGAAGTGACTATTCTGTCATTAGTCTTTGATTCTGCCCTACATAAAGTTCATGACTCTTATATGGATGGATGTGTAAAATTATTTTTATAAATAAATTATATTGATATCAAGATGACATTTGCTATTTTAAGTTTCCTTCAAGGTAATTCATGTCTTAAAATTTAATCACACTTGTTGCAGAGATCTTTAGATTATTTGTAGATCAAATTTCTGATGCTTCTGTACTTGCCAAGCCAAAAAATTAACATCACAATTTTGCTTTATTTGCAGCATCTGGCGAGGACCAAACATAAACTGCACTGACAGTTCAGGTTATACTGCTTTACATCATGCAGCTTTAAATGGACACAAGTAAGTGCCCACATTTAGTTTTTATGTAGAATGGTATTTAGTTGTGTAATGCAAGAAAATATAACATAGTTCTGAGATTTGTACCAAAAATTGGCAGACGTTGACTTATTAAAAGAGCCTTCTTTCCAATGGAATATATTAATATAAGATATTTTGACACTGTCATCAATATCAATAAGTAGTAATGACAAATGGGAAATATAATTTAAAGGCTATTGATTTTTTACTGCTTCTTCCAAATTGTTCCTTGGTTTTGGGGAAATTCAGCATCATTACTGCTAGTCTTGGATCTAGTGCTTTTTCATTGCTGGCAAATTGCAGCAGAAAATATTGTGTTATATTTCTGTGTGTATGTACATATCTATAGAGTGTGAACATTTCAGGAAGCAATTTTGTGAAAGAACAGTAGGGATTAATCATTATCAAAACAAAAGTAACATGCAAAGAATATTTAGTAATTATACACTTGAAAGCAGGAAAAAAAAGGGTATTTTCACTAACGAAAGTTTTGACATAAAGCTTGTGTTAACTCCGCTGTGGGAGATAAGGAATTGATCAAAACCCAGTTGAAATTGAGTGATTTATGTGAATTTCAATGTGATTTTGGACTGTTCATAAAATAACACATGAATATATGATTATTATGTGTTTAGTTTACTCATTGCACAATTTTTGCATCCTTCTATGGAAAAATTAAAACTTAGGATGAGTCTTCAATTGTATTCTAGAAAGGTGCCTATTTTCTTTAGGATGGATTGATCTTTTGATGAATATGGAATATTCTGTCTAAATAAATATATAAACTAAACTCTTGAACTTAATATTGTGCATTTTCCAAAGTTTCAGGTGTGTAGGAGGGTTCAGAATCATCCATTAATATATTTTACTTCCATGAAATTAGGTCTACATTCATAATATGGTCTATTAAACTCAGTGGTTTTGTTCATGATTTATGGATTGTTTCTTGTACTGTTGCTAATTTTTTACTGACCAAACCCCAAGCACTGGCTTGCAAAGATTGCTGGTTTTAAATAGATGAAAACTGGGTTTACTATATTTAACACTGGCAATGAAATAGTAGTTACACAGAAAGTTAAAAATATTGCTCTATAAACACTGAAACTATCAGAAGTTTCAAGTGAATCCTAGCAATATAAACTACAAAATCCCAAAACACACAAAAGCCAAATGATGATTTCAGACATAGTATTGACCAAACTTTTTCTGAGGTCAGGGAGGACTTAAAAGTGTGGACTTATGTACAGCAGCAGATATAACTGCAGCCTTTGAAAAGTCCAGTGTTGACTGCTATGACCCCTTACACTCTCAGCACTGTAAGTAGCAGTAACTGACGTCACAATTATACCTTGTTATATTAAAGTAAACTGAAATACATCATGAGGTATTTTGTGATAAATCATGAGGGTTTCAGGACCCGTTATCCAAGCCACTATACTGATCCTGCTGCAATGGTAGCATGGCCAGCAAGAAAATTGGACAGACACCTGATGCTTCTAATTTTGTTAGTCATCACAAATAACAAATAAATTATTTACACTCTATTTGAGTTTTCAAACTTGATATTCAGAATCAAAATGGCATACAATCGTTTGACACAAGATACTTCCCACTTAGGAGAAGTAACTGTCCTTTAAAAACTTCTGTGATTTTAATTTTGACCACTTTACACTAGGTTGAACGTGAGGGATTTCAAAGTTTTTCAAGAAAAGTAAGAACATAAGAGTTTGTGGCTAGGATACTTGTTGGATACCAAATCCTTGCTTGATCGCTGTATGTGATGAATTCCCTCCTCCTTGGTTATTCTGGGATCATTTTCTTTCCTTGGTATACTGTTCTGCTTTATATAAGTAATTAAATCATATCTGGGGCAGGCACTGGAATCTCAGTCTCCCTAAGTGATTTCACTTAGCCCAGTAAAGTTACTGGGCTAAGGACCTTCAGTCTCCTCCTCTCTGAAATGTATTTGTACAAAATGAAAAAGTTCTGCCAAAGCACTAAAAAAGATTCACCCTAGATAAGTGTGATGGGTCAGAGCATTCTTGGAGGATGAAGGAGATGCATGTTCTATTTTGTAGCTTGAATCTCACAATAGACTCATCCCCAAAATTCCTGTATGTTTTTACCTATAGATTTCATCTGTGCAGGCCTTTTCTACTGATTGTCTTCCACTTAGTTCAGTTTATACTTCGTTTGGTGTTCCTTTCAAAGGAACTGCTGTGTATGTCTAGCTCTCATTAAACCATTTACTGCAAAACTAACTATTATTTAATGGGAAGTCTCTCAAACATTACACGTACTAAAAAGTTTCCCTCAGGAGTCACTTCTCTGGAAATTTTTGTGTAACAGAAGTCTTTTTGTAGTGGAGCTGCTCTTTCTTGGCTGTTATGGTATTTAACCTTGTCAGAGGTAACCAAAATCCAGCTTAAATTTCCTCAAAGCTTAAAGGAGGTGACTCCAGTATCTTTTGAAGTCAACTGGGAGTTTCTTTTGACCTGGACATACTCCCTCATAACTCACCACATTTTTCTTTCAATATGCAATTAAATAAGGTTCTGTCAAGGTTGGAAGAATAATTGCCTTAGATTTATCTTCTGTCTTAATTTGAAGTCGATTTGTAGTCATTTTTGGTCATAACATAGGCTACATTGAGCTCCCTTTCCTCACTGTTTTGTTGAGCCAAATCATTAAATCATTGTTTCCATATTTGTAAAAACTGTGCATAGAACTGCCCACACAGGATCATAGATTCTCTTAGCGTAGTAACTAATGAGGCCTGGCTGTGTCAAGCTATGAGACTACAAATGCAGCAATAAGACAGAATTTATTTACTTTCTGACATACTTGGTAATGTTATCATAGCACACAGCTGATTTTTATGTTTAGCTTTTGAAATTAAGTACAGGAGACTGCTTAAAAATCAGGAATGCATTATACCAACGTATGCTAATCTTTCACTTAATGTATGATAAGCCACACCAAAACTGCAGTAAGGAATATAAAGAGAATTACAATGGTAATAAGTCACTTTTCCCCTCACTGCCACAAGGCAGCTGAATGTGGGAAGTGAAAATAGAAGCAGTTATTTCATAGAAGTTATACATAGAAGAAGTTATTTCATATACACAGCTAGATCATCGTTAAATTGTTTCCTAACTATCTTTGAGATAATGTGTTAAAGAAGAGGAAAAACTTACTTAAGCCTTATGGTTAGAAATATGTCCATAAAACTATCCTCTTGTCATCCTGCCTCCAGAATTCAGCAGTGATGGGGAAAAGAGTACTGCTCTGCCTGTAGTGCCTTGACAGACATGCACATGTTCTGGACTGGCAAATTCTAAAAATGATTCTGTGGCCAGGTAATCCTATTGAAAGTAACAGATTCAGAGAGCTGTTGATAATATTGTTGGTGGTATTCAAGAGAAGTAAGAATCATTACAATTAATAGCATTTTGTCTGTGTTTTACTATCTATTTCATTTTCAGAAATTGGTCTTCACTTTTTGTAACTGTTTCACCTGAAATACAGGTTTGGGGGTTTTTTTCCTATTTTCCAGGATAAAAATATTGGTAATATGTATGTTCATGTAAAAACTTAATAAAATTAGCTTCCTGTTGATTTTTAGATTTACCTCCTGTTTTCCAGGGATATAGTTCTCAAATTACTTCAGTATGAAGCATCAACTAATGTAGCAGATAATAAAGGTTACTTTCCAATTCACTTGGCTGCTTGGAGAGGAGATGTAGATATTGTGAAGATTCTCATCCATCATGGACCATCACACTCCAGAGTGAATGAACAGGTGAAGTGATAAAAGATATTTGTTTGCATCATCAGAAAAAACCCAGCATATATTCTTTAGGTCTGACCAATTTATAGACAAGTTTTTTAAAAAAGTCTATTTTCCATTGTCTCAGTAATTTCTTCTCCAAGATTGATAAAATCTTCCATTGTAAGCGTTGTAGGCACTGATCTAAAGGATATTAGATTAAAAAAGTATGGAAAACTCTTCCTGTCTTTCCAAAACAACCCTGTTTGTTTTGGAAAAATCACATAAAGACATATTTTAACTATGCATCTTTTCTGTAGGGTTGTATATTTGCACAAAATTTGTGTATTTTTTACTATATTAGATATTAAGTTCCTAAAAATCTTTCAGATAAAATTAATGTCCTTGGTATATTTTAAGAGTACTGTAAATTATCAGATATGCAGAGGTAAATGACAAACCAGATGGACTGGTTGCACATGCAGCAGAAAGGACACATAAAAAGACCAAGAAAAGTTATGAGAGTATTACTGTGTGTAAGGGCAGTATCACCATGTTGCATTCTGCTGTCAAATATACGGTACACGTTCTGTTTTTATGCTGTATATTCTTACATGGTCCATTCATAGGATTAGTGTTTAGAAATAGAAAGAAGCTGATTAAAATTTGACACCATCTAGACTGAGCTGCTTAAAAACTAGAAGTAGGCTGTGAAGTACAGATAGTAGCCATTAAACAATTGCATTTGTCAGGGTAGTCATAGAGTTGGAATGTGAAGGTGGGAGTCAGCTCCTAATTCAGATCTAAGCTATAATGTTTACATTGCCTGTATGTACATCTTTTGGTTCCACACAGGTCTGGTCTGTGTAATCACAGAAGCCAACAGAGCTATTCAGATGACTAAAAGGAGGATTCAAGTGTCCAAACACAAAAATGCGGTATACCTTCTGAGGCCCTGCAGTAATTGAAGCATCTGCATAGGCCTGAGAGTGTGACAGAGGGTGCTCAGAATTTCCAGGTCCTTGTGGAGTGGATGGTGAAGTCCAGGTACAGTACCACCTGGCACCCCACAGCACCTCAAATGGCCAAATGCAATCTAACATGTTAATTGTTCTCTTAGTGCCTACATTAGTGTGGCCAGAAAGCAGACTGTGAGAAGGTAAGAAATGTGAGACCTAGATTACAAACACTTAACCAGTGTGAGATGCCATGCTTTGAGTAATCGATTTGACATCTGAGATTATACACCTAGCCACTGGAATCCATACAGTAACTAGGATATGAATATCAAGTACTAGTGCAGGAAATATAGGAAAATAAAGTAATAAAATATATCCATGTGACTGTCTTCTGGGAAATCTTGTAATACTCTGACACATTCAAGAAAAAAAAAAACACTCAAAATTTGTCATTCTGTGATTTCAGTTTCAGATAAACATAATTCTCCAACCTTCTCATTCTTATCAGCTGTTTTATGGAGGATGAAACCAGTTGAACTGTAGGATTACCTTTTGCTAAGGAGAGGTTTTTTCAGTTTTATTTATGCAACAAAACAAAAAGCAACTATTGGATTGTGTGTCATGCACTTGCTTGAAGACCCTACGTATATTATACTGACAGAATACTGGAAGCTGTGTAGGAACTTCAGAGAGCATGAGAGTGAAAAAGATATTTCAGTAAGATCAGAAAGAGATATGCAAATTCAAACCTACTTCTCCCCAATCCCACATATACCTCCAGACTTCTAGAATATTGTCAAACTTGATTAGGTGTGCTGTATCTGGTTTGATCACTGGAGCAAATAAACAGGGAAACAGCTGGTAGTTCTATATCCCACTGACTCCAAAAAGGTCCTCAGATGTCCTCCCATTTATGCATTGAACCCCAAAACCTTATAATAGAAAATGTGTGAGCAATCCTCGCAAGAAATATTGCACCTTAAGTCTCTTAGGGGAATCGTGATCATATTAAACTTTGAAGTTAAACTCAGAGTTTTTCTGACCTTGCATATTCCTTGGTGTTCCACTCTAGATAATGGCCAGGTTTAGTATGTGGGCTACTTTGCTGGCACCTACTTTCCCCTGCTAATTAGCACTCTATGCAGGAGAATATTCTCTGTATCCCAAAAAAAGCAAAATGTTGAGTTGTTATAGAGCCATCTCCACCCCCGTATCCTCAAATAACACGTGGGAGGCATCCTCACCCTAACACTTGTACATTCATATGAGCCTGCAGGATTCTGAGGCTTTTCCTTATTTGCAAATAGGCTGTCTAAGGCAGGTGACTCCTCAAAGCTCTCATAACTTCTCTCAGTAGCTGAAGCTATGGCTTGTAAGAAATCCTGGACTATTTCTTTCCTTTTCCTTCTGAGAGTTGGAGATAAGGACAGCCATTTTTCATTGCACTTTTTCACTGCAGCAAATAGTGCACTCAAGTCAGACTTTTTTCCTCTGTTTTTGTTGTGGGTTTGTTGTTGTTGTTTTAAGGATCACATTAAGATGTAATTGTTTGCATTTTAAGGAAATAATTTTGTTCATGATTTAAAAAAATATTGCAACTAATTTGTAAGACATTTTTGTTTTCATCTATCTCAATGAAATTCTATGTGAAAGTAATTCTTCTAAAAACTTTCATGAAAGCAATGAATGACTGAACAAAGAAATAAATGACAAGTTCATGATGCATAAATGTATATTACATGAAATAATGGATTTTATATGGTATATTGTAAATCGATCAAATTGCATTCTACAGTTTCAAAATGCAATGAAGTAGCGTAATAGCATCATATCCAACAATAGCCAGCATCTAAAGCTCTGAATGCCCCCTGCTGTTCCTATTACATAAAATTGGAACAAACAGTAAAGAGACAAACAGTTAAATGACAATTATATTATGGGGGTGGTGAGACGTCGACTGGCAGTTCTACGCACAGAGAACAGTTACAGCATAACAATTATGTAAAAAAAATTCTATCACTGTTTAATGTAGGAGTCTTAGTTGACAGGTGTGGTGGATGTTTAAAATCACAAAATGTGCTGGCTTTGCAAAATTGTAAGTGTTTGACTTCATTGATGAAGATTTAAAATTATGTAAATTATAAACTGAATTAAGATAGTATGTGATCAAGATTTGTTAATTGATAATACCAAATAAAATTAAAAGGTGTGCTGTTGTTAACAGTCAAACTACTTACATGTTTATTTATGTAAAGACATCTGGATAGCTAAAACATTTATTGTGGCAACTTTCATTATAAAATTGCAGAATCGATAACAAATCCTAATCTATGAAAAAAAAAGGTTAATAAATAACAATCACATACAGGTTACTATGCAGTGTTTGGGTTTTTTGCAGAGAAAAAAGTGAATAACATCAGGAATAAATGTAAATATGTATTATTAAATATGAATAAAATATATTCCAGTTATATATATAAAATATGAATTGTGAAAAATTTACAGGAAAAAATGCAAACATTTCTGAAAGTTTTATGGATTCATTGTGCTGTAGAATTTGCCTGTGCATCAAATTGTAATTGCCACAAAACCCAACAATATTTCTTTAAAACTATTCAACAGTTCTTCTGAAATGCAAAGAAAATGTGTTCAGGATGCATTCATGTGATGTAAACACCTAAATTTTAACGTATTTGCTAACTTCTCCAGATCATCCAAATGAAACACAGACATTATATGCTTCTTTCAGTGACACCTCAAAAAACTTCCAAAAGTTCAATTCTGTTCCAAAATAGCCTGCAAACACAATATTTTTCAAATTCTGCATTTGATTTTACCCCTCAATTAATTTGAGACAAGTGGATGAATTTCAGAGTTTCCCTTGCAACTCTTACTATACTTTCTTTAGAAGAAAAAAAAGTGCACACACAATCTTTTTGATTTAAGCCAATTGCAACAATAAATTGCAAAAACATTTTTTCAAAGTAGTCAACCATAACATTACATTACTTTTTTGTAATGTTTAGGTAAATAAAAGTGAATTTCAGTGGGAAGTCAGTAGATTTGATTTCGATTCCCACTGAGTAATTTGCAGACAAACTTCCTTTATTTTTTCAGAATTATTAACTTCTTGGTGGAACTTCTCAGGAAGCTGTCTTCCTGATTTAATACACAAAGTAAGACCATCCTGAGGTCATTCCTTTCACTGTCTTGCATATATCCTTTCACTCCTTTTTTCTCTATTTAATTATTTAGTTGATGAAACCTTATTTTTGTATTGTTTTTTCTCTAGTTGACTACTTTATATTCAACATATAGATAGATGTTTCCAAAATCTCCCATTGTTCCCTCCTTCCTTAATTTAAACTTAAATTCTCATTTCATAACTGAGAAAATAGCAAAAAGCTTTTAATAACAAATGTCTCGTTCACTTACTTTACATTGGAATTATGTGACAAAGAAATGGCTCACTGATTTACGAAGTCTCCTTTTTCAAGTTCAGCGTCAAAACACTTAGATTAAAAAAAGGAGTTGAGCATCCTTTGGAAAGGTCTGTTAAATCACTACTTGAGTCATTATTGCTTGTACAGTACTTGCATGGACTTCAGGAGTTTTAAAACTTGCTTGGCAAAAAAAAAAAGGGCTGCACAACTATGCAATAAATGTCCTGAGTTTACCCACAGTTTAATAGTGGCTTCACAATGGCCTGTATAATATTTATGATAGCCATTCATTCTCTTGATACTTCCTTTACTTCTTCACTATCAGACTGCCAAGCCACAATAACTGTCTATAATGTATTTGCTAATCTGCCCTCTAATGAATAGACCTCAATATGTGTTGTACATTTTGCAGTGGCACACATCCTTAGCAGCTAAATGATGTACCTAAGCCTGCAAATACTGATGAGATGCAGGGCTGTGAAGGCACAATTCAGTTTGCAGCGACAACACTCTGAGTTCTGGCTGTATGTGGAAGAGAAGAGTTCAGAGAAAGGCTACAAAAAGTCAGGATCATACCCATAAAAAGACATGTAACAAATAATGAGGAAAATTTAAAAAAGGTTAAAAGCTGAATCAGAATGCTTTCCTTATTTCTGAACAAGATCCTTTGGACCATAAGAGTAATTACTTGACAAAAGTATTATTAATGATGAATATTAGAGACTTTTTTTAAATACTGTGTTTGCATAATATTAGTTTACTCTTTTTACCTTACTTTTGTATGTCTTTACTTGGTTCTTATTTTTTGATCTTTCTTTTTCTAGAACCATTCAGTCATAGAATCTATCTCGTAGTTGCTAACATATCATGAAGTATCTGAAATTTCTACAAGGATTCTAGTCTTTTTCTTCAGCACTAGATGTATTATTTAGCCCTTGGATATCAAATTTGAAGCTCTAATTACAGAATGGTAATTTGCATGCAGATATTTTACAGCAGATTGCCTGCTCATTGCAATGGCTGCTAACACATAAACTTTCTCTACTCCAAAACAATTGTTTATGCTTGGAACTGAAAATACAGGCAACAGCACTAAATTATTACCTATTTCTTGAAGAATTTTTGTCACATCTTAAAATATTACTTCAAAACAGTATGTGGCTTTAGAGATAAGAAGACAAACTACCTTAAAATCAAATAGTTCCCTCTCCTCTCCTCTCCTCNTATATAAGTAATACTAAATTGTCAAAGTAGATAAATTTACAGAGCAGTTAAACAAGTTTTAATTTACTCTTTGAATATTAAAAATAATTTTGTCTTCTCTACCTGAATTGACTTGATTAATTTACATTTTAAAGAAGGAAGAATGTTTTATTATCAAGTTTTAATTAGGTAATACCTCTCAGCTCTGATAACACAATATGTACAATGCCTGTTCTGAGTGCATATATGTAGGTAATTTAATTATGTTTGCCCAGGTTGGATTCTTCTGCTTTATTTCAGTGATAGGTAGCTTTTTATAATTTTCTATCAGTTTGATTGGTCATGAACTGAAATGTAGCTTTTTTTTGGCAAATAAAAACCATAGAAAAATGTTCAACAATATACATCTGAAAATAATAACGTTTTGTTACTTTGCTTTTGTGCACCAGCCTGTTTTAAAATGTACTTTTCCTTTCAATATGTCTTGGTGGGAAAGTTCAGATGGATATTCTTTATCTAGGGGGAGCAAATTCCAGTTTGCTGCTCAGCAGCATCGACTTGGACTGTTTGATCTCTGTCTCTGAATCTGTCTATCATCTGTCTTAATGCTGAGAAAAGGGCCATAGCAAATTTAATTTTTGTATTTATTTGAAAATTTAATCAGAATACTTTTAAGCTACAATATTAGACCATTGGCACAAGATTCAAATAGTTCAATTAGTTCTTCCATAAGTCCTGGAAAAAACCCTCAGACATAAGCAGATATTGGACATATAGTTACAATTGTAAACACAAGTACAATTGTTATTTACCTCACAGAATGTCAATATAGTTATATATATCACTTCTTTGTGGAACTATTTCCATTGGATATATAAATACAGTAACTGTAGGCAAAAATTTTCATTAATTGCCCATTTTGTGTGCAGTTATCTGATTTTCATACTTAATTGTACACAAAATGAGGCTGCAATTGCCTGTTCATCTAGCTGTCCATGAAATATTGAAAATTTTAAAATAAATATTCATAAAGTGTGCTTGTGATTTGTGGGCATACAATTGTACATACAAAAATTGCTTTCCCCAATCCTATATAAAAGATATGTTACAAGTCACTAGAGCACAAAAAGCTTATTTCAGGTAGTTGATAGAACATTGCAGCAATGTAGTATTGTGACAGTATTTTAATCTGAGTTTCTCGTCTGTGTAATAAAGAAAGTCCACATGGTGGTTTGAATAATGCCCTTATTTAAATACTTACTAGTCATCAAGCCATGTCTGCCAGTGGAAGCTTCCCACTTTCCACCTGGATCTTCTCCAGCCTCTGTTGCAGTTTAGCAGGAAACACATTCCAGTCTCTCCAATCTTGTGTGGTGTTGCAGACACCCCGTGAGTTTGACTGCAACATTGATTTACCTGAATGTATTGATCTGTCTCTTCTGTTTCCCAAGTTCATCTGAGTCATTTTAGATTGCAAGAAGGGATTAAAATGACAGCAATGTTGTTAAAACCACAAACCCAAGAGTTGAGTTCTTGGTTACAGAATTAGAAACATAATTACCAAAAAATAGATCTTCCCTTTTCCTCCTTTCTAGTTTTTACTGTGCAGCATGGATATTGTTATCCTAGCTATCTTTTGAGTGTGGGTCCAAAGCCTCATTTCTCCGAATCTCTGACTCTGTCTTTCTAAAGACAATTGTTTTTTTCTATTTTCAGTTCTCAGTCCCCTGAACTTTCTTCAGCTGGCTCCTTGAGAAATAGAACTATGGATTCAGATTTATCACTTTTTCTTTCTTTAGAATGATATCTCTAACCTTCTTTAGTATCTTTCCTGAATTTACATTAATTTTAAATTTTTTATATAGCACATTAGCTTCTTGGTTTTGTATTTTTACAAGATTCGTAAACTGTCACAATATTTTATAAACTATAAAATAGGAGGCACTCAATGTACATAGTTCTACAATTTCTAGAGTCTAGTGTATCTAAAAGCTTTGTAAAGTCTACATATGATATGTTAATAATATAGATGACAGAATTCAGAGAGCTTGATAAACTATTTCTTTCCTCTTTGTCTGCAGTTGTCTCTTTGGATTGCAAGCATACAGACAGAACTGGAAGGAAACAATTAAAAATATAATACTTATTCTCAATATTTATTATTAAGTTTATTGAGTAATGTTTTGGGACACACTTGGAGGACATTGCTTTATAAAGTAAAAACCTGTTAAGTCAACAGCATACACATACTCATATGCCTCAAAACACATACATGCCTCTCTCTGGAGTCCTGAGAAGACCAACTGCTTAAGGGATTTGCGAAGTCTTTCTACAGATGGTATTTTGTCTTCTTCCAAGTTTTGAATGTTGTCTGGATAATAACTTTTGATTGCAATACATGAAACAAACCTTGTGCCTGATACATTTGCATTGCACAGTTTTTCTCCATAATTCCATTTCCCTGATAACAAATTCCCATGGTACAAACCCAGCAAAATCAAGAAGAGAGACTTCACTGTCAGAGTATTTTTAGGAGAAGGACTCAATCATAATTTCAGGATCAGTTGAATCGAAGAAGGCTACAGATTTTGGCATATCATGAGCTGCAAGGTTTTAGAGGGGCATGTTGTTAAAATGGATTGGGAGGAATGTAGACACATAAGGAGCTCATCTGCTTGAGAGCTGCAAGCTGAAGTATTAATGTGTTATTATTAAAATTTCAGTGGAGTAATTTTGAAGCATTTAACATACATTACCATAACCCTGCCTCTGTAGTGATCTCACGGAGGCAATTTATAGAAGCTGAGCATTTCTATTGTGGATTAAACATGAATTTCTGAAGCTTTTGGTTTTTTTTAACAGAACAATGAAAATGAAACAGCACTGCATTGTGCAGCTCAGTATGGTCATTCAGAAGTTGTTGCTGTTCTGCTAGAAGAGCTGACAGACCCCACAATAAGAAACAACAAACTGGAAACACCTCTGGATCTGGCAGCACTTTATGGACGTCTGCGCGTTGTAAAAATGATTATCAAAGCGTATCCAAATCTGATGAACTGTAATACAAGAAAACACACTCCTTTGCATCTTGCTGCTCGTAATGGCCACAAAGCTGTTGTACAGGTGCTTCTGGAGGCTGGAATGGATGTCAGCTGCCAAGTTAGTGTGTAATTCCTTCCTTCCTTCCTTCCTTCCTTCCTTCCTTCCTTCCTTCCTTCCTTCCTTCCTTCCGTCCTTCCGTCCTTCCGTCCTCCCTCCCTCCCTCCCT
>VXBB01022923.1:369471-423005 GCA_013399915.1 Illadopsis cleaveri
AAACAAACAAAACCAAAACCCAAAGCAAACAACAAAAAAACCAAAACAAACAAAACCCCCAAAAAACCACACTCCCCCGAAAAAAACCCCCACTTATGTTCAAACAGAACCTACTGTGTATGAGTTTTTTTCCATGATCTCTTCTGTGACTGGAAATGGTTTAGACTTCTTTATACCCTCCCTTCATATATTTGTACACATTGATGAGATCCTCTGTAAGCCTTCATTTTCCTAGGCTAAACTGTCCCAGGTCTCTCTGCCTTTCCTCATAGAAGAGATGCTNTTCTGAACTTACTTCTACCTTCAAGTAGTAAGCCACATGTACATTGGGAAAGAGAGATAGATCTACTCAGCCAGTCTGAATTTCTCTTGGCCCTGTTCATCCTGAAGTTCAGCATTCCCTCTAGGTTAAAGCAGAGTTTGGTAACTGAACTGTCTGGTAACAAGGACATTTCTGCCTTCTGGATAGTTTTTGGGTCGAGAGATCTGATTCACTTGTTAGTTATTCACTATTATTGTGAAATCCTGCCTCGGGCTTTTAAGATTTGTGTCAGCATTCATCTCCATGACATCTTATGCGGAATTATATGTCTGCATCTTACAAGCATGCTTCCAATCTCCATATTCTCAGATTGATTTTAGTTCAGTTTCATGGTAATATTTCCCCTCTTGTTCAGAAAATCACCTTTATAGTGTACAGATTCTTGCACTGTTTATGTGGTGTGCCTTTTAAATTCCTCTTTTGAACAAATTGTTCATAATATATGTATCTCATTTCCAGGATGTCACATTCATTACTATTGCCTGATAGCTCAGTTATAAAGCACAGTCTGCCTTGGAATGCAGGGCAGTGTGGAATGTCTGTAAAGAATTTTAGGATCGTGTTCTGATATGACAGGAGAAATCATAGACTATGAAGCAAGAAAGTATATAAGGAAAAAAATGGCATTTATGTTTGGATTCCTCTCCCAACTCTACGAATTACATATGTAAAAGTGGCTTAAGTTCCTGTACTCCCTTTATTCATAACATATGCATAACATCTTCTGGTTCCTAAGTAGACCCCAGATAGATTTGCTTGCCTTTCACATCTATAGGAAGTTTCTCTTCTCATGTTAGTTTTAATTCAGTATCTTACAAGGTGTGTACTTTCATCAAGGAAAATATTGCTTACCTTTCCTCCAGTGTGGAATTTTGATGAACAGAAAGACTGCTGCCCATGCCAATTATCATATCTTTTTCACTCTTTAACTGGGTAACCTGAGGATAGATCCTATTCCTTGTCCTCAAAACTGTTGATTCAGTATGCTGGAACATTGATCTTTCTCAGTCTCAGATCACAGTACAGCAATAGAAAGTTGTTGTCACTACTGTAGTCCATTTTTTCAATTAAACGAGGTTCCTTATTAGTACAGAATTATATCTACAACTTTAGTGAAGGTGCAGCTGGCTTTCATCTCTGCAGTTCAATCTCATAGAAATAAAATTTAGTGTTCTGGCTTCCTCTAACAATTGAACCTCTGTGGATTTAATTTTTTATGTCTACATCACTAATTTTTATCCCTGACAGCATCAGAGCCTGGTTGAGGTTGGAAGGGAACTCTGGNTCAGTGTCTTTCTCTATTACTTCCATCTCCATCTTGTTCTGGGGAGCCCAGAACTGAATAGAGCGTTTCAGGTGTGGACCCACCAGTAGTGAATAGAAGGGGAGCCACCTCCCTTGACCTGCTGTCAGCACTCCTCCTTGATGACAGAGAACTCTATCTTAATAGTACCAAATAGTCGTGCCAGTAAATGGTCAACCCAAAGGAAATGCCATATGACACCAAGAGGATAATAAGCTTTTTTCAAGATTGCTGATGTCCAGCCTCTTCCAGTAATCAGAACTAAAACTATCAGTGACTTTTCTGAGAATTTTTCTCACTCCCAGAAATTTCTGAGCTGCATAATAATCTCTGTATGTACCTTTGTGGTTGCTCTGTCACTGCGGAGTTATCCCATTTTGAAGCCAACTGCATTAATTGGAAATATCCTGAAGATATTGTTTGAGTGAAGGATTCTGAAACCATCTCTAAGTAAATCTGAATATTTAGTCTTTTTGTTCCAAATAAACCTGGGAATGTTCAACTGGATTACTTCTGAAAATGGAAATATTAGAAGCTGTTTTGAGATAAGTGTTTTATATGTATATTCTCTTACTGACTTCCTTCTCCTCTCTATTATACTGTTACTATAAGTGGTATGCAGGATGTAGATGTCATTAGACATGCTCTACTTTATACCTCCATGTACTAAGCATTGGTAGGACATATGTACGCTTACAGTGTGCTCACATCCTATCTCAGGATCTCTGATTGCTTCTAAATATCCTGTACCTCTGATGCATTATATTACATTGATTCATTGCTGTAACTCTGATGCATTCTGACAAAACTGGTTAATAATGAATTACTATTTTATTCAGAATTGGGTTTTGTATGTGTGTATCATTAAGGTCGTTCTATCATCATAAGTTTGACTTGCATAAAGTATAGAAAAAACAAATTTAAGCAGTAAAACCTTTAACATTTGCCACAAATAAATTTCAGAATCTAATTTGCTGTCAGAAAAAAAAAAGGAGGTAAGTCAGATACTCAGTGAGATCTAGTAGTGCTCGAGCTAATGCTTATGCTATTGGATGGAAAGTTATTCTGTTCAGAATTTTCAGTAAGAGCAGTGTAAAATACTAAGAAAAGTAGCTTGTTAATAGAGATAGTGGTTTTTCAGTACTGTAAATTTTATTTGAGCAGAAGTCTGCTCACGAAAAAATTGTGTCAAAAAATCTGCAAAATCAAGTTTACAGACATTTAAGGTAGAATTTAAATGACATAAGCATCAGCATCTAAAACTGTTGGGGGTGCCTTAGGGTATCCAGGGCATCTGTATGAGGCAAATGTGAGGCAGATCAACTGGACCAGCAGCTGGACACCAGGATACCCTAAGGCATGTCTCACCATATAACTGAATTGACCTGGGGTGTGATCCAGTTTCACATTAAAACATCTAATTGTAGATATCCACATGTAAACTGCCCGACTCTGCTGAAGAGCTGTGTTCCACTGATGGCATCGACTAGATTTTCTCTGCCTGTAATAGGGTCTAGAAATTTTACACAAATGCAGGCTTGTTAACAGGCAGCTATATTACATTCCTACTATATTTTCTTACATAGTTATTAATTTTATAGTAGAACTTACAGGATTTTTGGTTTTGTCTTGAAGAATAATAAAAAATTCTTGTATTCTAGTATTTATTCTTGCCCATTTAGTGTTTTTTGTGTAGGTAAAATAAAGGGGGAAAAGAAATACTTATTTTCCAAGTGTATTCTTTACAGAAAGATTAATTGGTGTTTTAAATATCACAATATTTCTTTTCTAGACAGAAAAAGGGAGTGCCCTGCATGAAGCAGCCCTGTTTGGAAAGGTGGAGGTAGTACGCATTTTGCTTGAAACAGGTAAATTTGATTTACAGGAAACACTGAACAAATACCCTTAATTTTCCTAATCTGGTGTATGCCTCCTTAAATTTTGGTTATACAAATTACTTTTATCTTTATCAGCCTTTGCAAATCTAATCACATGTACTTCTCATTAAAATAGTGTTCTTTTAGAATAAGAAATTGCTATACACAGAGAACAAAGGTGATGTTCAGACTCAAAAATTCCATATATGACTCAGTGTATGCCACTGTATTCTGAGAATAAATGTATTATGAGAACAAAATGACTACATAAAATTTTGTTATTCACTCTGAAAGGCAGCCAAGAATATTCTTTGATGTAGAGACCAGAAGATTCATGTTCACATTTATTTCCTTCAGTTATCTATTCCTAGCAAACATACCATTCTTCATTTCCTGGATAAACTGAGTGCCTGTGAAGAAAGGGGAAAGCACTGTTTCTCTGAGAATTGCATTTGTCCTGAACGAAAAGAACAGGGATATAAAATCCAAGCAACCCATCTACTGCATAATAAGATTCAGAATTGTTGTAGGTAAATTACTCATCTAGACAACTCTCTTCTCAGATTATTGTAAGACCAATGAGAATGAAAATACTTAGAAATAATTCCTTGCAGATCTGTGAACTTCCATTACACTGAGGGATCTCAGTGGTCATTATAATCAGTTCTTGTGGTGTTACTTATATATTGCAAAAGAAGGTATGTCCTAATCACAGCTCTTCATCTGAATCTCAACTAGTGTATCCCTTACCTCAGACCCATTTTCAGAAAAAAAAATGGTCCTTCCAAGTTTCTTTTCTGTTTGGATGGAAAAGAAGGAGGCTGAAAGGGATCTTCACCTGCCCTCAAAAAGTTAGGGCCTTTTTAGGTCCTAAAAAAGGAAGGCCTGGAGAACATCACACAAACATAGGGAGCCCTTTAGACAACAGAAAAAGGCGACGTTTTTCAGATTAATACCTGTTACAGCCTCTACCAGCATACAATTGTCAAGACAGTGGAGTAGAATCTTCACTGTGAACTCCTTCAACCCCAAATGCTCTGTACTTCTGCACCACTCCCCACCTTTTGCCTTTTGTAGCTAACAATCCCCTTTTTTCTAGTTCTGCTTCAAAAAAAGTCAGAAGATGTTATAAGTAGCTATCACAAAGGAAAGATGTGAGTTGATATGTCTGGCCTCTGAAAGTGAGCTGCCACTGCTAAATAGCCCAGTAATATTTTGGATTTGTTTTCAGTGATAAAATTTTGTTTCTCACAAAACAAATTAGGAAACTGTCCATTGGGTTAGGAAATTACTGTAATTGCAGCCTTTTCTGGTGAATGCTTTCAGAATGTCCTTTTAAATCCTGCTTCCTCTGATTTTCTCTGTTCAGTGTCCTGAGAAGAATTTCACTTTGTTTGCTAGGACATTTCATACCTTTACTTTTTATGGAAGCACATCTAAACTGCAAAACAACTTAAGCCTTGTAACATAAGGCAAAATTTCCAAGGAAGCCCCTACAAAGGCAAAGGTAGAGAGTCATGCAGTATTACATACAACAGGTTCTGATTCAGGGCAAGCCTCAAACTTAATTCACAGTTTAAGCCAAACCATTACTTTGTTAGCAGTATGGACAGTCTGTGAGGAAGTCCTGTGGCTATGATGATAGTGCCTGTATTCTACACATGGATATTTCAGTCTATTCGTGACATGAATTTTGAAAATGTTGCCATGAAGTACAACTTTATTAACAGAAAGACAAAATCTTTTTCAGTTTGCTCCCAAAACACATACTGGTACAATGGACTAGAAAGTTCCCAATAATTAAAGCAGTTTGGAGAGAAATGTAGGAAAAAACATACAGAGAATTTCTTGATTTTATAAAGTATCCTTTTTAGGGTGGCTGTTCCTTATTTTAACAATCTGTTAAAATAATCCCAAATTTGGTTACTGTATATACAGTATGATCTACGGAAACATAAAAACCATCCATGTCAGCATGTGAATTTTAGGCTACCCAAGCTTTAAACAGAAATATATCCTGTACTTCAGCTGTAATGAAATTGTAAAACAACTTGCTTTCAATTTTCAGGTAGTTCAGTCTGATGTAACACATTTATAATCCAAAGAATTTAGGGTTAAATATTCAACCACAGATCCATTTCTTTTTCAGGAATTGATACGAACATAAAGGACAGTTTGGGTAGAACAGTTTTGGATATACTTAAAGAGCATCCATCTCAACAGTCTCTCCAAATTGCAGCTCTACTTCAAGGTAAGCCATATTCAATTATAAATTTGTAGGAGACAATAGAGAAATATTATTGTATATAGTAATTTCTACTCTTTAGATGCTTCATTACACAAAGGAACAGTCTTTTGATTTAAAAAGACGTGTTAAACAAAAGTAAGTTGCCCAATATTTGAATTTCAGAGTAAACCCTTTCTTTTATGTGGGCCACTGACATTAGCATACTGTGTCACTTATACTTAGTCTTTTTACATTCTTCGATACACCATAACATACCGTAATATTTCAATAGCAGTTCCATTAAATTGAAATGATAATCTACAATTGAAATGCTAGATTTGTTCATAAATAGCAATTAAATGACTGAAATTAAATTTAAAAAAAATAATAAACCAGGCAGTATTTCTTGTTATTATAGGAGAAATGATACAATTTTTTTGTACATGCATTTGTTCTCATTCCCCATCTTACTTTCATGGTATAAGTTTGATGGAAGTTCATTGTTTACTTAAATATTTTACTCTACAAGATGGCAGTAAAGTGATGAAACATGAACTAGAACATAACTCAGTATTAAGCATAATTTCTTCTCTTCTATGAAATTTGTTCCCTGCATTTTCAGGTTAGTCTTTCATTAAGTGCTTTTGAAAAAGGAAGTCCCTGAGTAAAGGATTAAATAAGCCATTTTAATCAGTTCATTGTTGTTTCTCCACATGAACTAGCTCATGCTACAGGCTCCCTCATGACTGTATTTTATAAGAACACTTCCTAGAGAAAAATGTGGTCATGTGGCCATTTCTTTCCTGAATAACTTCCGAACTAGTTGACCAGCTTCCATAGTTTTCCAGCAAGATGATGAACTGAAGATACAAAACTCCTATAAGTATAATGAAAATTTTGCAGGCTTTAGGAGAGGTATTCCTGTAAAGAGCAGATTAATGTTAGAGCTGAACAGCTTGCCTTGAGGTCTCCCTCTCTCCCTTCTTCCTATTTTCCTTTGCCTTTTCCCTCACTTCCCCCTCTCTCTCTCCGCTACTTCCACCTACACAGTTCCCTTGCATATTTCCCATTTACATGAGACTTCAAAGTGACTTGATTAAGTGCATAAACTGGTAGAATAGAAAATATATATTTATTATACATATAAAATAATGAGCAATAATATTAAAAATCTATAAATATACTTTCTGTAGTTTTAATTTGCTTGCCTCCTGTGTGATTCAGGTCTCAGAGTTACCTCTGTCCCAGGTAACTGACAGAAATGTGCATTGAAAAGTGAGGAGGAAGAGATATGTGGGGGACACGGGGCTTCCCTGTCAGTAGAAGTGAGTTCCTAATTGGAGTCAGACTCAAACGTCAGTCTTTATCTTATCTTTATTTCTTTTGACTAACTCTGCAATCAGGAGCATGAACATACTACCATGTAGAGGAAGAGTGTTAATGTCATACTGAAACTTCAGTGGCAGGAAAAGGGTCAGTCAGAGCTCCCACTTTCTTAGGCATCCAAATCAATCATCCTTCAGGTATTAATCTAAGATTCATCATAAAATCCCATCACCAACTAACTAAACTAATTTTAATTTTACTACCTCTTTTTTGTTCCATTTTCTACTTAGTGTGATAACCTTGCAGTCTCAACCCCACTGATGAACATTTTTTCAAAGTATCCTTGTTCTGTATGAATAATAAATCATCCAAACCCCTCTCATGGGTTTCTCATGTTGATGGATCAGTACCTGCCCTCAGTATTTACCACATACACAGAGAAAAAAAAATAATTTCAATCATTTTTGTTGCTTTGACATGCAGTCATCTTCACAAGTGTGCCTTGAAGTTTAAAAATGACTGCTTGGTAGTTTCAGCTCTTCTTAGTGTGATGAAACTTTCTTGTAATAAGCAACTGTTTATTTTTGCTCTCTGCCTATAATCAGAAGTGATGTCCAAGAATGAAAAATAGTTACAAAGATGCCATTCTGACTCTTAAGACAACCTGAGGAGCTCCTTCAGAACTCACTTGGGGAACTTACATAGATTCTTTTTCATCAGCAAGATGTTCACTGAATCTTTATCCATCAAAGTTTGAACTGTGAGCTGAAGTTGAAAAAATCAGGAGTGACAGGAATCAGTACTAGCACTACTGATGATACAGTTGACTTACCCTCTAAAAAGACAGCTGAGTATACTCTTCAATAAAGTGTGGGTATTTATCCTATTGTAGCTGAAAAATCAGTGAAGCACTGTAATTTTTGGAATCCTGAATTGCGCTATAACTGAGTTCGACTTCAGTGCATAATGAATTCCATGCAAAGAAAGGGCAATTGCTAAGAGAGATTTAGTGGCTTCCAAATACATTCCCATTAATTCTGCTGTCTTCAGATGGTTGTCTAGAGCAGCTTACATGGCTCTTTCATGTAGACTTAGAGGAAATAGAAATTAAATTAACAATGTCAGACAATTACTGGCCAGATTTTAAAGTTTCTTGCTAATTTTGTGCTTTATGCAGACATAGTGGCATTAATTTGTTCTTTCACCTTTTTGCCAGGATAGATGAAGATTTTATCATCAAGCATTCTCATTAATTTTTACTGGTTCCCCCTTGCACTGTTCTAAGTGTCACTTTACAGTTTATAGTATTAACATAGCATAGTATTTGTTCCTGCCACAAAACATTAGCTTTCAAAATATGAAGCAAATGCTGAAAGCTGCATATGAACAGGCTGGCAGAAATAGACCAGGAAATAATGTGACTGGTATTACTGGTGGGCCTGTTATGCTGAGTGATAACAGAGTTGGAAGAAATGTTTAGAAAGAAAATAAGTTGGCTTTGGGGATATTTATAAGAAACTTCTTAGAAGGAAATAAAAGTAATTTCTGTGTTTAGAAACAGTTAATGGAGGTAGTAACACTAAATCCCATGAGCTGATACTAAACCCAGCAGGACTGGTAGCTGGATAAATACCCTCCCAGAATTTAAGAATTGTGGATAGAAACTGTTCTCCTTCTTTTAAAGAATATTTAGAAAACTACTTTTTACAGATTGTAGGTTTAAAGAAACAAGGCCTTTTGTCCATGAGGTTTTGGAAGTGATCCTGACATTCTTATGATCCTTATTTTACATTTTCTCCTACTATCTTGAGAAAACAGCAATGGGAGTTGCTGCAAATTTTTTTTTTTGTGTGTTTGCAAAGTCTGCCATCTTTTTGAGATGTTGGCACATTATCTGATAGAAGGAAAATAAATTAAAAGATCACTCTAAAGAGCAACATGAAAAAGTCTGAGTAAGCTATACAACACCCAAATGTTTTTTTACTGCCTGTTAATTGTAGTTGGAATTAATAGAAATGACGGTTCATGTTTTACTTCTATGTCTTTTGTATATGTCACATCATTCTCTGTGTCTTCATCAAGTGCAAGGTAGCATTGAACTCACTTAAAAATACTTAATAGGGTTTAGATTCTTAACATAGTAAGGAAGAAAAAACTGTATACGCACTATGTACTGGAAGAAGGGAGAATCAGGATACTGTGCCAAGAAAGGCAAGGCAACTGGATGCATTTCATGGGTGCAGTGAAACAACAGCAATCAGTGCTGAAGTGGTTAACAGTACTGGCCCTTAGGGCTTTTATAATTAGGCATTGCAGATAAAAGGGATGTTGCCAAGGCTAGTAGGCCTAAAATTAAACCAACCAGCTGTGTTTTAGTTTTAGCACATGTGAACATGACGCAGATGTGAGCTGTACTGTCTTTCAACTCTTTCACCACAGCCCACTATGCTCTCTATTAGAATCTTGCTCTTTTACTATTTCTAGAAGCAAAATTCTTGTTATTATGAAACAAAGGAGACAGTAGATAAACAGATGAAAAATGGCATGAGCCCTAGTAAATGCTGCTGCATGTATGGAGGGACATACAGTGGAAAACTGTTTCCTCTCTTCTGCTGAAGCTGGTTAGGAACCTAGCATTGTTTGTATCTGTTACCAAATTATTCATAAATGGAAAATGCATAAGCAGCTGCAGGACCAGAACTCCTTTCTATTCCTCTCTGCTTAAATAGCTCTGGTGTCATTAGCACTGGCTTTTTATTTATTTTTTTATTTTTTAATGTATTCTCACTCTCTCTCCTTCTCCTGCTCTTTCCATGGACAAGTAGATCTTCCATTCGCTTGAGTGCAGGAGCCTTACTGGAAGAATGGAAGAGGTTTTCAGTCAAAGATTTAATTACAGCTGTGAGGGATGGAAATAATTGAGATCTCAATTCCCCTTCATTTTTGGGGGGTGTTTGTTTGTTTGTTTGTTTGTTTGTTTTGGTTTTGTTGTTGTTGTTGTTTTGTTTATGGGTTTTGTTTTGTTTTTCTGAGGACTTTTCAGCTTCTTCTGCAGGCTCTTGTGCAATGGCATTAGAGCATTAACTCAGTTCACAAAATAATTTAACTGCTGTTGTTGAGACTGAAAGTTTAGCTGCACCCTTACCTATCTCAACCATAGGAGTAATTCAGTGCTTGTTTCTGTTATCTTCCTTGAATGCATGCACAAAACCATCTACTGATTTCAGCTTTCTCTGGGATTAAGTTAAATTTGAATAATTTAGAAGTTGTCCTCTGAAATTTAGGAGACTGATGTGAACCAGCCTCCATCGCAGCTCATCTGTCACCTTAGCACACCTGACAATGGTAGTTACTAGTTGGTTTCCTGCTACTGCAGCTGCTGTAAAGAGAAGAGGAATTGGGTCATGAAGACTGATGGCCTCTTTCCCATGGGAGCAATTGAGCTGTTTTGGGAGGAGCTTTTTGAGAGCTTCCAGGCTGGGGCAGGACTCAATGGAGCTGCATAATCCTCAGACAGGTTCTGGAAGAGTCTTAGGGCGGGCAGAGGATTTTCTGAAGATTGCCGCTCTTCAGGAAGATGTGGAGTGAAGGAGGTGTAAGCGCCCCCCCTGCAGGGACATTGACAATAGAGGGGACTGGCTTCTATGCAAGTTTTATTTCTCTGATCTAGTTACTAAGTGAGTCTTCTGTTTGAAAAAGTGAGTGTTCAGATTTTTATTCTGATCAAATTTGGCCTTTTTGGTTTTTCTAGAGCTTTAAAGAGCCTTTAGGCCTCCATAGGGAAAAATTGTTCTAGGAAGAACTCTATATGAATCTACCCCATGGCATGGCTGAAAAAACAAACAAAAGCAAGGAGCTTATACTTAAATCAAAAGAAAATAATAATTAAAATAAATTGTTTGGGTTCTTTTATTTTCCAGTAAAATAAAAAGTTTTCTGAAGTGAATATAGCCATTACTCTAAAAACCAAGGTTTGTAAACAAAGCAAAACTTTTAACCCTATCACCTCACTGAGAAATTATGATCTAAGAGGAGCTGAAGTTAAAGCAAGTTGTGGTTTTACACTCCTTGGAAGTTCAGGAGCAGCTCTAGCTGATCTGGGCCATGCTCTCTTCGTGAGGGAGAGGCAGCAATGTTTCTCTGTGCTTGTATGTTTAGTCTTTCCCATCTGTTTGGCCTTGGCCTAATCAGTGTTACAGAAACTAAGAAAGCTGGAGTTCCAGGGCTTGTTCCCTTCTTGGGTTATGTTCTCCACTGTTCTTATTTCCACTGCTGTGTGACCACTTCTATGATATTAATTTTTGTGCACAGGACCCAATTTACGTTGAATGGGGCTTTGACAAAATCTGGTAACTACAGAAAAGAATCCTACTAAACAAACAAAGTTTTTTGAGGTCTTAGTATTAATCCTCACTGAGCTGTAAAGTCCATTCTGGGTAAGGTGAAGTAGTACTTACTTTTATAGAAGTAGAATAATCCATTCTTCCCATTATAAATATGACAGGTTGTGTCCTAAACAGCCTTTACTCTCTCCTATAGCAGGAATGATGGGTTTTCCTCTAAAGTTATGTGAACCACAGATGGGGACACTGTTGTGGTCATGAAGTGGTATAAGTCACTAAGCTTAGCTTTATTCTGAATTTTTGCTTTGAGAAAAATGATCCAGCCTGAGCAGTCTCTCAAACACACAGCAGTCAGTAAGTTTTGAGAGTATTTGAAGATAAATTCCTAGCCAGCTGCAGATGAATAGAATGCAGCTGCTGGAGGAAGCATCTGGTGCTTTTGTGTGTTTTTTCTTTGGCTCTTGATAGAGATAACGTACCTCTGTTTTGTGTCTCTTTTTCTGACAATGTTATGAGTAAGTATTCACCAAGACTGTAAGCCTCTTTCAACTGAGGCCCTGTCTTTGTCTCGTATGTACCTGGTAGAATTTTCAATAATATAAAACCAAGTTAGGAGTAAAAGTCCCACAGAAGCCCAGAGTTTCAAAGGTTGTACCCTCACAACGTTGGCATGCTGCCAGCCTATTGTAAACCTCTTGTACCATACCTTGTGTGAGCCCGTTGTAAAGGTTCTCTGGAACAAACTCTGCATTTTTTAAAGTAAGTATTTAAGACTTATGTTGAACTTGGGATTTCCTCCTCAGAACTAGCCTCCAGCAGGTAAGTGTATTGGTCTGGAAGTGGGGCCTGACAAAGAAGAAAAACAGAGAATTATTTAAAAACCACAGTCTTGTATGGTTATGTGACAGCAAGGTTAGAGTTCTCCACAGTATCCCCTCAACTTTTTTTTCCTAATCATAGCTGTATTGATCTAATAATTGTAACATTCACCTGATAGAATTACATTTTCTTTTGGACAGCTCATAATTACCAACCAACATTTTTTAGATATTAATTCCTTTTTTCTTTTAGTTTTCGTTGGGTTTGGCTTCCTTTTTATCTCTTCTCCATCTTGCGCATTAACTTGACAAATACTATTGCTGACAGAACTGGAAAACATTCTGGAGCATTTTGTCATGGTGCTAGTTTTCTCATGGTCTCTTACAGCTAATCTTTGCTTCTTTGCTTTCAGACACTGCCCCCCACACAAACACAAGACAAAGTACTCATTTTCATATGAAGAAATTTATGACAGATTATGCCAGGGACCACTGCAGCCATCAAACTTCATATATGGCATTTTCAAATCATACATTTTTTTAAAAAATACTCCAACAATCTGCAAAGCATTTTGAAACTGCATGCTGTTCTATGCCATTTCCAATTTCAATTTCTCAGATGTCTATTTTACCACAGATTGTATTTGGGTTTTGGGATTTGTTATTTAATCACGAGTAACAGCAAGCTAAACAAGTGCACTGTAGAGTGTAGAAATCAAATCAGGCAGATTTCACTTCCCAGAAACTCCTTGGTCCTTCAGTGTGACATTGATGAAAGATGCTATTGTACTTTGCTGCCGTGTGCGTTGCAACATATGCTATTGTGGTAACTTTTGGTATCAAAACGAAATTATTTAAACAATTTCAGAAACTCAAGAAAATGCAGATGCAGAATAACTGTCAAAATCGAGAATCAGTTACTCTGCCAGGGAAAAAAGTGCCTCTATTGCATAAATTAATTTCTTATTTATTATTGCACTGCAATTCATTAAGGTTTTGGTCTTCCATTGAGGTAGCTTGTGTAGAAAAGCACATGAAAGTAATGTAGATATTTATATGAAAAGAACAGTAATGAAATGGAAGTTTAGCACATTCATTATTCATGTTTTTCTGTTTTTATAAATGTTGTGAATGTAGGGCACGGGAAGTTTAAGGAGAAAACCCAGAAATTTTAGCATGCTGCTTTTTAGACTGCTATTTTAAACTAAATTTTCAGAATTGCTTTTTATTTTTCCCTCATGTACTATATCTGTGCTGCAAGCAGAGTATTTGGCTTTCTTAACAATATTAATATTTGTATGTATTGTAAACATCCTGAATATCTTGACAAAAAAACTCTGCAAAAACTTAGAATAAAAGTCTCTTTTAACTGTAATAATGTAATAGAACAGTTATGTTGATATTTCAAGGAGACAAGAAAAACACAGGGATAGTCTCAACTCATTACCCTTAAAATGAGATTTCTGTAGCAGTTTCCACAGAGGGCTGGCCATTTTAGTGTTTTATAGTACTTTCAACAATTGAATGCCTTGCTGCAATATTTATGAATAATTATAGGGTTGTAATATCAAAATTTGAAAAGGCTTTAATGAAAAACGAAGTAGCAAATATAATTTTGTTTGAAATAAGAGTATTTGTGTCTTTAACTTGCAGAATATATGGAAACAGGAAATGCAAGTATTTCAGAGGAACGCCCACTGGAATGTGCAGAACATCAGTCTTGCGTTTTGTCCCCGGAAGTTCCTCCATCTCCAAAGGCTAAAAGTAAATACATGTACTCTGTGAATGCAAAAGCTGTACTGAATTTCTCTTTAATATTAACATCCATACAAATTTACAAAGTGAAAAAAAATTAAGAAAGTTATTGATATCAAGTATGTTTTTTTCTACCATGAATCACCTATCTTGACTACAAACACTGTAATCCATGTCATATAGAAAAGCAAGAAACTGTATTCTCAGAAGGGACAAGTCACTAATGGATTACAGTGCACTGCATTGTTTGATCTTAAATCTTTTTAATTTATCTGACCTGATCCATTTCATAATCAAGTAAAGCAAAAATACTAAATATGTTGAAATACTCTGCAGGTATTGTTCACACTCAGGTTAAAAATTGTATTTACTTCATCTCTCTCAATGAGTGCATCTACCAATTGTTTCACATTTGGAAGCCTCTTTCAAAGGTCACAAGCATACTGCTCTTCCATTCATCTTCTAACACAGCTTTCATACACTGTGGCAGTCACTTGTGTGCATGTGCTTTCATTTTATATTCTGATTCACCGTTTCCACACCACAGCTACTAAAACAGGGCATTTCCTGAGTGTGGTGTCTTTAATGAAAATCATCTTCCTGTAGAACCAAACCTGACTTCTGCCTTCAGTAATCATCCAGAGTGAATGTAATTGACTGCTGGAAAATAACTAAGCGTGTTTTTGGTTTTGTTGTGTGAACTGTGGTGTTATTTTGCTTGGTAGTGGTGGGGGGGTTTTTTGTTGTTGTTTTTTTGGGGGGGTTTCTTTTGGGATGGGTTGGTTTTTTAACATATTCTTTTTAACGTTCACTGGGAGAATTTTTATTCATGAGAGAATGAAGCTTCCTGATGCATGTCAGATTATAATCTTCACAGTGAGAGTGAACAAATGCTGCAGTTCCAATAATATTTCCCTTTGGGGTAGTTAACACATATGTGGTGTGTGAAAATAAATAGTTTCTTTGAGATTAGCAGGATTGTGAAGCCAACTACCATATGCAATAGAAATGTCTGTTCTGAAATTAAGTAGCAAATATATTTAAAATATGTTTTACTTCTTAACAATAAGGTCATGATCTCACATTCCTTATTTCCTCTTACAAGGTATAAATAATGTAAAACATGCTAGCTGGCTTTTGCTTGTCTATTGTGTAATCTGATAGTAAAAGAAAAGAAATTGATTGAAGCACTTGATTGTGCTTCCCATCCATCTGTCTGCCATTCACTGACAATCTAATTTCAGATAATTTAAACCAACTTTGAAAGAGGGATAGGAGTATCAATTACCTTTCTGTGACTTTCATGAAAATAGAGAGCTGGATAGAGGCGAAAGACCCTAATTACTACCTGCCCTGAAAGAATAGGCAAAATCTGTCTTTTATGTATTTTGGCTGCATCAGTCAGTCAACTAGTGCACTCTCACCCAGGCCAGTCCAGTTTTGTCCCACAGAACTCATTCTTGCCCAGTAAGAAATACTGCAGGCCCTATGCGGGAGAATGTGGGACAGGGCACATGAACATAGTTGTGTAGCAAGCAGTAGTTCTGTTTCTTTATAGCACACTGTATCATGATTTTAGAATAGTTTTTAATATTTAGGTATTTTATGTACAACTTTTAGTTACAATATTAATCTGGAATAATTTCAATTTTCTAATTAAAAAGCAGAATATAAATAAACCTGATTATATTTCTGCTTAATTTACAAGTTTCATGCAAAGCTACCATTGACTAAGAGTAGCAAGAATTTTGAATGCAAAATTTTGGTTAGATTTTAAAAAGCAATTAATTAATTAACAACTTCTGTTCTTGTCCCTGAAAATCTTGCTAATAATTGACCATGATTATACTTTAAATATATTTTTGAGTATTTGTGTTTACTTAGCATAGCAAAGAGTAACTATGAAAAAAATTTAAACAAACAGAGCTCTAGACCAAGCAGTGGATTTGTCAGTGGGTTCTTTAGTTATGTGAGTGTGCTTAAGTCTGTTTTATCTACACTGAGCTAAATATGCTCACTCTGGTTTTCCTTTTCAGCATTTTATTTCCAAAGATGGAGTAACATGGAAGCATCTGTATTCTATCAAGTCTAGGCACTACGGTTTCCACCAATATGACTGTTGCAAACCTAGTTTAAAAAAGGGGTTTCTTACTTGCTCCTGGAAACTCATGGCTTTTTAATTTTTCATTGCTATTACTAAAGGTAGCTGGGCAACAGGCACACAGTACTTTGTCAGAACCCAACGTGGTTGATCCTAATGAGTAGCTTTTCATTCTGTGGAGGCCTTGCTGCTGCCAGTGGATTATTTACAGAATGGTTAGCACTCAGTGATTCTAGTACTTATTACTACCACTGTTTCCAATAGTGGGCCTCAGTGTAGATATATAAAGCCTATTGTCTTACTGTTCTGGTAGATTTTCTAACTAAAGAAATCTGATAAATTAAGGAGAAAACATGAAATACAATGCAGAATACACTAAATGTGGATTTCTGATAGACTGCTGTAGGGAACCATATTTTAAATGTGTAGGGTTTGCCCAGTATATCCTTCCACCATTCCTTTCCATCCTGGGAGAGTTAGCAAGAATTATTCATGAAGCATAGCTGCTTTGATGGATTCTTAGTCACTCACAGTTTACGGAGCTTAGGTAGCGTATTAATTAATTACGGCAGCGAACATGAATCTGATGCAGAGTATGGGATATTGATTTTGTATGTTTGTAGAAACTTTCCTTTCCTGGATTGATTTAACATTCTGGCATAGTTGCTATTTCTATAAATTTTCAGGATTAGAAAACAGAGAAAGGGGAAGTATATATTCATCCTAATTAAATGCAAGGTATAGGGCAATGCAGAAGTATGTAGGTTGCCTCTAGTAAATTCCCAGCCTGGAACAAGATGCCATTATTTTTGAGCAGAGAATGGTGCACGAAGATCATTGTTTAGAAGATAAGGTATGGAAAATAACAGATACTCAATAAAGTTTAAAGAATGTGCATTTCCTTTTTAGGCATAAATTACCCCGATATTCTAATTATTGACTAATGGTGTGTCTGTTTTTAAAGGTGAAGCTGTGACTGGAGAATTGTCAAAGCTCTTAGATGAAATCAAATTGTGCCAAGAAAAGGAATACTCTTTTGAAGACCTGTCTCATACACTATCAGACCATTATCTGGAAAATTTTAGTAAAGTATCAGAGGAAGATCTTATGACCAGTGGAAGCCAAACCAAGCTTAATGTAGTAAGTAAGATGGGATACAAGGACAATATATTCAGTTACATCTGATTTATTTATGGCACATTCGAGAAAGAAATAATAAAAGAGTGAGAATCATACAAGGTTAACATTATAATAAAAAAAATATAACGTGCTTCTTACAGACGTAGAATGTAATGTTCACTTCATTTCTCAAAGGTATTGCTTACCACATTTCAGAATGGTTTTTTATGTCACCACTAATACATTCAGATTACTTGTTTTGAGCATGGCAAGGGTAAGGAAGGGGTTCTTTTGTGAAATCAGTGGAGATCATGTTCAATACTATACTGAATACTAAATGTTAACAGAATCTGATCAGATATAACCCCAAAGAACCAGCTAAATATCCTCAGTTATTTTTCTTACATATTTTATTACTATATAGCTTTCTTGGTTACCTACAGGTATTGAAGACTGAATCTCTAATACAGAAAATCGTGGTTGTGATACTTCAGTGATTTTCAACTACAGTTGAAGATGACTTGATTGCTACTAATACTATGAATAAAGTACTCTAGGATTCATTTTTTCTTTACTGTAAGAAGGTGGTTTTTTTTTTTTTTTAATTCTCTTCCTCAGTATGTTTCCTAGTTTCAGCTGGTTTAGGCTTAAACTTAAACCATGACACTAAATAAATGTGATTGCCCAGGGAATAAAGCAGAGAACAAAGGAAAACTTCTACGTTCTAAATTTCAGTTAATATTTTTCATAGGTTAAGAAAAATTATGCTCACTTATGTGAGGAAAACCATGGCAAGTTAAACACTTTCATGTTTTTGGAGGATTTCTTACGACATAAATAGATAAAATGAGATTTACAAAGATGAATAGTAGCTACCCTGAAGTGCAGTAGATACTTTTGTAAGGCCCTTCTAGATGTTTGAGTTTTTAGGTGCATAACTCATATTGAACTCAATTTGAACAAGATACTGATCCCATTTAAGCATTTTTAGATACTTGTCTAGTGTCTCTCTGAATTTAGGTGCTAACCGCTATTTAAATCTTCTCAGCTGCTGTTTTGCAGAAAATGTATTCCATATAAATCTGTCTGCTCAGGCCTAAATGAAATACAATGTGAATAGAAAGTATTCAGACATTAAATCTGTAATTTCTCTGACAGGGAAATATAAATGTAAATTAGGCAATATATATTTTTGATATTTCATATATTTTATATTGAACTGGATGTGGAAACAAATTTTCAAAACTAGGCACTGTTTGAAGCATTTTATGATGCTTTCCTGCTGGGGTATCCAGCTTTGCTTTTGGAGAAAACTGTAGTCAGGATGATGGGTGTGCCCTCCTAATATGAAGTTAGGATGGAAGGTAGAACGTGGTTTGCCCTGCAATAAACCCAGCTATACAGATCTGTATGGAGAGCACTCTTTGCTTTGATGTGAGAGTTTTTCCTGTTTGTTCTAAAGCATCTAATTTTTTTAATGTATTTTAGGGTTATTCAGTCTGTTCAGTTGCTACCTGGCTGCCTTACATAAAAAATGAAATTTGCTTCCATTTTTGACATAATGTCTTTTAATTATGGGCAGGTGCTGCCTTCCTTTTGTGTTTAGGCTCCCTGTGTAGTGCATGGGTGATATGAAAACTCATATGCTCTGTAAGGGGCCATGAAAGTAATTTGGAAAAAGCACTAAAGTGAAGAGAAATGTTTAGCTCTGAAAATGATTGCAAAGGTGAATGCTGCCAAACTGCTCTGGGTGCAGGACCAGCAAACATAGTCAAAGAAGATGTGTGACAGTACAGTGATGATTGAAGAAACTTAAATGAATATTTATGTGTAAGAACATGAAGATACAGAGAAAAGAAGTGAAGATGTAGATGGATGTGGAGAGTCAGAAATAGATTCCTTGGATATGTATTAAAGAAGAGAGATTCTTGCAGCTTTTTCTGACTTAAGTTTTCTCCTCCATGGGAAGCTTCTGTAAGAATCTCAATAGTTTGAGTTCTTATCTGTTGTCTGCCTTTGTTCAACTCACATTTGTTTCTACTGCACATGCCAAGACCCTTTGGAAGTATGGGCAGCACAGGACATCCTATGGAGTCTGTCTGGAGCAGACTTTCTGCCTGCTGGACTGAGTGTTGCCTTTCTCTGTTACCAGCTCCAGCAGAGAGCTGGAACCACACCTAGTGTGCTTCCAAAAAGAAACAGTTCCTTCAGGTTAAAATCAGCACATTTTCCCTAACTTTCATTTCTGGCTGTGTTGGCATCAGCTCTGAAGAGGTGTAGAAGTTAGGTCCCTGTTGATAATGTGTTAGGTGGTGCTATTTGCTGAACAAATGTTGATTCCAGAGACAATGACTGCTGAAGGCTTTTCAACATTTTGTAGTTCTACAATCTGAAAAGCTTCCAAATCCAGAGTCGTGCCTCTTTGTGACCCTTAGGGAAATTCTGCAAAGGCACTGGCTGCTTGGAGACATCTGCATTTTTTGCATCATGCTGTTGTTTAGAGAAATAGGAGGCCAAGACTGGAGAATTTCTGATTTGAATAGTAACTTGTGGATCATAAACTTAGGAAGCTGGAGCAAGGAGCATCAGGAGCCACCTCCTGAGGATAGCATAGCCTTGGGAAAGAGAAGACATCAGGAAGCAAAGCAAAACATTTCTGTCACTATTTCAAAGCATTTTTAACAATTGACTATTTTCAAGAAGGCCAAAACAGCTGTATTATTGCTCTGGCTGAATAAGGTTGAATATGGTTGATTTAGGACTGCAGGAAGGAGTGTCTGTCTATCCAGAATCCAGAGCCTGGAATTCCGTCCTTCATTTTAACTGCCAGCCTCTATTGTTTGGAACAGTGGGGCTCACAGTTTTTGTTTAGTGTAAGGATAGTGTGGATGCCTGCTTTTTAGTACAACAACTTGACAATAAAGGCTTCATCTGAAAAAGTGGTATTCAGTTCTGTCCATGGCATAGGGGTGAGTTTCAACATTTGTTTTATGGTCTCCCAGATAAAGTACTGATCATCAGGCTGTGATCCCTTCTAGTATTGCTTCTGCAGTGTACAGCCACTGGAAAAATACCAGTGCAATGTGGAAAGGTGGACTTTGGATGCCTTGTTCACAGGCACATTCTCTTCCTTTTCTGGTCTTAGGCATCTTGCATTGTTTGTTGCTCAGTGATACAGCACTTGTAGAATTCTATACTTTCTTTGAAAGAAGTGGGTTGGAAGTCTTTTAGGTCAAGGACAGAACTGAATCCATTCCTCCATTTGCTGTGTTATTAGACAAGTAATCATCCAACAGCATAACAAGTTGTTCTGGAATGTTTGTAGTAAGTACTACTAAGAAGTAAACTGCTTATTTTCATCAAATTTTGCATTGAAAAAAATACATGTTTTTATTACTTTATATGTTTCTCTTAGCCAGGTGTGTGATTTGTGACAAGGCATTAAAACCCCAGAGATTTATGTGCTTACAGTATTTTCAAGTCAAATAGGAAACAGGTTGCACAGCTCTGAGGTTAGGTGAAAAAGAACAAAAAGAAAAAAAATTTAAAAAGAAATCGTTGGGTTTAGTCTTCCGAGTTCCAAATTACTAGTCAGCTTTGACTTTTAAATTTCCTTGGGATGTGGAGGAGCCAACTAGGAAAATTGATGGTCAGGATCTTTGAGACTGGAAGGCATAATGTCTGAGAGAGGGAGAGTACAATGGAGCAGTAAGTAGAAGTAAGGACAGTAACAGTAGAGCCATTGTGTAGACGTGAATAGGAAGAGATCTGGAGATGAGTGAAAATGTCCCCGCATGATGCTTCCCTTCCAAAACTTGAAAGGGGAACTATGACAGCAGAGCAAATTGTCTTAGCTTCCTGAATGGGAGGGAATGATTAGTGAAGAGGGAGAAATGACTGAATGCTGAATAGCAGAAAGTCGGATGAGAGTAACTTAATGTGATCTTTCAATTTGAAGAGTATATTATAAAGGATAAACTAAAGGAAGTCAAAGCTGCACTGGAAATGTCATAATTTAAAGGTTTTCTTTTGCCACTCTGGCTGTGTTTGGTGTGCTGTCATGCAAAATATTAATGCCATGTTTCCTAGTCTGTCTTTACCGGTCTATGAAACATGTACGTTACAACATACCATGCAACGAGCCCCTGTTCATTGTCTCCACAAAATTAAAGTCAAGATTGAACACAGTTTTGCAATTCTACTTCAGAGAGAGAGCTCCAAAAGGCATTCATACAGCTATGCATCATTTTAGTTGGAATTCCTGTTATTTCTCATTGACTTGTATGCTGGGTGGAGTTGACGGTAGATTAATAGACTTTTGCCTCCAGTTCCTGTCTTTGTTTTTCCCATTTTGGTCATTGTGATTTGAATGTACTCTTTAGCTGACCTATGTTTGCAAAGGCATGGAAAGCCCTGACTGGTGCTGCACAGGCAAGCTGGGGAAGCTTTATACTTGTGTATTCATCAGTGGTGACGTATTACAGTTTTTCTATGTTCCCTAAATAAAAATCCTTCCAAAAAACCCTAGAATCTGATTGTTCAGTGTGTCGGAAAAGCAGCTCTGCTTCACTACATATTCCAGAAAACACGAGGTGGAAAAAGATATAGGAAAGTCCTTGATTTTAATCACAGTTCAGTTAACTAAGGTGTTTCCTTTTCAAGCTGAATTAAGTATGATTGCTAGCAAAATCAGCTTTTGACAATAAATTACAACACTTTCAGGTTTGTTGTTGTTCAGGGGTTTGTTTAGTTTTGTTTTTAAGTATAATTTTAAAAAAAATATTTATTTTCCAATAGATGGCAGTCTGGTTCAGTAATTTCAAGAACAAAAGCAACCATCTTATATAAGAGTTTTCCAACGTTTTTCTTTGCTGCATTAAAATTGTGCATTTTAATACAATTGATAGTCCAAACTGCTTCAAAATGAACACCTTTAATTCCTCTAGAAGAAAAATTTATGAAACATCATGACATATGTTTAAACTACAAACTAAAACATCAGGACTAAATTTAGAAATGTATCATGGCAAAGATGTTACACACCAAGTGTGTATTTAAACAATCTGTGTGAATTCACCAGCCAGCAAGAAAATTTAAATAGCTGTAATGTACAAAGCAGGGATCCAGAAAAATTAGGTGTGTCAGGAAAATGAATAGAAGACTGTCAAAGTGTATTGTTAAGATCCTGAGCTCTGGCAAGAAAATTGCTGTAGGTTCCTCTGTCTGTGGCGTTCTAAGATCATTATCAGTTTCCTGTCAGGTGTGAGACTCCTGTGTATGTATTCATGTGAGGACAAATAATTCTAATTGTATTATTAAACCTGGAAATGCACCGTCTTTATTGCAATGTATTTGCACATTGCTTTTCTTAAAAAAATAATATCAGAAAATAAAAATACGGGCTTTTTGTACATGTAAGAAATTCGTATGGATATCATAGAATATTTTACTTTTTACTTGCTTTGGACAGCCTGTGACTGCAAAACGAAAAGTAGGGATTAAGAACTTCTCCACTTGTGTGTGTGTCTATATACATTTGCTAGGTGTACTTGTTGGATACAATAAGTCTCAGACTTTTTCTTTCATAACCTTGATGTTTAATTTGAAAAATATTTTCCTAAAATTGACTCTTAAAAAGGCTTTATCTTACTCTGTATTTAAAAGTTTATTTCAGTCCTTATTTTGAAAATGTGGTTTTCTTTTCATGTAGAAACCATAACAGTTCCATATTTTCTGAGAACTCCTGAGATTTTTTGAACTAAAACTAATTTTAAAATGTGACACTTCAGTAGAACTGAGGCTCCAAATTGGAGTATATTCTTCAGAACAGTCTCTTTAATCTTGTGTAGTAGGTGATTGCTCGCAATCTTTGATTTTGCATTTATGCTGTTCTGTTTAGAAGTATAATAAAAAAAAAGTGTTATTGATTTTCAAGTGCAAATGAAATATCTTACTGTCTTTGGATATGTGACATGAGTTTAGATTAAAGAAACAATTCCAGAGAGTTTTCTGTGTTCTTAAAAGCAGAGTATATGTTAAAGGATTTTGCTTAATTACATGGCATAAATACTGAGAAAATTAAGATGTCTCTAATTTATTTTTTTTAAACTGAAGATAGTAAAACCATGTAGTAACTGCACTACAGAGGGATTTCACAGAATTGACAGCAGCATATCTGTTTAAATTGATTGTGGTTATATAATAGATAATAAAGTAAATATTAATTAATTATACTAAATAATTTAAATTAAACATGAGGAAAAGTTCTGTGTAGTCTCAGGGAAAAGATTTGGATTTCATCAGAGGCATATAAGTGTTAGTTTCTGCTTAATTCTGTCATCCAGAGTGGGAAGTTGATACTTGCACATGTTGAGAAAGTGGAAAAAAAATACTTAAAAATATAACAACATTGCTGAAAACAGTGATGGTACATATTCAAAGATACAATTTTTACTCTTATATCAGAATATCAAGATGAGGCTATATAACAGCAATAAAACTATAATTTTGTCTGGTTTATATCTCAGGAGCGATTCAAAAACATAGAATCATGTAGTTTTGAAAGAATTTGACTAAGAGCATACATTAGGGTGGATAAAATTTATGCATGGTTTTTCAGAAGTTATTCTGATTATTTTTTTCTCTGAGAAAAAGAAACAACTATTTTTTTATAAAAAGCACCTTTTTTTTTTAATTTCACAAAGTAATAATGACTAGAACTTGTTGAAGCATATTGAAGAAAACTATTCAGTAGCACTAGTCAAGAATACTATTTTGGTTTTTACTTTTAAAATAACATTTAAATAAATAATGGCTGGATAGAAATATAATAGCTAAGAGTGACCAAAAATGCTTGAGTAAAATAATTGCGTCTTGAGCCTTTAAAAACACTGCACACTTGCATGCATGCATTATTGTGAGAGGGATACAAAATTTCACGGAACAATGATGATGAGCAAGCCAGAAGTATATACAATGGCTTACTAATTAGGATACGTTAAAAACACATTCCAGAACAATTTTGGTTGTACTATTCATTAGGGAATAGTAAGATAATCAGGCCTGATTGCATTGGGCTTCAAGGACAGAAACAGATAAATTTTAAATTATTTAATATAGTAACATTTGCTGAATTTGATAATAAAGCTTCAATGTATTTTGCAGGTATTTATGAGGTATTAAAAAAAGGAAGAGAACTGTACTGAAAGACAGTGTTTGGAAGATTGTTGCTTTGATGAATTCCCTTTTTATAGTAATATTAGATAATTTAGATATTGCCAAATTCTGATGTTGCGAAAATTTTGTATTAAGTTGCTCTTTCACTCAGTTCAGTTATGAATCCTATTTTGCAAGCATATACTGAATCTTATTTCTATGGGAAGTAAAAGTATGAAGGCCATCTCTCCCAGGATATGTAAACATAACTTTTTGAGATTCCCTTGTTGGAAAGGTCTACCCACTCTCTGAAGATAAGATTATATAACTTTAAAAATTGATTTTAAAAGCTACCACCCAACTAAAAACCATCTGCTACTCCCAATTTCTAGTGCTCGCAGTAGTGTTTCCCACTGAGAACTCTTGTTGTTGCTACTTTTTTCATTAGCTATTTATAATGGGACATCCAGTACTGAACATCCACTTGGTCAACCTGAAATTATATACTTTCCATAAACTGCTTTACAAAATGATTTCTAAATTCTATTTAAACATGAGCTGGTGATTACAAAGAAGCAGAGGGAAACCAACTTGATAAAAAAATTTTCCCCCTCTTCTAGGCTACCTAGTGAAGAGGAGTTCAGACATTTCAAATGTATCCTTTCCTAACCTGTGTTCTATAGTTATTAAAAAAGATTATATTCTGTATCTTTAGGTTAGGCTGTGCTTCAGCACACTGTTGTAAAAATTTATGTTAGAGGGCTCCTAATAGCAGCTATATGGAACTCTGTGCAATATAATTTGCCTGGTATCATGCTTCACAGCTAACTGAATTAGCCTGCAGCTCCCTGCTGCTGTGATTTTGGGGAGAAGGATTGCTAGACAATCCTCCAGCGAGCTGCACAGACCTACCCTGTGAGAAAGCCAGTGCTTGTTTAAGAATATAAAATCTCAAAACATGACAACACTTACTATGATTTAAACTACATGGAGTTAAGTATAACTAGGGGAAGGTGCTGGCCAAACCACCAGTTCTCTTAATCTGCATTAAAAAGTACCTACTCTTTTTTCCACTGGAATGGTTTTCTGGAATATTTAAGCAGTCTGTGCAATTATGTGTGTGTGGCAAATTCCTTGACTATCAGGTACTAGCAGGAAAATAGCTTACAGACAAATGCATCTCTCTTGCTGTTCTGTGTTTAGCTTGCCATGGTGAAGCCTAAAGGTTTCTAATCCTTTTGCTCCAGTCTGTCACATTGTTTACCACCATGACCCTGTCTTGCTGTTTTGCAGAACCTGTGCTCTAGACATAGGCATTCTCTTTTATTGGCTGAGTATATGCTTCCATTTATTCTTATATGGTAAAATCTGACAGGTTAGAAAAGAACAAATGCTTTGTGCACACCCTCCATAATTTGCAATACTACAGGCTTGTTCTTTCTTAAAGCTTTCCTTTTCCTGACTATGTAATTGTAGCATTTTCAAGTTTATTTTTTATGTAAGCCTTTCCATGCTGCCAAGCACTTTGACTTGCCCTGCTGTGGACCATTTCATTTCAGCTAAATCTTTGACATAAGGATCTTGGATATGAGTTTAGAATTTTTTTCCATGTAAAGTAATTATAATACAAGCTTTTCAGATCAAAGAGCTTGTTTGTCTTTATGGTTATAAAGCTGTGTGTAAATTTGGGGTGCTATGGCAATGATGAGTAAAATTTTGTCTACTCAAAAATTCTTTTTGACAGCTAGGTTTTAAAAAATTGACTACAGTAGATTTTTCTTTTTTTAAAAGGACAATTTTAGTTCAATACTGAGCATATATGTAATTTGAAGAGTCATCTCTGTTTCATTATACTTAGATGAACACCAAAGATATCTACTAATCTCAGCAGGGTTAGCCAAGATCTGAGGACTTTATCAGAACTGATCTTGAAATCATCTTCCCAATATGAAATGTATTTGCTTTCATTAAATATCTTCTTTATATGTTACTCAGTGCTTTAGAGAAACTTCTTTCTCATCTGTGTTTCATGATTTTTTTTTTGACATCCTTGAGCTCCCTGTGCCACTGTTGCCAGTGCTGCATAGCAGAACCCCCATCTCTTCCATTTTTTTGGGTACCCTGAGGGTCCGTCATCCTGGGAGCATTCAGTAGTGTACAACACAATGACAATTTTTAAGCTGCAGTCTCCAGATTCATTTGGGACCTTCCAAGAGAGTTTCAGTCACTACTGGAGAATAGAATGAGAAGATACTACCATGAGATGTCCACCCAGACAGGTGACTTTTTAAATGTTAACATCAACTCTCTCTTTGTGATATTATTATAAAACCGAATGATTAGGAAGACTTAAGTTATTGGTCATCCAAGGTGCTTCCCTCAAGCCCTGACCTTCCTTAGAAGTCTGTCAAAAAAAATCTGACATGGACTCCTATCCTCCATTTCCCTTGGGTTTCTCCTCTCCTCAGACTGCTCTCCAGTGATCCAGTCAGAATCACATTTTCTGATTCTCCTTCACAAGAGAACAAAAAGTTCTCTTCATCTTCTTTGGTTTTCTCAAAATACATTTTCTGCCTATGTGAGTTATAGCATCACCAGTAGGAGTGCTGATACTCCAAAAGTGTATTGGTTTATCATGTCTGAGCAATAAAGTATGGAACAATGTATGACATCTAGAAGGAATATGACTTTGCCAACATTTAGTTACAATCAGATTTTAATTTCTGAAAACATATTTTTTGCTCTGTGGAAAAACTGCTTCTGGTAAAATATAAGAAGACTGAGCTTAGATATGTAGAAGATTTGTTTTTCCTGGTTGTGTATAGATATTTACCTGAGGGAAAAGGTTACTGAGTTAATAAGGAAAGAAGGAGAATCTGCCCTGCAATCTAAACAAAAACCACATTCTAATGTTCTAGAATGTTTTAGCTTTTGATGTTTCTGCATTTTAATAGGTGGAAATTTCTGGTATATTTTAGAACTCTTAACACTATTGTCTGCAGGTACCAATGCAGATATGATTGTTATTTATAGTACATAGTGACTTCAGAATAAATCAAGTTGCAAATAGTAGAGGGAAAAAAAACCCAAATGTTTTTGTATATACCTCAAGTCAACGCTGATTCCATGTCTAATCCATTAGTGTAAGAACAAAGTCATTAGGCTTGAAACTTGCAGTGAAACCTGATGATCACCAAGTGACAGGAAATGCATGAGAAAAGTAAGAACCATATGGGTATGTCTCAGTTGTTTTCTATAGTGAGTGGAATGGCATCATTTTATCCCAATGGTATAACCACAAAATGGAGCCTGCTAATCCATTAGAGCTATGTGAACTTCTACAGGATCCCATAAGGGGTGGAAATTAAATGTATGGTTTCACTATATTTTATTTAATGATTCTTTTAAAGTTAACTATGTAGGTACTTTCTTAGAAGCAGCAGTCTCACTTTCCTTTCTTTGCTTCATAGTAAGAAGTATACAAATAATGCTAATGGTGAATAGTGTGCCATATTTCAGATGGCAAAATGAGCACTAATGATAAGCTAATACAAAATAATGCTCTTGTTAAAAATTGTTTAGTAGCTGAAATTAGATCATTGAGCAGTTTGTTCGGACTTCTTGTTTAATTTCATTTTTATTCTATCCTAATGGCAACAAGCAGATTTATTTTATAATAGGCATATAAAAGAAATTCAGTATTTTTGTCCTTAAGTCTTGAAATAGTTGACCACTCATAACATAGAGTTTCATTGTATTCAGTTGACAGATTTTTCCAGGCCCCGTTAATAAGCTTAGCAAGCAGAAAATGAATAGAAAAATATGCTGGACCAGATTCCTATACCTCTATAAAATATATCTCAAGGAATTCACTTAAGGGCAAGTGCCTGATATTTACTATGCATTAGAAAAGTTTGCCCATGAACATCAAGAGTATGCTAGAAATGCACCCTTTAGCTTTCCTATGACTTTAATAGATACTGGAATCCTTGCCTGAGTTCAGTGGTATAAGTTTTTAAACTGAGATTAGAATCAGAAACCAGATTTTCTTGATGTGTCATGTCACATTATGCATGTGTTGGTCTTTACACCGGTTTCTTTATTTTTCCAGAGAAATGTGAGTGTTGAATGACTTACACAGTTTTTGAGTATTTGTTTTTATTTCTCTTCTCTTGGCATCTATCCTTCCTAAACTTACCATAAGTTTCAGTTTAGTGTCATGATGGAGAATCTCAGAAGAGGTTCTTCAGTTTTATTTGCCACAGTAGTTATTTGAGATTAAGCAATTTGCATTAATACTACCATTATTGTTTTTGTTGATATTAGTGCTCTGCCTGATATCTCTGAAATATGGGCTGTTCACAATCTGCAAAGAATCAGCCTCAATACTGCCTGTCAAACTTGGACAAAAATCGTATTAAAATATAATTACTTTTTTTATTGGTATCCTGCTCTTTCTTTCAATTAATAATAGTTGCTTACTTATGGATATTGGAATATTTATTGCCTTGCCTGTGCCTCTGTCAGTGGTGTTTCCTTTAAGAAATCTAAATAATTTCAACAGATCACAATCACTTAGTCATTGATACTTACTAAGACATATAGTGCTTCATAGGAGTTATTGATGAAAGCACATTACTGACTGACTTATCTGTATTTTATAGGAACTTTAAGACATTATAGTATGACTGGCTGGAGAAATAATTTAAATATTAAGTCTTCAGCTACTTAAGAATGTGTCTGGAAAAGAGCATAAGTGTGTGCTAGTATTGCGGTGGATCTGAATGTCCAGTGTTGAATCTACCATAGACTAAAAGAACAGTACCTATCCTACGTCTTCTAGCAGCAGTGGTTATTGAGATGACTGCAGTGACATCACTGGTTTAATCATATAAGACAGGAAAAAGCAGTAAGTTGCAGTATGTGAACTTCACATTGGCAGATTTTCCTATCAGCCATAGCAAAGACTTGCCTTCCTAGTGAAGATGATTTTGGATGCTGTTTCCACGTGCCATGTAAATCAGGTTGCATTGAGAGCTGTTCTCCAGTTGATAGTATTCTGTATCTCAGAGATACAGAAAAAGGATTGTGTATGATCCTTTTCAACACCTCTAGAGGAGTCTGAGCCATTGCTTGAACTTCTGAGAATGAAAAGTAGATTACTCTTTGGCTGATCTTTTCCAGTTAGGCCTTCAACTTCTATAGCCTGCTAAGACATTTCAGCTGTCAGCTGTTCTGCTGTGTTGTGTTTACATTTTGCTTAGCACTTGGCTGCCAATATGGCAAACCACTAGTAATTTGTAATGTAAACCACTAGTAATTTTACTGCTGGATCTGTAAATCCTCTAGCAAAAATGTTCTTCAAAGCTCTTTTGATTATCCACTCTCAACAAGTATTCATCTTCAGATGACTAACTCAGTACTGCATATAGTTCTTCTTTAGATAGGCTTTGTCTATCCAGGTATGATTTTCTTTTATGTCCTTTATTAAGCCAACAGCGACTTAATGGAATAATAACTGCATATTCATTAACACATTTCTACTGAGAATGTGTGTTAAAAAACTGTGCACTGGAGGAGTAATAAAGTGGTGACTTCTGCCTACTCTTGTACCACCTGATTTTTTTCCCTACTTTAATTTCTCTTCCTTGTGCTCTATTTCATGACAAATAATGTATTTTCTATAAGTTTCATCATACTGCCACCCACTTACCCACCCTCTTTTTCACAATTTTAAAAAGGAAAAATGCATGGTTTTCTATTGATTTTCTTGGCAGTTATATAGCACTGAGTTTTTCAAATGTTATATGATAACATTCAGGTGGTATAGGGCTGTTAAATAGAGAGATCCCTCTGTAGCTATTCTCCAAGCAGCTATTTTCTTGAGACATTTAAAGCCAAAAATGGTGGTCATTACTTTGAATTATCATTTTTTTCCTTCATGCAAGAGCAAATATTCTATAGGCTTTAATTCTATTTAATATTTTTAAAATTATTAAAACTTGATTTTGCTTTTCTGTGGGCTCCTATGCCCTTCATTATCAGTTTCTTCTGTTTCATCTGGTACATGAGTTTTTCAGTGAGTCACATTTTGGAGTGAGTCATGTGCATATTGATTCAGGGAGACACATTAGTCTGTCATTAACATGAGAAATTCCATTAACTTAATTGGAACTGTTCCTGTGGTTAAATTTCTAGGCTCGAAAAAAAAAAAAGTTACCAAATTCCTCTCCTTTTTGAACAGCCCATATTTGTGTATACCCTTCTACATACCAACATAGGTCAAACCTATTTTGGAAAGGCATTCCTGTAAAACACATTTCTGTAGCAGAGTGTCCTTGCAGTCTCTATGACTTCCTGGGTGAATTCTGTTTCAGGTCTTTATGCTTCATGTGCTAAGTTCTTTTTCATGATAAAATAAAGGACTTGAAGTGCTTTGATATTAAACATTTAAAATTAAGTGTGCAAATAGTCGGATTTATTAGTATTAAGTATGTGCCCAAAGTTGGACAAGTATTTAAAACATAGGTTCACTTTATTTTAGCTAATGTTAAGAAAGAGAAATTAACTTGACAGTTCAATCCTGTCCCAAACATTTCTTAGAGTGGAGTAAGTTATGGAAGTGCCTATGTTTTGATACATTATAGAGAAGTAGCTTAATCCATAGATTAAACAAATAACTTATATTAAATCACAGAAGCACAGAATTAACTGAGTTGGAAGAGACCCACAAGGGTCATCGAGTCCAACTCTCACACAGCACCACCCCCAAGAGTCACACCCTGTGCCTGAGAGCATTGTCCAGATGCTCCCTGAGCTCTGTCAGGCTGGTGCTCTGACCAGTGACCTGGGGAGCCTGTTCCAGTGCCCAGTCACCCTCTGGGTGAAGAACCCTTTTCCAACACCCAACCTAAACCTCCCCTGACACAACTTCAGGTCATTCCCTCAGGTCCTGTAACTGATCACTTGAGAGAACAGATTACCTATTAGGTTTTTAAATCCTAAAACTTTTATTTGATGAATGGTTGCATCCTTTTATGAGAGTAGTGCAAAGATTCAGAATCATCTTAATATTCATTATTCATGCTACATGCAAGGATGAATCAAAAATTTCAAATGTATTGCTCTACTTCAATACATGTCCAGATGTACTCATTTTATAATCTCATCTTTACTTGAAATTTTGACCTTATTCAGTATGCATTGTACTTACCATTTGGTTCCAGGATGTATTTCCTGTATAATGTCAGGTCCTGCTCTGGAGACAGTGATTAATTTTGGGATGCTCATCTTGATAGGTGTCAATAGCACTTGTCCACTGAGGGGCAGCAACTACACAGTCATGTAGTTTTCCTCATATATGTGAATTAATCACATTTGCCTAAAGTTCATACATTTTGTGTTTGCTACATGTGGTAATTTCTTCACTTGGCTCTGCTGACTTCATGGTACAGGAATTTCTCCTCAGAATCAGACATCACCGTGATCTTGAGTTCAAAGGGTGTGACCTGTTCAGATGCAGCGTTTCTTTTGGAGCCCTAGTCAGAAAATATTATCACATGCAGCTGGGCTGATGTGCAGTGATGTAAAGACCAAGATTCCGCATCTGGAACTGCTAAAGCTGAGCTTGCAGGGTACTTAGGCTCATATACCACTGAAAATAGTGACAGAATCTCTCAAGATGATTCCTGATGTAGCCCAGCATTTGTGCAAACTCACCTTCAGTTTCAGCATAACCTGCAGATCAGGAACACAAACTTAGTGACCATCTTGGAGATGTTGAAACAATATGTCTGGCATCCCACAGGGGTTAAGGCAGAGGCAGGTACAGAGTACATTTCTCCATCATTCTGCTGCTGTAAGTACAAGACTGTTTTTGTCTTCCTGATACTTCTTTGCAGAATACAGGGCGTGCAGTCAAACTCTAACCAGACTCATAGCAAATGAAAGAGATGCAAATTTGGAACATGTTCATAAAAGAATGGCAGCAGATGTGCAGTGTAAGGTTAAAGACAAAATAATGAGGATGGGAAACAGAAAAACATTAGTAGGGAGAAGGCCTTGGGGGATGTGGGAAAAATGTGCCCAGGTTCCCAAAATCTTCCACTGTCTGTAAGAAATAGGATTTGTGTCATAGTTGAGGCTCCTCCTTTTCAGGATCCTTACTGAATCTGAGAAGGGCATATTTGCTTAATGTGGAGATGCTGCTGTAGAAAAATAGTAACTGATTGTGTTGTATGTCATGCCCTAATGCTCTTTTTTTCTTCTGTATACCTCAGGCATTTTCCCCTGAGAGCAGCCTGGGCAGCAGTAGGGGGAGCACTGAGAGCACAGAACACTGTCCCAGCTCTTCTGTCCCTGGCTTGACTGCTGCAGCTGCTGGGGACAGCCGTGGCAGAGATCGACCTGCTTATCCTAATTTATAGAAGAGATTCAGGAACAGTTTCCTGTTCTATCAGTTCTTAGTATAATGTCAAAATAGAATATTAGGTAACAGAACTGTAATTTTTTGCTTTTATTTCAGTGTAAGGTACATATCACTTGGGCCAAGTAGAGTTAGAAGCACATCTCTGCTAGGATGATAGAAAATACATGTTTGACCAATCATTTCCACAGAAGAAACTTCCTTCTGACCTCATTGTCTCAAACTGAGTGGCAGTGTTTGGCTTATCAAATGTGTGGTTGCTTTCTGCCTCCTGTAAACAGAAGGATATTGTTTTCTGGATTTTATCCTTGCTGCTCCATTTAAAAATACTGTTTTCATACAAAGATAAATGAGAAGATAATGTTTGTGTCTCCAGAGCTATGATGCAATAGAAAATGGTAAATGTCCTGTTATTTTGTAGCTTTAATAGTTTGCTGGTGCTGTTTTGCTCTAGCCGATACTGTTTGAAAAGGTATGCGAAATACTTCTGTAAATGGATATTATGAAAAAAAGAGATACAAGAAGGAAAGGTTTTGATATTTGGTTTTATGTTTCACTGGACTAGGATAGGAAAGTTTCCTATGTATTCTGAAGCAAGGGAATTGAGTTATATTTTTCCTAGCAATGGCTGGTTACAAATGTCAGGGCAGAAAGCAGACCAGAAAGCAGTCTTCACTAAAAGCTGAGAAAAAGAGGGACTGAAAGGAAAAAGGACATATTGTATCATTTACTGTATTTCTTGAAAAAACTTGTCTAGGTAATAAGGTCATGTGTTAGACAGAAGACAGTTAACGTGTTAAAAACAAGAGCATACATAAAGGTATTTATGTATGTTTTATACATGGTGTACAGCTGCTGAGCTGTGAACTTGCTAACTGTAAATCATAGTTAAGATTAAAGCTGCTCTCACCTTCTCGTTGACTTTTAAGAGTAGAATAGACTTTCTCTTCTTCTATCTGTATTCATCATTCTCTCTGTTGATAAATATTGGCTTCTCTCTTAGATCAGGATAGAGATTCCAAGTTATTGTGATAGACAATCTGATGTATATATGTGTTTTGAAGAACAAATAGCCTCTTTATAAAGTGTCCTTCAATCTAAGGTATCCTAGTGCACAAATTTTGCATTTATGTAGATGGAGACATGAAGGGGAAGGCTTCCATACCTAAATTTTCGAAGATGTGATTTAAATACTCATTAAGTATGAAAATGAGAGGTGATGTGATAGGCTCAGTAGTGTCTGAAGAATATTTGTCACTAACTGTAGTGGTCCAATGTCCTTATGCTAGATCTTACTGCTTTCTCACTTCTGTATCATTATTATTCTCTCTTTACACAGACAAATTACTTTCTAGCCTCTTACTACTGCAGGCAGTGTCCAATACTTGATTCAGTGTTCCAGTAAAAATCAGAACTTTTAATAAATCTTTAATTCTCTATTAATATCTTGTGATTTCTCTACCAAATTTTCTTTTTGCATATCATATCTAATATCATGTAAGGTTCTCTGTCTATTCTGTTTTAGGATATATGTTGCTTATGCTTGTGTCTCTTCTAACTTAGGCAGAAGTTCCCTTACTGAAGCTTAGTACTGCAATTTATATTGACTTTGCCATTTCAAAATGTCTAATTCAATTAATTGAGTAACTGTGATTTAGATGGCATTTTTAACTACATTTGTTTGGCTTGTTTTAACTCAAAACAGGCATAAATAAGAGGTTCTAAATTGTGCCTGTTTTTATTCAGTTGACAGAAATATCTTCTACTCTATTTATTTATTTATTTTCTGAGAAGTGGGCATAAATAACTTTGGTTTTACTAAAACTCTCCCTGCAGAGCTCTATCAAGGCTTCCCAGTAGCACACACAGAATTAGATTTTCACATTCAAAGGATCTCTAAGGAGGCAAAATTAAATTATACAACAGAACAGAAAAATTAGGGAGTTCTGGGAAAGGAATAAAGGCTGTGAGAGAGTAACAGGAAACTGTGTGGTCTGGGTTTGGAGTTTTATGGGTTTGTGTGACAGCCTGAGCTCTGTGAATTGATTGTAGATTTTTCAGTATCTCGTTTGCCTCCTCCAGATGCAGCCCTCTTCCCAGGATATGCAACCCCAGTCTATCAAAATTGAGGCACTTGTGACCCCTTTCTCCCACGCAACTTTTAACTCCTTCCTTCCTCTTTACAAGTGCAGCTCTCTTTCCCTGCAGTAATTCCCACATATCTCTTTCCCATTTCTGGGAAGAACTGGGCTTCTGTCAAGCAGGGACGGGTGAGAAAGGTGATGGCAATAACTGTTTCTTCACCCTCCAAATAGACTTTTCCTAATGGTTACTTTCTAATGCCTTGTTGGTGCAGAAATCCGGCAAGTATTAAAAGAGCTAACCCTGATCTGCAGTAGTCTGCAAATTAGTCTGTATCATGTTCATACCTGCATTGTCTAGTTGCATGAGAGTACCAGTCAGTTTATTCCAGTCATGTGTCTAATGAACTCTGGCATTGACTGATCCTTTTTTAAATTATCAGGAGATCTGACTATATACTTTCCACTTCCTCTCATGCATATTGACGTTATATTCCTGTGATTCACACTCTATCTTAGACTATTTATATAAAATACATATAACAGAAATGTACAACTCTTATTCTGCTAGTGTATTTTATTTTTACCATTAATAATTGTTTGGCATGGGTTTTTTTCACTCTGTTCCTATAATGGCTAAATACTCAATGTTCCTCTTTCAGTGACTCTATTGTAATTCATCTTCCTTTCGTTGTGTTGAAAATTTCTTACTTATGTGTGTGTGATTTTTACCTTTACAAAGTGCACTGACATTTTTGTATGACTTTTGTCTTCATTTGCTTCCATTGGCTTGTAAGGTCACAGCTAATGTGTTTTACCTGCTGTCCTGTGCTGAGCACTGCTGCAGTTCTTTGCTTTTTTCTCCAGGGAGCAAGAAGTACTTTATTCTCTGGTACAGCAATTTTGAGGTTTAAAATACAAGTACAGGGCAGCCACCATGGAAGATGACATCATAAGAGAGGAAAGTCTGCTTCCTTTGTCTATGCAAATACCTAGCAATAATAGTCTTTCATGACCTACACCCTGCAGAATTAAACCAATCCTTTTAATAATCAGTGTGAGAATATTGGTTACTATAGCAACATATTCTATGGTACTACTAGAGTGTCAAAATAACTTAATGAAATACCATGCTAAGAATGTTTTCGAAATTGACTTATAAAAAGTAAATACATCCACCTAACTTTACAAGATATGGCTAGATTAATGAAGCCTGCAACAAGGAAACAACCATTTTCTAACCAAGGAGAATCAGAATAATGGAGTGGGATATATTGTGTTTCTCATCTTTGATGCATGACTTGAGATAGAATTTAGAAATATTTTCCCTGCTTAAATGGTATGCCAACAACTTTTGTGTTAGGAAGTTAGCGCAAGAGTCAAGAGTTAAATGGTCCTCACAATTTGAGTTGGTGCCTGTCTGTGCAGTGCCTTTGCTTTCTCTACAGTTTCTATCAGGTTGTATTCATCTTTAATGCTACTGCTGTTTCTCTAATTCTTTTTCCCTCCTACTTTTCTTTCACTTCTCTATTCCTTTCCTTGTGGTAGACTCCATGTAGTCCTTTATTCTATTGGCTAAAATAATCTGCAGTTAAGTGTTGGGGTTTTAAAGATGACTTTCACATGGACCCCATAGCAGTGCTTTAGAGTTAATGTTACCATCAGATTGATAGTTGTGGTCAGCTATTTCCTCAAACAGTGCTGTTCTGGTCAAGCTAAAATCCAGCCACTTCTAAAAGAAGTGTTCCTAAAGACAGCATTTAGTGTCTGGGTATCAGGCAGGCTGCTCAAGCAAATTTGAAGCAGGCTAGAACATCTATTCCATATACTGATTTAAATAGGGACAAAGAATTAAGGTGTAAAAATTCTTTTTTTTTTTTTTTTTTTACTTGTAACAATTTGTGTTGACATGAGATTTTAAAAATCATTCATTACTGAGTTAACTTTCCTCCTTCTCCAAAAATTAATAAAAGTTGCTATTGCAATTCAGTTGGGCTGGACTATGCTGTATAGCAAAATAACATAAATATACGGGAACTGACCACTGCTCCTATTTCTGTCTGTCATAGAAAATTAGAAAGTATTATTTTCATATAGCAGTTTAACAGTTGAGTAGGTACTTTGTATTAAAATAGCACTTTATCTTTAGGAATTTGTGAATGGGACACTTAAGTTCATAAGATAAAAAGTTTCTTTTCACTATATCACTGTGTTTAATTTGAAAGTATGGTTACTTTATGCACAGAGGCCATCTTCAATGCGTTTAGCACCAAGGGAGGAAGAAGATGATGATGCAGCTGAAAATACTTGTGGACCTTCTGGTTTATGGGAGGCACTGACACCTTGTAATGGATGCAGGAACCTTGGATTTCCCATGCTTGCACAGGTATGTGATTCCCTTTTCACCATTAAACTTAGTCACTATGGAAGAGCTGCATAATCTCTGCCTTAAAGCCTTAGAGTTATTTATAGTCTTGCCTGATTCCCCTCAAAATTGCTACTTTCACTCTTTATTTTAATGTCAAAAGCTGATTCCAAAATTAAATGTTGAGGTTTGGTCAGCCTACTATAGTACTTATTCATATGAGTTTAATATGGAGACTGATGTTTACTACCCTTATTTTAAATAGATAGCTGCTGTGTTGGTTAGCTTTCTTTTCCATCTGGAAAGAAATTTTGAAGTCACATCATTTCCTTTGGGATAAGTACTCTATTTTTGACCAGCTTCTAATTAATATAATGACATCTCAGCCACTTTCTTTATGGAATTAATTAAGGACATCATGCATAACTCCACTGATGTAAGAATATAACCTAAGACTTCTCATTGTAGATTATGTGAGTTAAAGAAAAAAATCCCCAAACGTTTTCAAATGCTCATCATAAAACAGAAGAGAATAAATAGAAGTGGTTATTATATTTGGGTCTAAGTCCCAGCAACTCTCGGGGCAGTCCAGTCTGCAGTTATCTACCAAAGCATTCCAGCAGCTGTGTCCAGAACAAGTGATATTGTATTGCTACAGAACAGGATGATGCTTATTTCTGCTTCTGGGTCTCCCTTGTTCTCTGTCCCCACTATAAATTAGCACTCTTGTTTCTGTAACATTTTTCCTGCGCTTTTTTTTTTGTAGCATTGAATGAAGACCTGCCAAATTTCTGTTTAGAAATGTCTGTTTTTTTCAATTGCATTCTTGGCACCGCATTTAAATAGCTTTGTCAGATTCTTGTGTACCACATTGGAATTACATATCCTGTCTCACTACCCTTCATACACTATTGCTTTCATACCATGACTGTACGTTTTATTCCCTTTATGTCTCATGGGACTTGCACCTGTTTGCAGTCAATGCTGAAGCCTTCCCTGCAGTCAATGGAAACAGGATATGGCAGCTCATGTGCTTGAATAACAATGAGCACTGCCCTGTCTCTTGATAAGGATCCCTTACATTCCTTTCCCCTTTCAGTAGCTGTTTCTACTTCATACTATCCATCAGTTTAGACATTTGGCAAAGTGTGGAGTTGTTGGAATTATCCTGATTTACAATAGGAGTACTATAGTTATTAATTCCTCATTTTTAAGCATTTGTTTCAAAAAATATTTCTTAAATGGAACTTTTCTTATTTAAATATCACCTGTGGTTTAATTATTGTTAAAACTTCCTATGATGAACATACATGCCATTATTATTTCCTAATTTTAGAAAATATTTTTGTTTTTCTTGTTTCTTTTTTATGTAAGGTATACATAAAAGGTGCTATAAAATTGAGGGATGCCTTTGAAAAGTGGAATCAAGTGTGGTTGATTGGTTGGTATGTCTTTCCTCTTTATAACAAGAAATTAATTTCAACTATGATGTAAGTTTTAAGATAGTGATTCCTGAATTAGTTTTATTCATTGTACTTGAATTTTAAGCTCAGACTTATATCTCATCCTCCTTGCTCTGAGAACAATAAAATTTTTACAAAATTTTAGAAAAAAGAGTATATTTATTTATGCTTTCATTTATGATATGACAGATTGCCTTTCTAGATTGTTTCTATCCATAAAAATTGATGACAGAGATAGTTTTGCTATTTTGTTGATTTCTTTTTATGGGAGAAAGGAAAGAAATTAGATAGTGAAAAATCTCCAAACTAAAAACCAGTGACTTTGGTTTTTATAAATTGTTGCCATCAATATATGCAGTCTTTAAAGCCGTTAGCTAATCTGTTGGATTTTTCACATTTACTTCAGAATGCAGCAGAGAACATCTTGTTCTAAGAGATTGAAAAGATAAGGTATATATGTAAATTTCTGGATTAAGAACAGTATCTGGAATTTGTCTAACAAATTATATATTATGTGCAATAGCATGTTTTAGGTAAAAGTACAAAAATATAGTTCTGATACTCATGTCAGTGCACTAACATATCAGAAAGTGCAGATGTCATCATAGAGAAAATGTGAGATAAGGGTATTTGACATGGTGTTTTAAGATTTGTTCTATGATAAAGGTCCAAAAATACTTGGACCAATTACTCTTGAGCACAAACAAGTTCATTTTTACACTTATCCTTTATTTAAAAATAGACTTTAAAATCATATAAATATATTGTGTTTGTTTATCAATGGTGAACAAACACAAAGATTGATTCTTGTTTTATATACACAGTCAGAGGCACAATGATAACATGAAATTGAGTTTTAGGCGAGAGTATGAAAATGTCCATCTGTGACACAGTGAACTAACAGCTTTCAGTATGCCAGAGGAGAGGTCAGTAATCTTCTTGACAAACTTGGTTTCGTTTTTTGCAGTTAGGGGAAAAAAGCTTGTCTGGAGGTACTTCTGGCATGCAGTATGTCATTGCTGTATCTAAGTGCTGGGAAGTTCATTTTAGAAAGGGCTATTATAGAAAGTTCTGTGTAAAATGTTATATCATTTAAAACCTAGCATAGCAGTAATAAAGGTATTCTCAGAACAAGCAACTCTCTTTTACAGTCTCAAAATTGGTGATATGCTGGAAGATTTTTATGGAAAAGTCTTTGTGCCTTGTAAAAATTTCAGGGGTTTAGAATACACAGCTGGATTTTTGGAGACTGAAATTTAGACATGTCTTCTTATTTTAGCAGAGAGTGTATTCCATTTTTAGGTTATGATTTAGGGTTCATTTGGGGCTGTTGATTTGTTTGGGAGTTAATCTTTGGTTTAGGGCAGAAATTCAAACCCATATACATATTCACAATTTCTTGAGAATAAGGCAGCATATTCTGAATGTATGTATATAATTCTGTTTTCTTTTTCATGGGTAGCATACCTTGAATATTTCTCTGCGTAGGGGCAAACAGGGCCTGATGAACAGAGATAAACAGAGGGCAGTCTGCAATGTCAGAGAGATGAGTGCTGCAGAATTCTGTATGATCCCTCCAGTATTATCAGTTTAAAGCAAGCAGTTCACACACTTTAATCTTGACAGCCACACCAGCATATTTTTGTAATTGTGATCTAAAGTAATTGTGAGATAAGGCAGGTTTAGCTATGTCCCATTTAGGGTGCTGCTGGGTCAGCTTGACTGGACTGTGTCTTGAATTGTGTTGTATGTAAAACTGGAAAATCCTGAGAGTTATTCCATATGTTTGGCATGATGACAGCCAGGAACACCTCATTTGTCTAACTGTTACAAAATGAAAATAATGTCTATAAAGAGAGCAGTGCAGTTGCTATGGAAAAATTGAACTTTGATTCAAAAGCCGTAAGTATAAATCTTCATGTTACGAGTTGCTGAGAAGCATGGCTCTTCACAAAAAAATATGGGAAATTTACTTAAATATTTAAATGCTGTGTTTCTAGCTTAGTGTCAATTTTTCATCTTTTAAGAGAGAATGAACTTCTGGGAGACCTTGACATTTTCCTGTAACACTGATCAACATTCTGCTTATATAACTCTAGGATTCCTAGAGGTAGGAACTCCAGCAACTTCATCATGGGTTGTCCTGTGAAAGAGAGACTTTTCCCCCAAAATGCCTTTTTATTTAGAGGGAGGGAAGAAAAAGTGGACTCCTAACTACATTTTTAGAAGATGAGAACTATATGTAAGAGTTTCTTTATCAATACAGGCTATGATGGGAATATTTAACGTTGGAGTTTCATGCATCTGTTAATAGGGTTATGTATTTCATGTCTGCGTTTCAGAAGATCATTTTGTCTGTCTGAACTTCTTTTTATAAATTTTAAAAAGTAATTTCTAATTTTATATTAGAAAGAAAGAAGAAATTTTGTATGCTCCTTGTATTGTAGAAGCTAGTTAACGTTGTTCTGTAGAAAGCCTGACATTGAAAATTATTATGTTGCAACTATTTTTACATTTTCAAAGTGGGTTCGGGATACATGAGAGATGTATGAGGTAATTAAGTAAAGAGCTAACTCAATTTTCACATAGAGATCATATCTTCTCCTAAAAAACCCTCTGTACTGATGCTCTCTGAAGAGAGACAGTATGGCTCTATGTTGTCTCTTTCTGAAAAATTTTAATATTGGAAATTTTATTTTGAATTAATTTTTTTTCATTTTAACATATTCATTCATTCAGTTTGAACTCCCTCTATTTTCAGCTGCCTCAAAAATTTTCTTAGATTTTAAGCGCAATGCGAATGTTCGAGTAATTTTTGAACTGCTAAGGTGCAGGGGAGGTAGTATAAAAGAGGAAGTGTTTCTCCTTTTTTTTTTAAAATAAAAACAGAGAAAGACAAGGAACATATTTTTAATTAAACAATAATGGCTAAAGTGTTTCAGCTTGTTTTTTTCAATCCATTAATAACATTACCTTTCAGTGCATGCAGTGGAAGCACATTTCAAACTAGACTGGTAAAGAAGCAGATTTGGCTGATCTTACTCAGTGCCGAAGTTTCTCCAAAATTAGAAACAGAAAGTCTTGAGGCATTACCTAATTTCTGTGTTGCAGGGGAGGAAACCTGTCTTCTTGTTTAGAGATGATATAGACAAAGTGGAGAAAGCTTTGGCCCAAAATCTACCTGAGTACAGATAGTCAGAGTAAGATAGTTATATTATCTATACTGTTTTCCTATAGTTTCTAAACTTTAGTGAAAAAATATTTTTTGTCTTCCTAATTTAGTGGATTAAATGATGAGTTTACTTAAATGGGAGTAACATGGAAAGCTCTACTACCCATAAAAAATATTTCTGTTAAACTCCTGATTTGCAGTGTTGTCTGTTTTGCAGTAAGCTTAAGTCTTATTAGTAATTTCAGGAACATATCACCCACACACTGAAGCAGCTACTGAAAAGTGCAATATGTATTCTGCCAAGAAAGAACCAGCAGGTGATGATTATACCCTGCTGAACAGAGGTAGAAAATAAGTATATTGAAAAAATTGTGCTTTATTATAGTGCTATACTACATTTTCTGATTGTGTTTTAAGGAATGAAGCTGAACATTTTATTCTTGCATATGGTATGTACTGCATACGTAGCTCCTAAATTTCCAGTGTAAATTTGCAGGTGTCATGTTGCAAATGATTTTTTACTGTGCTAGTTGTGTAATCTAGACACCACTACACAAGTGTGTAATATTACCAAAAAGTTATAATCTGGTTATCCTTGGATATTTTCAGAACTGACTAATCAAGCTCCTAATGGTTAAGCTCTGCTTCAACTGCAAGTTTGGACGAGATGACTTCCAGAGATCTCTTTCATATCATTGCTAACACCTATGTTTTATAATTCTCAGTAAGGCTATGGGACCTCAGATGAACTTATATCTTAAAAAAATTAGGACTGCCTCTGCAGTTTGTAAATGACTGTTTTTGAGATCTGGCTATCCCCGTCCAGCACTGTGTAAATCTGGTCACTGCTGAGATGTGTTGTTTCTTGGTGTGATCATGAAACAGCAAAATTAGATGGGATGAGAGAGAAAGGAGAGAGGTGTCAAACTGTACTGGAAGTGTTGATGTATGTCAGAAATAGTCTGAAATATTGATGACTGTAGTGGTCTACAAGATGAAATTTAATTCCTATTAAATTCAAATTCATGCAGAAATTACTGTTGAATTGAACACTGTCGCATACCTAACTGAAACATGTCACAATGGTAATCTGGGAAGATGTTACATAGTATAACTATATTACATTTTGTTGTTTTGTGGTTTGCAATTTAGTGGTAACCAGAAGGCACACTTTCATGGAATGTTTTTGCTTTCAGTACTGTCTCTCAAATTGTTGGAAAATGGAAAAAAATCAATTTGAATTGCCCAGTGAATAGATAGCAGTAGCACATGGCAATTTGTTTTGTACATGAAAGAAATTTGACTTCATGTTTAAAACTTCATATTTGAACTTCAGCTGCTTTATAACAGAAATATTACGGCAGCTACATTAAAACCTGAAAATTTATGTTGAACTTCCTGGTTTTTCTGACCAAATTGGGCTACTGTTCAGTATTAACTTTTCCTGGGGAAAAAAACCATCATAGATGTATTGTATTTGTTGTTCCTACCATAGTAACAGGAGGAACATTTAATGCACAAAAATCCTCGTGTTGAGGTGTCTGGAGTTAAGATACCAGTTGAATGGGGCTATCTGCACATCGTGATTACTACATGGATTTGCTGCACTGATTATACATTGCAGTCAAGCTTTGTGTTAGGTTGTATTTCTGTGAAGCATTGTTTAAAGGCACTTGATGTTTTGTGATTTTTTTGGGGGGGGCGTAAAAACTTTTTCTCTATTTTGTTTTGTTTATTTTTAATGATGTTAAAAATATATCTGAGAAACAAGCTAGTACTGGACCCATAAGGGATTTTTTTTTTTTACTTTAGTTTTTATAGTACAGAAAATCATGGCTTCATAGAATGAGTCCATGAGAAGTCCGTAAAATTTACAGACCTGATTTCTTTCTGAAGAAAAGACCTGACTGACAGCTGGACTTTTAAAAACAACAACTCTGTAGTATCTAACTGTGAATCCTCTCTTGCTGTGCAAAAGGAATTGCATGCCTTGGGTTTAAAGTCATATCTGGTAGTTGTATTTTACAGAAAACCTTTAATGCTGGTATCCATTATACTGAGTCTGAAAATGAGATAGATCCTGAATCAACAAATTTCTTAAGTATAAGCATTAATGTGCTCAGTCCCACTTGGGTTTCCATACAAATGGAGCTTTATAAAGAGATACCTTATATTTTCACCAAAATTCAAAACTAGTCTAAGACTTAGTTTCTTCAAATCCCAAACTGATTGTTACGATTTTTTTCACTATAGCAACCTGTAATTAAGAAGAACTCATGAACTGGGTGTAAAATAAAATGAAACTGAAGTTGAGGGTGTCTGTATTTGTGATATCAAAGGGAAATATTTAAGACTACATTGTCTCAGGTTTTCATGAAAAGGTATTTTGCATTTACTTTTGATAGAAAATGTGATCTACCAATTATTGTGAAATATTTCTTTTTACTTTAAGGTCTCTCAGAAAGGCAATTCAGTTAGAAAATGGGAATCTTATGTTTCATGTGTGTCTGTCTAGAATGCTGTTAATAATGTATATTGCTGTAGAATGCAGATTCTCTATTCATTTTCCAGAAGCAATAAGCAGTTTTGTTTCGTAAAATCTACTGTAATAAAAAGAAGTCACATTAATGCTCTTAATAGAATGGAGAATGGCTGTGTTCCTTTGGTGAAAGGGGGAGATAGCTTTTTCAAAAAAAACATGTTATAAATATGTCTCTGTATAACCCAAACAGTCCACCAGATATTTTGCAGTTTTTCTAGATAAAAGGTGTAAGTGTGAAGACGTTGAGGTAAATTAATAAATTGACAGTGTCAAGCCAACTATTTTTTTTTTGGAGGTGCTATAATTTTATAGCATCCTAAGTTTTGTTTCACAATATTTTATACAGTGAAGAAGAAGAGAGAAAACTAAATCTTTAGGCAACGTTCAGTCCTATTTATATCTACCTAATTTTGAATTTAGCAAAATTGATTCTATAATTCTCAGACAATGTTTTAGCCAACAGTCTAAGTTTGTCTCTAAGTTTGCACTAGATTTGTCTCTAATTAGCTTTTATTATTGGCTGATACCACGTACAGATAGCAGTTCTATATACACATAAAGCTTTTTATAGTAAACTGTTGTAATATGTTTGTATATAGGCAGGTGATTAAATTCTCCCTTACTCAAACTAGTTTTATAGAGCTAGTGTTTTAGCATTGTGCAAAATAAATATTGACAGCAGAAAGTTCCTTCAGAGAACCTTCTGGATGTTCTTGCTCCTTGTCCACATCTCTGAAGATGTTCGACCGATTGCTCTTTTCTCTTGAACAGGAAGCCACTGCAAGCCAGCCAGTGTGAGATATGAAGTAGAGGGATGTTTTTGACCATATGCCTAGCTTTTGTGCTGAGTTTGTGTGCAAATTAAACATCAGGGCACTTAAGGTACACAGCTGACAAAGCAGAAGGCTTTCCTTCACTCCTTTCTATCCACTTCCAAAGTGGACAGACTGAGTGTATCTATTTTTTAATCTCTTTTGAATACATTAATGTTCTATTGTAAGGTTCATGAGTTTAGCCCTAGTTTCATGCCTGAGATGTTTTGGTTTTCTGAAATTCTTTTCCCAGGGAATTTTCTGTAAACAAGAGACATGTTTTTGTAAACTGTACCTATGTTTTCATTCCTTTTCCCAGGAGGGACTTCTTCTTGATGTCCCTCTGGTCTGACCAATGTGATTGAAGAGGTTTGTCTTTGTTTCACCAATCAAATTGGTCTGTGTAGAATAGTATAAAAGGGAGACACATCCCAAAAATAAGTGTCATTTTCTGCCTTCTGAAGTTCAGAGTCTGTGTCGTTGTGGTGTAAAACAGTGTCACATGAGCAATTGTTGAGCTGCCTCTTAAGGATAGCAATCTTAACATCTTTTTCCCACAGACAGTTATTTCTCATCGGGACTGTAAGATCAAAGAAGAGCTGCACACACGCCACAGTTTGAATTTTTAGTGGCTAGAATCTCATTTTTTGACCCAGAAAGAAAAACTCACTGCCAAGGGTTTCCTGTTGTTTGGCTTTAGGTGGTTTCATATGATATCCAGGCATTCCGAGTAGCAAATTTCTTTTACTTACCAACACTGTTTTCTCATCATGAAAATATGAAAGGATCTTGAGTTTGCAAATTACTAGAATGTTTTTTAACTTTTGGCATTTACACTGCTATTTTGAAGATGAGTTATTATTTGATGAAATATAAAAAAATAATTGAATCAGAACTTAGAGCAATAGAATCATTAGGGAAAAGGTTTTTTTGTGAGAACTTTTTGCCATCTTGGTTTTGGGAAGCAGTGACTTAGTAGTTCGTTTGTATATGAAGGAATTAACAGCATTAACACAGGATACCTGTTATAAAAGTTTTCCTTACAGCAAGTGTGACTGCAAACCTGAAGCAAGACCCCTTAATTCTTGTTTAATAGACGGATGATTCTGTGGTAGCTGTTCCAAAACTGGAATCTTTCAGTGAACCTATAATTTTTTTTTTAAGTTCAGATTTTATTGAAAATGTTATTTAGGTTTCCTTATAATATTTATTCATTTCATTTTATGTAATCTTCACATTCTGTTTCCATTTCACAATAGCTAGGGCTAAGATTGTGCAATGAATAAGTAGATTATCATACCACAAACGTCATCATAGTAACAATTAAAGCAGTAGAGCTTTGACATAAAACAGTGAGTTTTCTTGTTTAAAAACCCATACAGAAGGAGCCTGTTTATCAGCAGAATGATTTTCCTTCAGTGATGAGTACTGAATTAAGTAACTATGTTCATGTATCATTCTTATATTTCCATGTTAGCTGCTGCAGTCCAATATGGCCACATCAGCCCTCATAAAATTCACAAGAATATAGGCAGTATGAGGAGATAGCACTGAACCATGGAGCTTTGTGTATCCATAAAACTAAAAAACCATGTTAAGAATGTTAGTGGGCTTTGGCACACTTTTCACCAGGAAACAGCTGAGTTCATAGGTTCCCATTCAGAATTACTGTTCTGAACTGTGGTATGAAATAGAAAATTACTGGGTTGTTGAAGAATATAGGAGATACAGGCAATTCCTCTTAACATGTATTTGCTGCTAATATCTTAACGTGTGTTTGCTGCTAATGTGCACATTTCCCATGTTGTCTTGGAATAACTTGTTTTACTGTTTTTAAGCACCACTTCTAGCTTACAGGATGAATTTACTTTCCCTCCAACTGTCTCTTACAGTTAGCCTTAGTTTTCACATTGCTGAAATATGTGCAAAGTTTATTTGTTAGTATTTAATTAGGAAGTACTAACTTTTGCAAACTTTGGAGGCTGCTGGGATCTTTAAAGAACAATTTCAAACTGTTTTTCTGTTAATTCTGTATTTCACTTTTCAGCTATGTAACAAATAAAAGTAGTATTCACAACAAAGTTTTTTCATTTAGATAATACAACTCTCCATGGCTTCAGTATTTCGAAAAACATTTTCTTGTTCTTTCTATTTTGCTGTGGGAGCATGTGCAGGAGAGATTTCTTCTAAGAGAGTCTTGGTTTATGCTATTGCAATAATAACTTTTATACTAAACATACTTAAATTTTTATTTCTTCAGTGCAAAAACTTATAAACATGGAAGATCGTCTTTCCTGAAATAGAAAATATTTATTTGCCTCTTCTATCAAATCTATTGTATGTGGTATCAATTAATTGGTTTCTATTGTTAAAATTTTTCAGTGTATTTACTTCAGAACAAGATGCATGGGCAGATATAGAATATTTTCAAAACAGGCATAGGTTGGTTGTAATAGGTAATGGATTAACACATTTTGGTGTTAAATCTTTCTTTTCAAAGAAAACTTCTGCCATAATGTCTCATTTTAGTGAAGTTATCTGTCCTCCAATCAGTTTACGACTCTAGGGTTACTATTCACAGAGCTGTTGTGTTTTGCTTCAAGATTTACATAGGTGCATTCAGTTCTTCTCTCCCCTTCACAGCAACATATATATTTTTCATTTAGTGACACAGTAGTTGATAGAAATTTAGCTATAAAATGTGAGAAATGTGAGTCTGCTTAACATAGTGTGCTAACTGCTTTCTGTATTTGCTATCAAATATTGACTTCAATGTAAGGTTTCTCAATACCTAACATTTTCCATCGTTCCTACCCTTAAGGTGAGTAGTCTTCATGTTTGCTGCTTCAATTGGAGCTGTGTGTGTATGTTTAAAACCTAGGCATTAGAGCATAAGCATCTTGCAGAGAAATACTCTGTTTCCATGGAGCTTAGGTTTCAGCTCATTTTATTTTTTAAGATAATAGCCTTTATTTTAAAGAGGCATTTTCCCATGGCTTGAAATTCAAACAAGACGTGATTTTTTTTTTAGCATCTTTCATGAAAACAATAGAAAAAAAAGGAGGATATTTAAACTGGAACTTGCTTTCTAGTTTATAATTGTATTTTTTTTCAGATAAACTAAGAATTTTTTATTAAAAGTTATTGTATTGTGCTACATTGCCACACACAATCATTAACATTTGCATAAACTAGATTATGATATTCTTTGTCACAGTGAGTTATTTACTAGAGGAAGCATCTGCTCTTTTTAGTGGCCTGAGTGTTGAATACATGGGAAAGCATGTAACATGACTACAACAATCTAGCTTCATTTGAAATACTAAGGATCTGCCAGTCAGAATTATGAAAACACTGCATAAAATATAGTGACATGTTTCTGCTGCTGAGGTTAGCGCTGCATTCATTATGTTCACAATTTGCCCATGTCTTCACATGTTTATAATAGTTTAGGCTATATTAGTGAGTTTTGTATTGTAAGGCATTGTAGGAACCTTTGGCTTTCAGGGATTTATGTCTATAGAGTTTTTGTCCGAACTTTTAAATTCAAAACATGAATATGTGAAAATATGCATTGGAAAAGGAAAAAATAAACCTATATTTGGGGTGTTATATAAATAATACTCATTTATTTCATACATAACATTTGAAAAAGCAAATCTAAATTTTAAATGGTTTCTGAAAAACTAAACATCATATTTACATTTCTGACTAAATAAACAGGACAACAACTCCAGCGTGCTTTTTAAATTGATGTTTTTCTGAGCTCTGTGGAAGGCTTACTAAAACTTACAAAAGCTGTTTCAGGTGCTGAAGGAAAATAATTATTTCAGTTAACTCTGTACATGTATTATTTCTACAACAGCAAACCTGTAATTTTAGATGTTTGGTGAAAGTGTAAAAGATCATACTCTTTTAAAATCCTTGCTGGAAATACTTTGTGTAGACCAGAGTAGATCCTCCAGTGTCATTACCCTTAAATGAGATTATTGGTGATTTTCCAGATTCTGTAATATATTATGGATCTTATTATACGTTCTATGACAAATTATACATTCAAGTGTTTCTAGCTGTCCTAACAATGAACATTTATGATAATTTGACTCATGAAAAATTATTCTAATTGTACAATACTATGAAACTTTCTTGTTAAATTATTAGTAATAGATAAATGTGTTTTTACTGGCCATAAATTATAGCAATATTCCTGCTATCTTTGACTGGAAAGGCAGTCAAAATAAATATTTCACCATCTACTTGGGGTTTTGGGTTATTGTGACATAGAGAATACTTTCAGTTGCTTTTGCTTAGTACATTATTGTGGCAAACTTGTACAACACCGTTCAGGTTCAAGCATTTCCCTTTCCACCTTGCTGCATGTCAGAAAACTGTTCTAATTATCTTTAGTCACTGGTCAGGACTTCTTTCTTGCTTGAATTCTTGATTCCTCTCAGCAACCCTCAGTTACTTATCATTAATATTTCAGTGTGAAGTGTCCCAATCCAACAAGGTTATACATCAGTCTGTTTACTAATGTCAAGAAGTATGTTTGATGCAAATACACTCAGACTAGATGTAAGGAAAAAAAAATTTACAGTGAGGATGGTGGAACACTGGAATAGTTTGCCCAGGTAGGCAGTAGATGCCCCATCCCTGGAAACATTCAAGGTCGGGGGCTCTGAGCAACCTGGTCTAGTTTAGGATACCACCCCCCACCCCCCCTCATAGCAAGGGGTTGGACTAGATGACCTTTAAACATGCCTTCCAACTCAAACCACTTCATAATTCTATGATTCTATGACATAAATGGGATAAATGCAATATTCATTGCTCACTCTCAGGATAATCAAGAGCTTTGGGTTGATGGAGCATATAAGATCAATAACTCTGCAAAGTTTCATCAATGAAGTATCTTCTAAGGAGCAACTGGGCAGAATTTATCATACTATGATGGAAGGGCAGCCACCTGGGTTCTAGATGCTGGTCCTCTGGCCTTCAGCAAGCCAGGGGAGACAGCACAATAGGGTAGATCTCTAGGGGTATGTCAGAATTTAACAGCTGTTCTTCACTGTCTATATAAATGAAAAAGATATTTCTAACAGTGGCAGATATATTGCGTTCTTCCTTTCCATGTTTCCCAGATTATTTCTACTTTAAGGGAGTCATGTGTGACCCTGGTGTATTGTCCCATGTTCCAGGGAAGTAAAAGCTTCAAGTGACCTGATTTTTATAGGAAAGAATATTGACAGAGTGAAAAAAAATCTGTTAAGTACAAATTCTATCTTCTTGTCAGAGTTTCAGTTCAGATTAGGTGCCTTCTGAGCCTCTATCATTCTATTCATAGCTCATACAAACACAAATTTGCATATACTGCTTATATCTCAGCCCTTAAGCACAGACACACACAGAGAATCACTAGGTTGGAAGAGACCTCCAAGATCATCGAGTCCAACCCATGCTCTGACCCCGCAACTAGACTATGGCACTGAGTGCCACATCCAGTCTTTTTTTAAACACATCTAGGGATGGTGAATCCACCACCTCCCCATGCAGACCATTCCAGTACTTTATTATTCTTTCCATGAAAAGCTTTTTTCTAATATCCAACCTATATTTGCTTTGGTGCAGCTTAAGACTATGTCTTCCCCTTCTGTCAGTTGCTGCCTCGAGAAAGAGACCAACCCCCACCTGACTACAACCACCTTTCAGGAATTTGTAGTGTGATAAGGTCACCTCTGGATCTCCTTTTCTCCAGGCTAAACAACCCCAGCTCCCTCAGCCATTCCTCATAGGGCTTGTGTTCCATGCCCCTTACCAGCCTTGTTGCCTCCTCTGGACACGCTCAATCATCTTGACATCCTTCCTAAACTGAGGGGCCCAGAACTGGACACAGCACTCAAGGTGTGGCCTGAACAGTGCTGAGTACAGAGGAAGAATGACCTCCCTGCTCCTGCTGGCCATACCATTCCTGGTCCAGGCCAGGATGCCATTGGCCCTCTTGGCCACCGGGGCACACTGCTGGCTCATGTTCAGCCAGCTGTCAACCAGAACCCCCAGGTCCCTTTCTGCCTGGGCACTGTCCAGCCACACCGTCCCCAGCCTAGAGCATTGCAGGGGGTTATTGTGACCAAAATGCTGGACTTGGCACTTGGACTTTTTAAACTTCATCTTATTGGGCTCTGCCCATCCATCCAACCGATCCAGGTCTCTTTGCAGAGCCCTCCTGCCTTCCAACAGATCAACACACGCTCCCAGCTCAGTGTCATCTGCAAATTTACTAATGAAAGATGGTGACTGGCCACCAGCTGGATGCAGCACCATTCACCACCACTGTCTGGGCCTGGCCATCCAGCCAGTTCCTAACCCAGCACAGGGTGCTCCTGTCCAAGCCATGGGCTGACAGCTTTTCCAGGAGTATGCTGTGGGAGACAGTGTCAAAGGCCTTGCTGAAGTCCAAAAAGACAACATCCACAGCCTTCCCTGCATCCTCCAGGTGGGTCACTTGGTCATAAAAGGAGACCAGGTTGATCAAACATAACCTGCCTATCCTAAACCCGTGCTGGCTGGGTCTGATACCCCGGCCATCCTGTAGGTGCTGCATGATGACACTCAGTTTAAACTGTTCCATTACCTTACTGGGTACTGAGGTCAGGCTAACTGGCTAATTACCAGGATCCTCCTTCCCACCCTTTTTGTGAATGGGTGTCACATTGGCCAGCTTCCAGTCATCTGGAACCTCACCAGTGAGCTGAGACTGTTGCTACATGATGGAGAGCAGCTTTGCAAGCTCATCTGCCAGCTCCCTCATCATCCTGGGATGGATCCCATCTGGGCCCATAGATTTATGAGCATCCAAGCATCTCAACAGTTCTCTGACTGCCTCCTCTTGGATAATGGGGTGAGCATTCTGTTCCCTGACACCATCTACCAACCCAGGAGGACTCTTGTCCTGAGGACAAGGCTTCCCACTAAAGACTGAGGCAAAGAAGGCGTTAAGCTTTTCTGCCTTCTCCTCATCTGCAGTTACTAAGTTCCCTCCCACATCTAATAAGGAACAAAGGTTGGTCTTACCCTTTCTTTTATCATTAATATATTTGTAAAAACATTTTTTATTATCCTTTACAAAAAATTGCCAATTTCAGTTTGAACTGAGCTTTGACCTCCCTAATTTTTTTTCCTACATGCCCTAGCAGCCGCCTTAAATACTTCCTGTGAGACCTGACCCTCCTTCCAAAGACGGTACTTCCTCTTTTTATTTCTAAGTTCCTTCAAAACCTCGTTGCTCATCCAGGCTGGATGTTTGCCTCATCAACTCATCTTTCAGCACACAGGGACAGACTGTTCCTGTGCCCTCAAAATCTCTGTTTTGAAGCACACCCATCTTTCCTGAACTTCTTTATTTTTAAGGGTTGCTTCCCAAGGCCCTGTCTGAATAAGTCTCCTAAATAGGCCAAAGTCTGCCCTCCAGAAGTCCAATGTACAAATCTTATTGATGTTCCTCCTGATTTCACCAAATATTGAGAACACTGTAATTTCATGATCACTGTGCCCCAAGTGGCCTCCAACCACCACATCTCCCACCAGCCCATCTTTGTTTGCAAATAACAGATCTAACATAGTCTCTCCCCTGGTGGACTCACCCACCAGTTGCGACAAAAAGTTGTCCTTCATCCACTCTAAAAATTTCCTGGACTGTCCCTTTTCTGCTGTATTAAGTTCCCAGCAGATGTCTGGCAGGTTCAAGTCATCTACAAGAACAAGGGCTGACAATCCTGAAACATTCTCCAGCTACTTATAGAATAAGTTTTCCACCTCCTCCTCCTGGTTGGGTGGACAATAACAGACTCCCAGTAGGATATCAGCCTTATTGGCTTTCCCCTTAATTCCTACCCATAGGCATTCAACTCCATCTTCATTATTTTCAATACTTATGGCATCAAAAGCCTCCCTCATATATAGGGCCACCCCTCCGTCTCTTCCCCCTTTTCTGTCTCTCCTGAAGAGCTCGTAGCCACCCAGTGCAGTGCTCCAGCTATTTGATTCATCCCACCACGTTTCTGTGATAGTGACTACATCATAGCTATGCTGTTGCACCATGACCTCCAGCTCTTCCTGTTTGTTACCCATGCTACGTGCATTGGTATACATGCACTTCAGCTGGGCTACTGATTTCACCCCTAACTCAGGCTTACCACCCCTGGGCCTGCTTCCAGGCAGCCCAGCTGCATCTCCTTCCCCCTTCAAACCTAGTTTAAAGCCCTCTCAAGGTGTTCTGCCAGTTCCTGAGCTAAAATTCTTCTGCTCATAACAGAGAGATGCAGCCCATCC
>VXBB01022925.1:0-12273 GCA_013399915.1 Illadopsis cleaveri
AAATTAATTTCCATTTATTGCTTCATTATCAGAGCTACATGAACTCTAAACTTTAAACTAGTATTTTATGACCCCTTCAGTTTCTTGGTCTTCAAAATTATGGTTCAACAGGTGACCCATGGAATTAAAATCTCTTCTGGCTTTGCACCTACTAACTATATTTGTGCAGTTATCCATGTGGGTAAGCTTCTGCAGGAAATGTGCCTGATGAAATAGGGAAATCAAATACAGAAGTAATGAAAACTCTTCTGCCTCCTCAGGAGTTCCCCTAATTGATCAGCAAAGAACTAAAAGCTCAGCATTTCATTGTTCCTTAAAGCCGAGACCCAGAAAACTTACCTAGAGTTTTGTTGCAGTACTCCAGCTTTAATCTAACTAACTAAGAGATTAAACTGTAGCAGAAATGGACTTCACTAGGCTCCTCTGATTTACAGCACTGCTAGCTGAACCCTGAAACATTGGCATAATCACCTCCTCTTAAAAGTGTAGTGAAATGAAGTTACTATGGGTCTCACGCAGGTAAATCCTCTATAAATGAAGATTTTCCCCACACCAAGAGTATTGGTCCATGGCAGAATTGATGTCTTAACAAGTACCACTTCTACATCTTTAGCAGTCGCGGTGAGGTGTTGTGGGTAGGAGTATGTATACACCCACAGCTTCATTCACAGAATTTAGTTTATCTTTTTTAAGGTAGAAAATTCTAGTGTTCTCTCTTTTTTTTTTCTCCCTTCATAAATATGCTTGACTTTGTGGGTTCTTTGCTAAATTTCACGGTTTCTTGCTTGAATTTTTGTTGCTTTCATGACCACTTCAAAAATATTCATGAAGACCACACCCTGTAAGAACAGATTCTGCCACCTTCACAGCGCTTTGCCATCCCAGGCTCACACTACTTGTCAGGAAGCAGATGGATAATTGTTATGAGTCCTTCCATCAAAGACCCTCAGGCACTTCTCCTGGTTTACATTAAGGACTACTCCAGCAAAGGAAACATACTCCCACTTTTTTTTTGGGGGTCACCACAGCACAAAAATGTGTGTGTGTGCACACATTCACACAGGGTAGTACTTGTAAAATCATTATTGCCTAGTTCCTTTGTTCAAGGCACAAAAACCGCTCTGTTACATTCAAATCATTGCCAAAAATAAGTAAAGGGACTTATTATCAAAAGTACAATAATCAATTGTTAATATGGATTAGTGAAAATATTGCTGTTTACTTTTTTTTTTAAGTATATAACCAAAGTGAAGTAGAAGACAAAGAACTTGTAATTTTCTATCCATATAACCATGAGATGGGTTCTGGCGAGTAGAACACCACCTGTCTGTAGAAACAAAGTGGAGAAGGTTTCCAAAAATATGTGTTATAACTCTCTTATAAACTAGAAGATGACAGTAAGGACAAAAAAGGAAATCATTGTGAACAGAGTGCCTGTGGCCACATGACAGCTAAATACAACAGCTTTATCCAACTCAAGTATCTTTCCATGAATGAAAAGAGTGGAAAATACTCTGAAAAGCAAGTCACACTTCTTATTTGAGAATAGTCTTAACCTTAAGTTACAACAAAAGTAGTGTTTAATGAACATTGATGATGACAGAACGACACAAATCTACAGCTCAATTTGAAATCTCCAATGTCTACACACAAAGGTCATAAATGGACAACACTGAACATGCTCTGACTGACTAAAGTTGATGTTTAAATGTGACTTTTCATTGTTTAGGCAGGTTTGAAAAGACATTAGGAAATCTGATTTAATGCATTTTTGAACACATTTTTCTTAGCTGTATCACAGTCACACAGTAAGTTTCTACAGGCATATTGAATGTCATGAATGATAGAGTCTGCCAAGATCTGAAGAGATAAGCCTTAATAATACTCATATTTTATAGTCTTTTCTTCTCAAGGACATCCAAATGAATACATATAGCATTACTGGAAGGAAGTCACACGTATCTTTAACAAATTTCCATTTTCTTCCCTCAGTTGCTTACAGATGAGGTGTGCATAGGGCTTACTATTTCTCCTGAACTGACCCGTGCATGCTTCCTTCAAGACTAAGAAATGATCAAATCTAGGCAAAATCAGATTATTTAACTATGTTTCTGTTCTTTATGTGAACATCATACTCAATATTCAGTAACAAGCAAAGGGATTTAACTGAACAAATTATTGGTTTAAAAAAATAAAGACATCCTTATTTTATTGAATTATTTGATCATTTTGTCACATATTATCCGTATGTTTGATTTTGACTAGACAGAAACAAAAATCTTACTATTTGCACAGTTGTATATGGCTTTTTTAGGCAAACAGTGTTTTTTTCCATTAACCCTTTTCAATTCCTTTCTGTTATTTGTTCGACACTGATGGCCTTGAAATCATCTTCATTATTTTTCTCAAACCACCTCCATTCTGCTTATCAACTTTTTTTTCTTTCAACAAAATGGAGAGAACAGTGTTACCAAGACTATCTGGGAGCATGTCCAAGTAGTTCATTGATTGAAATAGATCAGCACCTCAAGGTATGAAGGCAAGTGCCAAAAACCTTAGTTTTTAAAATGGACTGGTTTAAAAGCACAGTTGCTATACTCCCTCAGTACTTGGTATCTTCTTTTAAAAAGAAGAGCTCCAAATTTGCCCTCAAATTAGCTATGAGCTGTCACTGGCCTTGCATTAGAATTTTGCACAGTAATATTCAGCTTCAGAGAGCGAAACATCAAACTTTCATTGCTGCACGGACTAGAAGCACGTATTGGTGCCTCAAATCACCAGGGAAAATAGGTATTTCTAAGCAGTATATAAATACTTTTTTAAAAATGCGTAATCATTAACTTGAAAAGGTGATTGGGGTCATGTTTCATTATAACTTGAATAAAAAAAACAACTCTGTTAGTATAGCATACATGAAAACTGTAAACATTGAACAGTAGAACAATAGAATCAGATAAGCAAAGAGGTTACAAGTTAGATTCCCTAGGGCTCAGTGCTGATATTAGTCCTTAAGTGGCACAATGTGAAAAAAGAATGATGAATTTTAATATTCAAATGCATGCTGATAATTTATTAAAAGTTCTCTATGACATTTTTAAACAAATATTTGCTATTAAAATGTGTAAAATGTGAACATACACATTCCCATTAATATATATAAAACCAAAACCCACTGTGATTAAGCATTTTAAAAGAAAATTAATTCAGCTGTTTTAGAGTACTCTGTGTGCTTTTAATTTTCCTAAAGTATCTTTTTATCTAAAATCCTAACAAATGAGTAACACGGAACTTCTTTTACAGATTTCCTGCCTTGTAGGTTAAATGTTCCAAATATCAATGAAGCTATTGCTTTAGAAAATAGTTTTCTCTTACAGAATATGTATCTTCATGTTTGCTATTGTTATTTACATGTATTTCTACATAGTGAAATGTTTCTGATTACAGCATTAGATCAGTAAAACAAGCTGTTCTGCTATTATTGAACTGCCTTAACTAGCGAGTATACCATTTTCAACCTTAAAAAAAAATAAAAAAAAAAACCATCATCAGTCAAATTATGTTTATCATGTTGAATTTGTTTTATAGTAAATGCCTCCATATTGCTAAGGTAAATAAGTGAACAGCAAAGGTAGGTGTAAAAAAATGGTAGTGTGAATCTAAAAGATAATTGGGGAAAAAATTTCAAGGAAAGACAGTTGGCATCTTTTCTAATGGTAACCAGCACAGGTGGTTTGACTTGAAGAGCATTTGTATGCAACATCATTATGGACCTAGTCATGCAACTTAGGAAGAATACTCTGTCACCAGTTCATACAGGCAATGACTATACCTAGGGTAAACTGGCAAATACCCATGAACTTTAACACGATTACTTCATTTTAGCCTTAGAGAAATCCAAGCCACTCTTTTTCTAAACAGCACACTACAGCTTACAGCTTTGATTCTTATTTCACTTCAGACTAACATAAGCCACTCAACCGAACAGAAAGTTAGAGGATAACCAGACCTAAGGCATACTTCAAGTTATCTTATTTCAATATTTGATCCATAAATTGCAATTTTGAATCACTACATGTAAGAAACTTTACATAGTTACCTATCATCCATGGTGTAAAGATAAAACCACACTATCATAAATCAATTTAGCACTAAACTCCCAAGGACTGTACATCTCTGACCATCTCAGTAGCTGGTACTGACTGATGATAAAGCACTCACACTAAAAGTATAGGTAGAAATAGAAGAATTAAGTGGTTTCCAAGTAAAATAACTGGTTTCATCAAAGTTTGGCAATGTGAACAGTTGGGGCAGGATGGAAAATATTTGCTTACATGCTGAAAAAAGTGCAAGTCAAATTTTACAATTGTGAGCTATGAGACTCAGATTTTCTTATAAATGTTTCATGCTTACTAGTGTAATTATTTTAATTATGGACTCTTTGGTAAATCATGTCCTAATTGTGCAACTTCTAAATAACAGCATAAATGCGAGTTGATTGATATAGCTGACATATGTTTAGCTCTTGAGCTGATTGAAATAGCTGGTATATATTTAGCTCCTAGGGAAGGACAAAAGCCCAAATGGATGGCAAGTTCAATAATAAACTAATCCTTAATAAATTTACCCAGATTACTACCTAATCATGTATATGGGGTTTTTTTAAGAAAATTGTTTTACATTCAGTATCAGTTACCTTAGGACAAAAACCATTTTAAAATATTTCTATATTCAGAGAAATGTGACAATTTGAAATATTGTGCTGGACATACATAAAGGGCTGAAACATACACAAAGAGTATGAAGATGGCATATTGCTTCAGAGTGAAATATTTCTGCACCTTTTGAAGCAAGCTTGATAAGCTTTATTCAATAAATTTCTGTAGAGTAAGTAATCAGTTAAATATATGTGTTCACAAACAAGTCCTTATTTACAGGACTAGCTATGATTACCTATTGTCAAAACAAGCACCACCCACTTGCTGGCAAGTTTTTAGCAGAATGAGTGAGCAGTCTCTAATTCAGCATTTTTGTATTTTCATGTCAGGAAGAAACTGATGACCCATTTATATATTAATCTTTCCCTTTCAAATTTCCATCTCAAAAAAAAAAGAGTTCAATATGTTGTAATTGACACTAAAGGCTGGGAAGAAAACAAAAAACCCAACTCAGTCCACTTTGACCTCTCCATATTGCTGATTCCATAAGGGACATGGTTCATCTAGCCTAACTTAAGCCATCTAAAAGTTATCCAGCTTAAGTCAACCTTGTCTAATCCTTCTGCCTCTTTCACTCTCCAAATGCTGCAAAGGAGCCCTAAGGCATGGCTTAGACTAGGAGTTTAGTTTTAAGAAGGAAATGAGAACTTCCAGATTATTTATTTTTTTCCATGGATTTTCTCAGCAAGTTAGAAAAACAAAGACTTCCCAAGAAGGACCAGAAAAAAACAGATTCAAATGTACATTCCTCTTTCATACAAGTAATCACTTTCCATATCACTATTTCAAAATAAATATAGAAAAAGAAAAAGTGAGAGGAAAGGATCAAATACAGGATCAAGGTACAAAAATTTTAAAAAACAACCCAAACAAATATTTTTCTTTCAAAATTATTCTGCCCAACCATGAAACCACAGTTGTCTGCAAAAATATAATGCTAACCTTCAGCTACACATACTGAAATCAGATAAAATATTTTTTAAATTAGTAAACACCAGAGACACACGGTAAAATATAAAGACAGAAGAAAAGAAGAGGGGAAAAAAGTAATCATAATTTGAATTTAAAAGGACATCAAGTCTCCCAAACACCAGTTCCTGACAGCAAAGTAGGAAAGCTCCCCCTGGACTGTTCTTCTGTCAGTTATGAGGCCTTATACAAGAATTAATGATCCTAACAAACAGGTTTTTTTCATGATGGAAGACTGACAGACACTTTCAACATTCCTAGATCAATTGACTTTAAATCCAAATAACCATTTTCTTGAAAAAATTAGGTTTTAAAGAGCGTGTGAGTGGAAATACTAATATAATAAAACACACATTCAGTTAATGTATATTAATGTATTTCTCAAAAAATTAAATTCTCAAAAACCCATAAATGAATTTATCTTCCAATTAATGGATAAGAAAAGAGTTTACTGTGAACTAAGAACTAACTTTGTGATCTAAACTCTACTATGTAGCTGTGCTTTAACTACTCCTACCTTAGCCTCCACTCACAATACCAGCAGGGAACCTCTTTTTCTATGCCCCAGGCAGAAATATCTGGAAATGGAAACACTTTAAAAAGCCTGTAATCTAAAAATGTGTATTTCATTTCAAAGCAACCTACCAAATACATTCCTAGATGAGTTACTGTGTTTCAACAGTATTTGGATTAGATGAATAATTTTCAAGGAAATCTGAACCATGACTGATCCAAGTCACCTGCAAATTTTGATGCAAGCATAGCTTTGCAGCAATGTTAAAAAGAGCAGTCTTGACTTGCATCCATTTGTCACTTCTAATTTTGCCTAAAGAAAAAAAAAAAGCATGGTGATTTTAATTCACTAAAAAGTAGTTTTTAATTAAATATAGATTATATTTTTGAGTTTGCTAAGTGTTTTACATAGTACTACTATACCACCTACTTTATCCAAATTTGGCTGAGCTCCAATATTGGAATAATGATCATCACATGTTTGTTCTGTATTCTTCACATTACTGAGAGTTTTGGCTGTTTAAATTGAAGGTGCCCAACACAATTATTACTGTATAACAAAGGAACCAAAGGACTAGGGGGAAAATGGGGCAGGAGTGAGGAGGAGAAGAAAGGGAACACAGCATGGATGGCACGGGACATGCACATAATTATAAGTATTAATATGACAGTGATCTTCGATTCGCCATATTCCAGTTGAGATGTGACAGCATAATGACATTATGTCATTATGTTATCATGCTGTTTAATCTAATCTTCCAACATACATTACAGCATAACACTATAAAAAGCTTATTCAGGGAAAAATTAATTTGCCTTGCAGATTGGGAAGTATGGAAACAAGTCACCCTCTATTTTCTCTTTTGCATTATTGACATACCTTCTAGTAATTGTTCCTCTGAAAGAGATTAAACAGGATGAAGGTTAAAACTCAGCAACAGACAAGGTAAATATATTAAGTAGGGAACAAAGATCTGGTTTATTTACAATAACTACAAGATGTTTGGTTTGCTTTTTTTTCCTAAATTGAGGGGATTTTCTCTGTATAGAATAAATACATAAACAAATGGTGAGGGAAAAAACCCCGTAAAACTGAACTAATAAAACTAAACTCTAATATTTGAGTTTAGAAAAATCTAGTTTCTTATCTCTGGTGGCAGAAATCATTTCTTTCAGCAACCACGTTTAAACTGGAGGTATTACTTGAACGTTGCATCTCTTCTAAGAACAAGTAGCAGTCAGTAAGAAGCAAGATATCAGTAAGAATAAGCAGTCAGTAAGAATACAATCTATCAGACAATTGTGCAAAAATCATTTTACGAGACTATTGGTGTTCCAAACACTGAGTGAAAGGATCTGGGGATATTCCAGAAAGCCCACAAGGATGAAAGCTTTCTTAACCTACATTAAATCTTGATAATGCAATAATGAGTCTTTCAAAAGGATAAGTCTAATTCCCCTATCTAGTGCAATAAAGACTGTATACAGCTAATCAGCTTTGCCCTTTCAATTAAACTCGTCCAGGACGTTCTATGTAGTCAGCACCCTGAATGAGTCATTAAAATTCTCGTTCTGTAAGAGTTGTGTGCAGTGCACCGTTGTTCTAAATTCCATTAAATCCAAGCGGTCTTTATCGCCCCATGACCACTGTGACTTCAATCAGCCAATTTAATTACCTTACAAAATTGTCAGCAGAAGCAGCAAAGAAAAACAGGAAGGGTTGTGACGTTATCAAATTGAAATCTTTCTCTGTGCTGTTTAATCTAGACCAGTCAATAACAATGCTTCTCACCTCCTTGCTGCCTTCCCGAGGCTCTTAACCTTACTCTTCTTTCAAAGATTTCTGTTGTTGTTTATAAGACTGATTTTGAACTCCTCTTCGTGAGGATGTTAACAGAAATTGAAAGCTTCTCCTTGGCAGTAAATTTTTCATTGACTCTGAATGCTGGACTTGCCAAGACACGGATCCCCGAGGGCTGCCATAAGTTTGGGTTGCAGATTTTAATCACACTCTTGATCTGAAGGCAGGCTGCCTTCCCCACTCAAACAAAGATATGTACATTGTTTTGTTTCTCTCAAATAGAGGCAGAAACCTTACCTCCTCCCACTAAAAGGATGGCAATGCAAATTCCAAAGGAAAGAAAGTACACATCCAGGAAGGGTTAATGCAAGTCCCTTAAGAAAACTCCACTCGATTACCCAGCAGGTATTTTTCATTTGACCTCTTGTCTCAGACACATCTGCACAGAGCTTGTTCTCACTGCTGTGCCATGACTTCACTGGCTTTAATTGCTGCTATTTTAAAATGGTCTCCTGAATCCCAGAACCGTGTATTTTGACACCCGCTGTCACCTCCACAGGCAGTGGACGCAATGAGCCAGCCTCTTTTCTGGTTTTGCCACATTCGAGCTCATCAAAACAATTATATGAAAATAAACTCAATCTGTTTGAGACAAAGGAGCTCAGCTAAGAAGTATGTCAGATGAAATCCATGCTAAATCTTCACAGAGGAAGACTCAAAAGCATCTAGCAATTTCCCTCTTGGGTTCCCACAAAAGAGTTGAAAAACGAGGGGGATTTTTGCTAAATCACAAAGAGTACATGATTTCTTCATGTTTGATTTGCTATGATTATTGTTTTATGTAGGGCAGCAGGAAAGTGCTAGGCTTCATGAGGACTTGGTGTGGTGGATTTTTAGAAAAATAGAAATTTAAAAAATAGTCAGTAGTAAGAAACGCTTCTGGTAAGAGTTCAAAACTCTTTCTTTTTCCCTTGAAAAGTTTTTCCTATGTATCTCTTGACTTTCTTTTGCTTTTAAGCTGGAAGAAACCACATGTGCGCACACACCCTTCCTTTATAGTTCATTGTAACACAAAACATTCAGCTCCCTCTCTCAAGTCAGGCAACTCCAAAGAACCAAAAAGTTAGAACTACAGGTATATGCCTCTACTTGTCTTTACCCTTCTTGAATGTCCTGAAGAAAATAAAACATCACACAAAGTGGGTTAGAACTTATCAGGCAATTGAGCACCCTGCAGTGGAGATCTTTAGTCGTTCACATTTCCACGAATAATGAGAGCAAATACAGTGGCCAAATCTCTTTCACCTTCTCGTCACCGGTCTCTCTTCACACCTTTGCTGTAGGAAAGACGAATTGCTCACAGCAGTAGAGACAAGGCCAGAAACGGGCAGTTTAAATAAAAGAGGGCATTTTAGAGTGCTCCAGGCTTCAAAGCGCTCACAATCAAGCTCCATACATTAGTAGTAGGTGGGGGAAAAGAGGGGCTTTAAGTAGCCCAGGCTCTTACTGCCTTGGGCAAGACAAGGGATGGGTTTCTGCAAGCACAAGTGAGCAATTATAGGTGTTTTACAGTTCTTAATGGCTTGTTAATTCAGCATTTCGGGGACAAGGTGTTGAGATGTCTTTAGGAGGTAAAGGCAGACCTAGGAAAAGCGGCGCGACGTGCCCAGCCGTCGTGGGCATAGGGGTAGATCGGCTGGGCTCTAGCACCGACTTCCCTGGAATTTCTTAGGAGCCGCTACCATGGGTCTGAGTTTTCACGGGAGCAGTGAATCGGAAAGCTGCGAAATGCGATCCCTGATAACATAAAGTATGTGCCGGCGGTCACGTACTTTTGGCTTTTGTTCGGTGCCAAGTGATAAGGAAAAGGTTTCCATCACACTTAGCACAGCGGAGAGACAAATACTAGGCTGCTGCTTTTCTCCCTCGTCAAGGTGGGAGCTATCCTTTTATCCGCATCAATGGTTTAAGGCTGTTCCCCTTTGGCACCCTCGAGTACCGTGTACACAAACCTCACCTCCAGCGTTCCCTGGGCTCGCTTGTGGGGAACGGCCCTCAGAAAGGGCAAGGGAGAGAGCTTGGTGGCATGCCCCACGAAGCAATGTGTCATTCAGGAAGGGCGCCTGGTGTGATGCCCGAATCCCAACTCCAGCAGCAGCAACAGGCGGTGTCCGGATGCCTAAGCAAGTGTCGCCGGGGAGGGAACGGTGCCATCGCACCAGCCTCTCTCCGTGATTGCTCCATAAGGTACAGACAGAAATAACCTCCCGAATTTGACAAATAACCCAGGCGGTTCGGCTTCCCTGTGTGGTTGCTAAAAGGTAGCTTTAGAGAGAGAGGGAGGGAGAGAAAGGACATGCTGGCTAGTCCCAACAATGAGAGGAGCCGTGGGAAGGACAATGTGAATCCATGGTGGCTAATTTGCACAGGAGGAATGAGGGGGCTGCAGCTCTGGCAGGCTTCGAGCTCTCCCCTGTTGCCATAGCACTGCTGGCTGAGGAAGAAGAGCGGGGGCTGGCAGGCTGCCTTCTGGAGGGAATCTCCTCAGCTCTCGCTTCTCCTCGGGAAGGACTCCACGGCATCCCGTCCTCCTGGCCGCAAGGACATCCCGAAGGGACCGATAGCACAGGAACCCGGAGGAAGCGGTGGGGAATTCCTCCTCAGAAATAACCAAAGCTTTTCCACAGCTCAATCTCCGCTCCCTCCCTCCACCCTGCTACGCCCTACAGAGAGAGAGTGTGATGTCAGCCTTTGGGGACAGCGTGGAAGTTCTCTCGTGGTCACAGACAGAGTGACTTAGCCTGGACTAAGCTAAATCCAGACTCCTTTAACATCCAGAGATGTGCAACAGGCCCGGATGAGCAGGGCAAAATTCTTCCTGCTCTTTTCACGTCTAACATTCTCCACAACAAAATAAACTTACCAACTGCTCCCTTCCTACTTCTAATGTTCAGTGATGGTTTGGCGACAATTCTTTTCAAAGACAGGGAAAAGCAGGCAGAGATGCAGAAACGGATTTCTACTCGGCTGCTACAAGCAGCGGAGTGAGCACAGCCCGTTGGCCAGCTGTGTGACCAGGACATGGCTGGATTGGGAAGTTAGCCCAGTAAAACATACGCATGCACCACCATGTCACTGGGTAACAGAGACCCGCTGCATCACCTTTCAGACTCGGGATTAATTATTGCTCTAACACTTGCCAAACCGCTGCTCTCTAGGGCTGTCTCTAGAGGTACACTGGACTAACAATTCAAAGGGAATGCCGCTCTAAAGAAGGAAAGTCCGCCTCTTGCTAGTGCTGTGACCAGGAAGATGTTTGTTTACTTAGCTATACCTGAAAGTAACTCAGGCTCCTAGAGACAGACTCCCGGCGCCCGTGGAAAGACAGACAGCCGGCCAGTGCCAGATTACAGGCATCCTAGCACTAAATTCACGGCCAAGATTATGGATAAGAATGATTGCAAAATAGACCCCGCAATGATATACGGGCCCGTTTAGCCATGTCCAAAGAAACAGGCATTCCTGAGGACGGTTGCTAAGAGCAACGTGCCTTAAGCACCACCTTTAGACCAGATGGAAGCAGAAAAAAAAAGTACTGCTAGGAATTCAGCACACGAGGTTGGTAACAGCCTGGTGACTTTTTAATCATTACTCACCTTCCCCTTCATATAAAAGTGTGTGCGGGGGTGCTGATTTAAACTAAAATAGATACAAACCAAGGCATTATTCCCAGGCAAAGGCAAGAGATTTCTGTGCCCCACAGAAATGGATGCAACGGCTGCCACAGTTTACCGCGGACAGCGCAAATGCGGGAGATCCGCTTTTCCTCCCTCCACCCGTGCTGTCGGCAGGCACAGAAGATGCCGCCTGTATGGGGGAGCGATTTTCAGCCTGTCCCTTCCTGGCCGCCCCCCGCCGCGTCTCCCCGGGGTACCCGGGAGACCAGGAGGAGGATAATGCGGGACTCCCATCGCAGCTCGCCCTGGACTATCACCGAAGGACATCCCCGGGCGCACAGACTCCTTCGGACCTGCTTTCCGAACTTTCCGTCCTGCCCTTCCTCACTACAAAACTTCTGTGGGGGATGCAGCGGCTGGGATCTGTCCCTCGCTTGCTTGCTTAGACACATAAACACGCGCGCTTGCACAGGCAGAGCTCTCAAGGTTAGTGCCCTTGTCTAGCTGGGATAACTTTTAAACTGCAAACCCTCTCTGTTCTTGAAATGTCATTCTGATCTGCTTTTTTTTCTTTTTTTTTTTTCTTTTTTTTTTTTTT
>VXBB01022925.1:12923-29821 GCA_013399915.1 Illadopsis cleaveri
AGCATCCCCCTCTGAGTCAATCCTACGTATATCACATTCAGGCTTAAACGCACAATGAAAAAACTGTCGGGAAATCTTACCAAATCTTAATACATGTGTGGTTCCTTGAGAATATCCAATCCACAGTAAGCAAAGAAGGAGTCTAATGGTGCATCTGAAGACTGAATTAGTTACAATACGGGAAATAATCTTCATGATGTTTCTATGCACACACGCGCTGCCTTACTTCCCCCTTCTAAGCCGTCAGGTTTCCCGGTAGGGTGAGAATGAGGATACGTAAACTGATGGCCCTCAGACACGATCACGGCATGGTCACAGAGAGAGCAGAGAGTCTACGNGGAAGAAGGGAATCTGTGGTGTGAGAATCAATTCCTGTATTTTAATAGCTGACTACTTGGGTCGAGATCACTTAGCTTTAGAGTTGTGAAAGAGAAGGCTGACAACAAAGTCATGCAGGTTATCAGAGTAACCTTCAGGTTTGGTGGGGGGGGGAAAAAAAGGAAAAAAAAAAAGATAGTGATATTTACAATCATTAACTGTTACTCATTTTAATGCATGAAGTAGGATAAAATGCTATGGCTTTTGTACTGACTGTCCCTAGGAACTTGCTCCGGACCCAGTGATAATGGAGCACCAGGCTGCTTTTGCAAGGTAACAGGAATCGGCAGCGCTGGAACAACCTTGTTGAATGCACAGACCTGTTTCACTAAACTTGCTTGAAATTGCAGTGTTGCATAAAAGACAGTAACTTNTGCATGTTCTTCATTCACTGCGCCAAGGAGCAACCTTCAACTGCAAGGAATGGTGGGACATCCATGTTAGTCGGGGGAGAATCCTTGAGAAATCCAAACACACACAATGTCCAGCCGAGTAAACCTGGGAGGCGAGAAAGGAGGAAAATCAATAGGTAATCCAGCTCGAGAAATCGCTGAGATGCCGCCACATAGCGAGCCCCCGCCGCTTCACTGGCGAGGCTTTCGCCGTGCTCCCATTCTACTGCACTGCTGCACAGCTTCTGACGCGAAGCCAAGATTAAGTGAGAGAAATTGAGATAGCTCTTCTCTGCTTAAGGCTGCCTGCCAGACAGCCTTCCCAATTTCTATTATGCAACCGATCTGATCGCCCAGCTTTGTCGGAGGGGAAAAANACAATCATTAACTGTTACTCATTTTAATGCATGAAGTAGGATAAAATGCTATGGCTTTTGTACTGACTGTCCCTAGGAACTTGCTCCGGACCCAGTGATAATGGAGCACCAGGCTGCTTTTGCAAGGTAACAGGAATCGGCAGCGCTGGAACAACCTTGTTGAATGCACAGACCTGTTTCACTAAACTTGCTTGAAATTGCAGTGTTGCATAAAAGACAGTAACTTCGAGACTTAGTAGTTTATGATTTTCATTTTATTCTGCCACTCTCTTATTTTGCACTCCACTTTCCTTTCACTCCAGTATTATGGAAATGTTGCTGTTCCTCCCTGTACTATGATCTGTGTAGTTTGTCATTTTGCTGTCCTCAGTGAGAACAAAGCATTTCCCAATCTAATAATGGGATACTGAGGTTATATCTGCAAATGCATCCATAGACTTTTCTATTTTGACCAGGTGTTCCAAAGAAGATAAATCCATTCTGTGGACTACTTTAGCTTTTCCTTGGAAATGCAATTAGTTGTGTGCCTGCATCCACTGAAATACATTAAACCAGGACTGTCAGACTTTGCAATCTAAGTCAGGATTTGCTGAACCTACTTGAGCTTTACTACAAACACTGAAATGTAATTCCTATATTTCCCATCAGGAAAATGAAATAATTTTTTCTACGTTCTGCCTACAGACATCTTTTATCACCTTTATTTCCCTCCTTTGCTTTTCATTAATAAAGAAAATATCACTGGGAGACATCCCCCACAGATGCATACAGAAGAACATAGAATAAACCTGACTTTACAGAAATAAATACCAATGATGCCAAGCTAATGAGAACAGTCTGTGAAATCTATCAGAAGGTGAGCATGGCAGACGTGAGTTACAGTTTATTCTTAATTAACATCTCTGTGTTGTGGACCTGTAAATAAGTGACAGCAGCATTAGGATTATAACTTGTAGTGTTTGTGCTCCATACCCCTAGAAGTGTTAGCAATTCACAGTAACTTTTTATCATTTTGCCTTACTGATTTCCTCTGCACACTTTTACTTAAAACACTGTAAAATGCTGATGAAAAGAAATGTACATTCTGCGAGAGGATTATTAAACATCATTGATTTTTTTTTTTCCTTAAGATGGAGGCATAACTGCAGTGTCAAAAATAAGTATCATGAATGGCTAGTTCTGCAGTCTAGCAGGGAATTCAATCAGACGATTTGACTATTGGAGCACTTTAAAAAACACCTAGTGTTAAAAGCAAGGATATCTAGCGACTCCTTCAGTTCACACTTAGAATATCTCCCAGTAAAAAATGCAGAGAGATGCTTTTTCTTCTATTTACTATTTCATTTATTCTCTTCTACTAGTTTATATTTTTTCTTAGTACAAGGAGAAATAAAACAAACCCACGTGAATACTGTGAAAGTTCATTGCCTCCCTCCCTGGTGCTGCTGAAATAAAGGATATTATTTAGATATGGTTTTAATTGTGAATGCTCAGAAGCAGCTTGCAGTTTAACCGGATTTTTTAAATTTATTTAATTTCGTTTTGTCGAGAAGTTTTGAAAATACAATATTCGTCTTCATGTTCAGCACATTAAACAAGACATAAACATTGGACAAAGTGACTTCTGTTATCAGTTTGATTTTCTAAGGTCTCTTGAAAAAGAAAAAAAAATACAGCTACCTGTAATCTCAGCCCAACAGAGCACCTAACTCACGGAGGCGTTTAGAAATGGAATCATAAAACAACTTGTGGTTAATTCCCACTACTATTAGACACTCAGCAGCCCACGCTGCAGCCCCTGGTCTGACGCCTGAGGCTCACACCGAGTTTCCTTCCCCCGCAGCAGCCCCCGCCGGTGGCGGCAGCGGCCTCAGCACCGCGGACAGCGCCCGGAGCGGCCCCGGGCGGCCCCTTCAGCACCACGGACAGCGCTCCCGGCCCCCGCCCCGCTTCAGGTGTCAAAGCGCCCGGGGTTCTTTACCCTTTCCAGTCATCTCACAGCAAGGAAAGGAAATTAAAATCTGTTATCGGCTTCTTTAAAGATATATATTATGTCAGCTAGCCAGCTATTTTATGGCATTTTATGGTTCAGAAGAAGTACCGATGTCCTCCTTATCTACCATCAGACATCGTCTAATGTTGTGTTAACATCCCTCCCCCCTTCTTTCAAAGCCTAGCTCCCACCTTGAAGGAAAGTCGTAGTTAATCCAGAAATATTTCCTCAAGAATACGAGTCCCTTATATAAAAAAGCAAATCTTACAAGACGTCAGATGTTTAGAACTCACTAAATATTTGGTGACTGAAGATCTCTTATTGACCATATAATTGACTAAAGCCTCAGTCTTCCCCACCCTAGACTCCTCTTCTGTTATTTGGATTTTAACTCCACTTCTTCTTCATGAAAAAGAAAAAGATACTTTTGTGCATCCTCCAGACTGATCTCAACATGAAAACAGGTAAATATTCTCAGTGTCTTTCATATTTCTTTCCCTGTGAGATGTACAATTCAAAGTCTGGAAATCCCTAATAAAGTTTTATTCGAGAAAATCTGATCTTCTGTTTTGGGATCTTGTCACCACTGTTACACAGCTCTTTTCATACTAAAGTCTGTATAAAACTGCCCACTACACTTCAGTGATCATCAGCTGGGAAATCTACAATTCCTTGGATATATGTTTTGATTTGTGTGGTCATCTATTGTAGACATGGTGGTAACACATCCCTTATACACAAGGACATCTTTAATACACAAGACTGTTCAAGTGTAGCTAATATGAATAATAGTAATCCAGCTATAGACAGGGAAAGAAGAAAAGACAGTCTGAGGCCTTACATCTTTTCTGGGTAATAAAAACCTACTACAGTTTTAGCTGAGTGTCAAGTATAAATGGTGTACATTATGTACATAATGTTTCATTTGGAAAGGGGAGATATGTGATTCTGATTACCTTACTATATCAGGAGCTTTTTCCATCAGATCTAATTTTTATGTGCTGTTATCATTATAAAAGTTAACCCAATTCCAGCTAGCTGCCACCTACTGGGATGTATAGTTTTATCATACTGCTTTAAAAAGGAATGGGCTTTTATTTTCAGGTCATAGCTGTGCCTCTAAGAACAGATAGTGAGGTTTTTATATCACGTAATCTACTATTTTGACCTCTCACAACAACAGCTGCTATAAATTTAATGTATGTATAACATATGGTCCCCCAAATGTTTCTCGGACATTTTTCGGCAAATCCTTGCAAACGTTTCAGATTCACATGCCACCACAGTCCTCCTGCTGTTGCAATCTGGTGTGAGGAGAGCCACAGCTTACTGCAACACCTGACCAGCATCTCCAGATCTCTAGATTCAAGTATTGCAGCTTTGCTGACAAAGCAGTAACACAGCCCTCCCTTCTAAAACGTTTGCCAAAGTATTCAAATGAATGTTGATATTATCATTTAAAACACATTGCGGCCCACTGGCATTTCACTCCCACCAGCTATAAAAAAAACCCCGTAGGTCCTTCTCTGTTTGTTATTATCTCAGTCCAAATTTACAACCAAGTTTCTGCTGCGCCAATGATTAATGACATTTTAAGACGGTAATTAATTTTTAGCTGGTGGAAAGACTTGTATTCTAATTAATGAAGTGAGTGTGTAATAGACTTTCTTGTTCAGGCACTTTTGAGTATCACAGCAATCCACTTTCCTAGCAAGTTTAAGCAGCAAGAACAAATACTTTTGACATGACCTACAGATCAGCCTTTGGTCCCTTCAGTTTCCTTCGGGGTTGCGGAAGCTGTGCAAGATTTTGGGAGGAAAATGACGATGCTTTATGTTTTTCCTGCTGTACTCCCCCAAAAGTTTCTAAGGATAATGTGAAGAGAGGTTTCCTTTACAATTCCTTCTCGGTGTATGCACGGCTCCTGCTATCATGCCTCTACTCCGTAGGCAGGAATGTCTCTTGCTTTCCAGAGGGTGTCAGTGCCCTGGCTACTTTAGCGATGGATGCTCACCAAAAGAATGCTGATTTTATTCAGGAATAAATGACAGGGTTGCCGATAAGCCGAAAGGGGGACTGGCTGCGCCGTAAGGCGGGGGCCGGGTATAGGGGCAGAGGGAGACCTTACGAAAGTAGACACTGCTGTCCACCCACAACTCTAGCGAAGTTAGAGCCCGTTTCTCACCTCCGCTCCCCCATGAGAGCGGGGGACACATCCTCAAGGCAGCCGGTTCGGCCTCCCTGAGCCGACTCGGGAGCAACGCTCCGGCTGTGGGAGGGAGTTCCGAGCTACCGGGAGGGCACCGGGAGAGGGGCATCGGGAGACTGCGCTGCCCTGGCCTCTTGCTCCCTCTTCCCACACCTCCACTTTCAGCATGGGGACAGTGGCGGCTCTGATGATGCGGAGCAGCGATGGAAGGAAGACAGGAAGCCGACAGGTCTGCTTTTCCCCACAGAGAGGGACAGACCCGGGCGGCAACAGCGCTCGGGTCGGCCAGCTCAGCGCCCGCCTTTGCCCTGAGACACCTGGCCAAGAGCCATCGTGCTGTGCAGCTCTCGGCACAACGCGGCCACGGTGCATCCCCCGCCACCCCNAGGAGCAGAAACCCGCTTTCTCTACGGCCGCCACCGCCGGCTCCCCACACCGCCAAGTCTCGCCGGTGCCCGCCGGCCACCGATGGGCCCAGGGCTTCCCCCCCGTGCCGTCCCCCGAAGAGCCCCAACTCGCCGGACAGCGAGTATTCATTCACGGCGTTAAAAGTCCAAGTTCCTAACTGGGGTCCCCGAGCCCGTTTTATGAACGCGGACGAAGTGGGAGTTGGATCCTGCCGGCTGTGAAACAGCTTCAGAGACCCCTGCCCATTCCCGTTTTTCCCCGTGGGCGCGGGGGTGAGTGGAGTGCTCCTATCTCAGCCTGCGGGGATGCCAGAAAAAGCTTCGGCTGCTTCTCGACTTGTTCTCGGGCTGAAACCCGCCTGCCTGTCCCCTCTCCTTCCTTGAACTAGAGGGTACTAAGCTCGGGCACTTCCCCGGGCTGGAAGAGAATGCAGGAAGTGGGTGACCACATCTGCCCCAACCTCCCCCGACTCGCTCCTAAGCGTCGACGCTGCGAGAGGGGGGCTCTGGTACAAGGACCAAGGCCTCCCTGATGAATTGGGGTGGGAAACGTGTCGTCCGCCCCGCCTTGCGGGAGTGCCAATGATTTCCTCTCTCGCCCAGCCGCACTCGCCCCCGCAGCGCCACAGGCGTCTCTTCGCCTCTTCTGAGCTTCTCCCGATTTTGTTTCGTGACTCGGACATGCCTCGAAGAGCTGCAGAATTTCCCCTGCGCCTCCCCCTCCACAGTGCAGCCTTCTCGGGGTCTGACCTCCAGGCAGATGTGATGAGTAATTTGACAGGAAAATCCCTGTCTCCTCGCCTTTCCCTCACGGAAAATTCCCGTTCCGGGATCCGCCGGGGGAGCGCAGCCCCTACCCCACAAAGGATGCTCAGGCGTTGCCCCGCTTCATCTACCCAAGCGACCAACCGGTTATCAGCGGCGGGAGGGGAGGACTCAAAAAGTGTCAAAGAGATGGGCCTGGAGCGGGTGGGGGTGGGTGACTGAAAAGCTCCTATAATTAAATAAACAGCAGAGTTGTTGTGCGAAGTAAGTAAATAGTCAATGATCCCATTGTGGAGCCGAGCGCAGGCGGCACACATCGCGGCGGGCTCGCAGCGATTGGGCTACGGCCGCTGTGACTTGCAGCTTAATCGGTCCCACAGCACATCCCTTAATTACTCGCAGCACACTTCCATAGCCGACAAAAAACTCATTAGTCAGTTCATTTGCCTGAAGCGGTAATGGAGATAACTCTTGTTAAAAGCGAGCGCACTGCTAAAGCAAAGCGCTTCTTGCCACCCTGGGCGGTGAAGGGAGCAGGGCAGGAGATTGCCTCTCCAGGACTCCAGGACTAAGCGGGTCGCGGGTGGAAAACTGAGCGGAACAAGGTCGTGGAAAGCTGAATTCTGTGCGATCCTGCAGGAGGGAAGGGAGTGGCGGGGATCGCCACGGCAGTAACCAAGTCATCTCCACGATCTCCGGGGAAGGCGAGGCAGGTTAACACTGCAAGTCCAGCCATAGGGTGGGAAGTATATGAGGTCAGATGGGCAAACATTTGTGCAAGCACTGATTCAGTGATTTTGTCCCTTTTTGGTTTTTTTTCACTGACTGCTTTTGCATTGTTATTTACTACTCAGAGTTTTCTGACCAGAGAACAAGTCAAACATAAAAATATATGACAGAAAGGAAGGCAAGGAAAGAAAAGGGGTATGGCTCTAACATTGCAGATGAATTGTGTAATACCCTCATGTAGTCACTTCAACTCAACTACACTGATGTAGAGCCTTTTCCCTTGTTGCCTGGGTTACATTTCTGTCCAGACATGAAATGCTCAATGCTTTCCTCAGCCAACAGCAGTTTACAAAGAATTAAGTCCTCTCTGACAAGAAAGGGGTTCCCAGTGCCACCAATGCTGGTATAGTTACCTATTGTTACCCATTGTTTAGGGTATTTAGGGACTTTGCGTATGTCTCATTAGTACTCCAATGAAGAATACTGGAGCAGGAATTTTGGATCAACAAGCCTCAGATCACACTGCAAGTCAGGGACGTAATGAGAAGACAGTCTGTGATTGTAATTTCTCAAGTGCTGACTACTGCAAAACCCCTTCATTTCAATACTGACACAACTTCTCATATTTCTTCCCAAATACACTGAAGAATTTTGAATTTTATCAGTGTTGACCACTAGAAAGAAACAGGAAAGCACAGACCCAGTTTGTCAGTATCCGAAATGAGATGTACCAGAGAATTTGCTACACAAGGTCTTGGACTGTAACAAGAAAGAACAAAACAAAACAACAAGAAGTAACCAAAACAAAAACAAGCAAAAAACAACCTCCCCAAGCCAGCTCCCAAACTTTTTTACTTGCTTGTTTCTATTTTATTGTTGACTATTTTAATTGTAATTTATAAATATATCAAATAAGAATATACATGTCATCTTTACACCAGCCATTTAAAGCAATTTTATAAATGCCAATAAGAATTTAACCCCATTAAAAGTAAACACTTTTGCAAAGATCTTTGTGAGAATGGTTTTTGGGTTTGTTTGGTTTTCCCAGCATTATTTTTAAACATTTTAAATGAAATTATCTGGGTTCATTACACTCCCATTAGGTGCATTTCCACCTCAAAGTTAGGAGTAATGTAAACTTGTAGCCTAATTCCTGTAAGCCTTCCAAAATGAAATTACCAAAGGAGGACAGATTCATCCTTTCCCCACAGAAAGCTATCACTAGTACCAGGTAAATCTGAATATTTAATACTTCTTTTCCTTTCTGCTTTGTCGTTCAATTTAGGTCAGCTATGATAACATAAATACTGACAGAATTTAAGATCTTTCAAAAGAGTTTCCATCAAATATTTTTTACAATGCCAGATCTACAAAGATCCCAAACCAACCAAAATTACAATCTTTTAGGGATTCTGGATGCTGTGGCTTAACAGCCCTAAACAGACTCTGTCCAATTTAATGACCCAAATCTGAGTACTGACATTTGTTCAAGATGAGTGGTTCACAGCTTGTGTCCTGTCACAGAAAACACTGAAGTAAACCTTTGGGACTTCAGATTGCAGACAACTGAGTTTTTTGTTCTTTCTGCCAGTCCTTGTTTTATTTTTTTTACCCTCTTGCAGTTGTGAACAATACTGCGTGGTCTTTCAGAAATGTCTCCTATTGCTATGACATAAAGAGTTTTGGTACAGCTCATGGGCAAAGAAAGTATTATTGTTATTTTGGCAAAAGAAAGTCCTCCCAAATGTTGTCTTTTCACAGCTTTTAATGATGACCTTCTATACTCATATTCTTGGTCAAACTGACTGCATGTATCAAGCCATGCCCTTTCAAACAGAAGACTGAGTCAAAGCAGGATGGAATAAGAACAAAAATTCTGTCTAAAAGAAACAAATCCCTTTTCTTGTGTTATCCACTTGAGGGAGACAATGAGCCATAGGTTACATCCATATGTCGGTTTGATGGATCACATACAAAATTGATGAGGAATTTGTACCCATCATGTGTTATTGTTATTTTTAAAGGTACTGATCTGTGTAACATAGCAGACATGGTGTTTCTCATAGTGCTGCATTGATCTGTACATTTTTCTTCTCTTTCCTTCTCGCCTAGCAAGATGGGATCATCCAATGACTTTCACTGATAGGAACGTCCAGACTCTTTCAAGATAACATTCCATAACTCCAGAATTAATATCTCACATATGGACCACCTTACCTGATTCAAGACTTACATTTGACTCACTTTATGATTTAAGAGATATACCAAAGTATCTTACATTACTAAAAGGGCTAAAATAGACACCGTCAGAAGCCATAAAAGAATAAAGTTTAACCTGTGTCTGAATGTCTTTGGATGTACATACATGATGAGAAAGTTTTCTTTTATTTGGTGCCAGTCATGATGCATTGTACAATATTCTCCAAGAGATGGACATATTTTGAAGCCCTCCCAGAAAGACTTTCATGGCTTAGCTGTCGTTATTGTTAGAAAATATTCAGATGTTTGCCTCTAACAGCCTTATGGCAATTGATAATCATTACTTTTCCTCTTACCTGCAGGGGACATAAAGACGAGTTTTTATTCCTCTCTCTAAAACCATCTTCTGAACAACTAAATAAATATTATGCAGGAAGGTAAATGTCACTCACTCCTTTTTTGAAGAAGGCCAAGACGGAGGACACAGGAAGCTCCAGACCAGTCAGCTTCATCTCAGTTCCTAAAAAAGTGATAGAGCAGCTAATCCTGAAAACTATTTCCAGGCACATGAAGGGCAGTAAAATCGTTAGGAGGAGTCAGCATAGACTGACCTAGGCAAAGTCATGTTTGACTAAATTGATAAACTTTTAAAATTAGGTGACCAGTTTGGTGGATGAGGGGAGAGCAGTGGATATTGCACTGTTTCCTATAAGATTCTCATAAAGCAGTTGTTGATGTGTGAGCCACATGAGCAGAGGGTGAGCTGGGTGGAAAACTGGCTGAACGGCCAGGCTGGGAGGATGATGCTCAGTAGCTTGAAGTCTAGGGAGGGGCCAGTAAATAGCAATGTACACCAGGGGTCACTACTCCATCTATTTAATTCCACATCTTCATTAATGATGTGGATAATGGAGCAGAGTGCACTTTCAGCCAGTTTGCCAATGACACCAAACTGGGAGGACCAGCTGATACATGAGAGGATTGTACTGCCATCTAGAAGGATGTTGAAAGGCTGGAGGAGTAGCCTGTCAGGAATCAAGTTCAACAAAGGCAAGCGCAGGGCCCTGCACCTGGGAATGAACAATCCTCCAATTTGCAATTGATTAGCTGCAATGCTGCTTGGCAGGAAAAGCCTTGCAGTCCTGGTGGACACTCAGTTGAGCTAGCAATGTACCATTGTGGAAAAGGCTGGGCTTTGGTAAAAAGCTGTGGTGTCCTGGGCTGGATTATGCGAAGTGTTGCTAGCATGTTGAGGGAGGTGATTCTTACCCTCCAGTTAGCACTGGTGAGACCACACCTGAAGTAATAGGTCCAGTTCTGGGATCCCAAGTACAAGAGACACATGGCAAACTGGAAAGGAGATGGTGAAGGGACTGAAGGATCTATCACATGAAGAAGAGCTGAGAAATCTGGAACTGGTTAGCCTGGAGAAGAGATGTCACAGTGAGGAACTTATAAATGTAAATATCTGAAGGGAGGGTGAAAAGAAGATGGAGCCAGGCTCTACTGAGTGGTGCTCAGTGACAGGATCAGAGACAAAAGTCCCCAATTGAAACAGGATGTTGACTCTGAACATCAGCAAACACTTTTTTACTGTGAGCATAACCAAGCATCGGCACAGGTTATCCAGTGACTGAATGGAGTCCCCCACCTGGAAGGTACCCACCTCTCTGGTCCCAGGCAAATAGCTGTAGGTGCTTGATTAGGGAGAGGGTTAGGCTAGAAGACCTTCAGAGGTCCCCTCCAGTCTCAACTAGTGTTGTTGATTTTCTTGTGTCCCCCCCAGTCCACTCTATTCTGGATGATTTCTAAGTTTTTCAAAACTGCTTTTGTCAGTGTTTCTAATTGGTCTACATCACTGCATTACAGGGAGCAGAACTGTATATAGTACAGAAAATACTACAACAAAATTAGTGGGTAGAAGGAAGGACTATTATTACTCTTTTCAGGTTCCCATCTTGTTCAGAAATCTCAACACAATCTTTGACTCCTTTGCAATAGCATGATATTGTAGTTTCGTATTTGCTGTGTCACAATAATATCTATGTCCTTTTCTGCTTAAGTACCCCTGATTAGTTGCTTCTTCACTTGCACTTGCTGAACTACTCATTTACTCCCAAGCATAGAAACTTGTGCTTGTATAATATCATTCTTATTTTTTTCCAGAACACTACTTCAATTTATTGAGACACATTCTAAATTCTGGCCCTAACCAGAAACATTTCTTCAGTTGCTCCTATATAGCCTTCATCAAACATTTAAATGAGGCACCCGAGTCATTAATATTTGCAATAGTAAATATGCAATAGCAGCATAGCAGGTCATAAAGAATTCTAGAGCAGTTGGGGTTTTTTCCTTCTTCTCTCCTTGAGGTTCAACAGCATACCAATAAAACTGCTTTGCACCAACTTCTACATTTCATTTTGCTTACGCAAGTGTCATGTCATGTTCAGGTTTATTCTTAGAAACTCTATAGTCTTGTTTATGAATACTAATATATTTTATCAAGCGTCTTATTCTTGTGCTTTGTTCTTTGAGCCCAATAGAATTTCTCCTCCCTCTCCTGTTAAAAAATTATAAATAGGAATATATATTTATCAATTTAATGAATTTGTGTGTCTCTAGCTTTTTACAAACCCAGTGTTAATTTAGATGCATGGAAGAAAAATATTAATAGATGGACCAATAAAGCTCTCTGGCTATAAATGAAGCTTTGAAAGAAAAATAAAAGCAAAACCTAAGTGGAGCAAATTACATGACTGGGACCTAGTTACAACTCACAAACTTAGTAGCAGTCATAATGGGCAAAAAATTAAATAATTTAAGGAATCCCAACAAAACCCAAACAGAACCACACAAAACCACCACCAGCTAATTTTTACAAGCACAATATTTAAACATCAATAAGCAAAATTCCTGGTTTATGTCTTAAACAAGAACTGGATACACCATCTGATAATAGAGCCTTAAACAGACCTGTGGTTGATAATAAAAATAAGACTTTAATTTAATTAATGGGGAGTGGAGTTTCTCTAGCATAAAATAATGCCCAACAGATAGGTGACCTTGAACTGTGAGTATGGAAGAGGGCATTCTAATTATGGAAAGAAACTTCACTTTAACTTTGCAACTGAATTTTTACTCAAATAAGATTTAAACTTCAACAATAAGATAAGAATGAAATGGATCTATCATCACTGTGCTTTTTTCATGTCTCACTCAGTATATATCACATAAAAAATTAATATTAATCATGCATCAATGAGCCGCAACAGTTTTTGTACAGCTGTACTGTTATATTGCCCGTATATTGGCAATTACGCCCAAACTCTCCATACATGAGGAACTTTGTGTTTGTTGATCACATTTACAATATTAAAAAATAACTGATTTCCAAGTGTCTGAGTTACTTACTCACTGTGAATTTAGAGAAATAATTTTCAAGGGGGATATCATAGCAGAGTACTTAGGTACTGGGTTTTTCAAAATGCCTAATCTTCATGTGATAATATAAATAGGATTCATAGGTGATATTTTTGTGGTTAATATACAGCTGAGAATAGACTTTCATCCTCAAATATTCAGCCATTTAAACCAAGTAATCTATTATACAGTCTGATGAATTATAATTAATCCTATTTATTTTCCTGGGATTTAGAAATTGACACAAATCCACTGTCAAGATTCAGATATACGGCACTGCATAGCCCACATTAGTTGTGGAGACAGCCACACAGCAGCTAAGCTGTCAGTACCAGCTACTCATCAGGACAACTGGTAAAGTGTGCTCCATTGACTTCAGATTCAGAACAGAAGAATTAAAGTGTACTAGTGTGTAGAAAATTACAATATCTGTGCAGTGTCTAAATCTCTTTGAGGTTTTGGAAAGTGAATTTCACCCAAAGCAAGCCTATGCTTCTAATCTACCTTGAAATTATTTTAGTTAGACTATATAAAGTGTATTTGGTCCATTTCAGAGGAGGAAAGGAAAGGAAATTGCTCCACTATTCAAACCTAAGCAGTTTATCAGATATGGAAAGTCATTTCTAGAACGTGAAAATACCCCCTGGGGCACATTCCTCTACAATATGCATCTTAAGTAGATAGGAAGTCGCATACCATGCCATTATATTATAAAATAGAATAATGACCTACTTTAGCAATGATAACCATAAGTGAAGTAATGGGGCCACAAAAATATGTAAAAATAAACACCTCTGTTAACTATTTCTAACTCTTTTTTTATAGAATCATGAAATTGTTCAGGTTCTAAAAGGCTCCTAAGACCATCAAGTCTAACCATTAACCTAGGATGGCCATGCTCACAACTAAAACATGCATCACATCCACATACCTTTTGAACACTTTTAGGGATGGCAATTCCACCACTTCCGTGGGGAGTCTGTTCAAATGTCTGAATACCACTATCAGTGAAGAAATTTTTCCTAGTATCTAATCTAAATCTCCCATAGTGCAACTTGAGGCTGTTTCCTCTTGGTAATTTCATTCTGGAGGGCTTAAAGGAATTAGGCTACAACATCCTGTTAGGTAGTTGTAGAGATCAATAAAGTCTCCCCTTGAGCTTCCTTTTGCCCAGGCTAAACAACCCAAGGTCCCTCAGCTACTCCTCTTGAGACCTGTACTCCAGAACCTTTACCAGCTCCATTGCCCTTCTCTAAACCTGCTCTGACACCTCAACATCCTTCTTGTAGTAAGGGGCCCAAAACCGAACACAGGTTTCAAGGGGCAGCCACACAGTGCCTAGTACAGGTGACCAATTACTGTCCTACTCCTGCTGGCCACAATATCTCTTATACAAGCCAGGGTGCCATTGGCCTTCTTGGCCATCTGGGCACAACTGCTGGTTGTCAGTTATCTGACTGTTAACCAACACTTCCAGGTTCTTTTCCTCTGGGTGACTTTCCAGCCAAGACCTCCTCTGCCCCAAGCTTTTACCCCCTACTTGTTGTGACTGAAGTGTAGGATCTGGCACTTCTTGTTGAACCTCATACAATTGGCCTCAGCCCATTGATGCAGCCTTCTTATCAACTATCAGATCAACTCTCCTAACTTAGTGTCATCTACAAACTTATTGAGGGTGCACTCAATCCTCTCATCCAGATCATTGATAAAGACATTAAACAGGACTGCCACCAACACTGATCCTTGTGGAACATTTCTACTAACTGTTCCTCAGGTGGATTTAACTCCATCCACCACCATGCCCTGAGCCAGTCATTGAGACAGCTTTTACCCAATGAAGAGTGCAACTGTCCACATCATGAGCAGTCAGTTTCTCCAGGAGAATGTTGTGGGAAACCATACCAAAATTCATGGCCTTTCCTGACCCTTAAGCCTGTCACCTTGTTGGAGAAGGAAACCAAGTTAATCAAGCAGGATCTGACTTTCCTAAACCTATGCTGGCTGGCTCAGATCTCTTGGTTGTCCTGCATGTGTTTCATGATGGCCCTCAAGATGATCTGCTCCATGACCTTCCTTGGCACCAAGGTCAGACTGACAGGCCTGTAGTTCCCTGGATCCTCCTTCTGACTTCTTTTATGTGGTCACCACATTTGCTATCTTCTAATCCACAGGCTCCCTCAGTACCCTGGGGTGTTTGCCATCTGACGCCATAGATTTGTGCATGTCTAAATGGGACAGCAGGTTGCTGACCATTTCATCCTGGTTTATGGCAGCTGCATTCTTCTCTTCATCAGTAACTTCCAGCCCTGGGTACTCAGGGAGCAACTGGTTGCTCTATTAAAGACTGAGACAAAAGAGACCTCAGTCTTTTCCTTATCCTTTGTCCCTCTGCATCTAGTAAAGGATGAAGATTCTTGTTAGCCCTCTTTCTGTTAATGATGTCCTTGAAAAGAACGTTTTTGTTGTCCTCTGTTGACTTTTACAGTAGTAAACAGATTAGGGTCTAGATGGGCTTTGGCCCTTCTAATTTTTCCCCTGTATAACCTCACAACATCCTTGTAGCTCTCCTGAGTGATCTGGCCCTTTCACCAAAGGTATTACACTTTTTTCTTTCCCCATGAGTACCCCAAAACTCTCTGTTCAACCAGGCTGGTCTTCTTCTCCAAAAACTCATCTTTTGGCCCATGTGGATGGCCTGCTCCTGTTTCTCTAGGATTTCCTTCTTAAAGTGTATCCAGTCTTCCAGTACTCCTTTGTCCTTCAGAACTGCCTTCCAAGGAACTCTTACAGCCAGTCTTCTAAAGAGGCCAAAGTCTGCCAGCCACAGGTCAAGACAGCGGTTCTGATGATCCACCTGTTTACTTCTCGAAGAATCAAAAACTTCATATTTGTGATTGCTGTGCTCAAGACAATCTCGGTCACATCAGCCACCAGTCCTTCTCTCTTCACAAATAGCAGATCCAGTGGGACACCTCCCATGGTTGGCTCACTCATCCAATACTTTTTACATTTTAAGCATTTTTTAGAACACGTGTTCCTTAATTTCTTTGTTAACATTCATTTGCTGGGAACAAAAGTCTTAGCTTCTGGAAGACCAGCTTAAACATTGTAGTCAGCACAATTTGAATATTTAGTCAAATACCTTGTCAAATTCGGATCTGACTTAGAGAAGCCATTTCATGTTGTGCAAGAACTCCCTTTTCTGGAGAGTGTGCTAGTACCTATATGCCAGCTAAGAAATGAAGATCACATTTCAGAGATGAGAACTGCTTAATGGTCCAGGTTTGGACAGCCACAAAAATAATCTTCATAGCTTAATTACACAAGATACGATTGAAAATCTCATAGAAATGAAAGGGAAAAAGAAGCACTTCTTACTCATTATTTGAGATTGCTGAAACTAGAATTTTGAAGTCACTGACAGAAAAAAGCGGTGGTTGGACATATTATTCTGAGAGAAAGTTCAGGACAAGCAGGAGAAGATGAAACAGTGGGGTAAATACCAGAACCTGGACCTGAAATGGAAAATTAGGAAGGATAAGAGAAACCAAAAAGCTGTTCCAGAATTGGTGGTTCCCTGGCCAGGAGGAAGGGAGGAACTTAAGAACAGTATTAGAAGAGAAATAAAATATTCTAAACTTACTGAAATTACTTGAAAGCTATGACAAGGCACTAGAAGCTGTTGGGACAGCTGCCAGGAGTGAAACCTTTCTGAAGATGTTAAGAACCACACAGGCTATCTTTGGTTAATTTGGTTAATTTTGGTTAATTTAACACTATGTAATGCAAAACATCTCTATGAAAACATTTTAAACTACTATTCTGCCATCTGTAGAATTAGCATTTTACTCCTGACTTGACATGTTTTTATGCGTATAAATGATGAACATTGAGGTCTTGAAAACACAGAGGATCAGACTTAACAGTCCAGTAAGTCAAATGTCCTGTCTAAAGAGAAGCTGAGAAACTTTCCAATTTCCTAGATTTTCTAAAAAAAAAAAAAAAAAAAAAAAAAAAAAAAAA
>VXBB01022925.1:36746-56512 GCA_013399915.1 Illadopsis cleaveri
TTTTTTTCTTCTTTTTTTCTTTTTTTTTTTTCCTTTTAAATGAGCTTTAGAACTTCAGAGATACCAGGGCTCTGTGGCAATGTCACTCATAATCCAGAATTCTTATTAGACTGAACTGCTACAGTCTCCATCTTGCTGTAGTATCTCAGCACTGATTACTACACGTATACACATATATACACATGTATATATACGTATGTATATTTCAAAAATATTTTGCTGCGGGAATTTCCCAAGCAACTCAGAATCTGTACTGAATAACTGTGTATGTGATCCATAAAACTATAAGGACCTGGTAGGAAATTGGTCAGAATACTCGTGAATTCTGCTCTAAGAAAATTTCAATGGATGACACAAACAGCTGAATCCTAGAATGTTTATGCTCACAGCTACTCTGTTTATTTTTTTCTTACTTTTTTTAAGCTAAAACTAATTTATTGAACATCTAAAAATATGTTATGAAACAGTCTCTATAGATGGATAGAACCATTTCATTGCTGTGGGATATAAGGCTGGCTAAAGAACTGTTGCAATTTCTCTATAATAGCAGTAAATAAAGTTTGGAAAAGCTGGGGAGTCCCTGATAAATATGCATATAAAAGACTTTTCCAGTGAGCTTCAGATGGACTTTGAGTCCAAAATGGAAGGTAAACCATTAGCAAGTTAAAATCTCAGGAGCTGCATTTCTAAATATTGCCATAAAGTAGTTTAGAGATTGAAATATGATGTCAAACCACAAGAGATATCATTGCAGGAACAGGTGCTGATCTACATTCATATTCTATCGTCAAATCATTTAAATGAACATAAATGAAGTAAGAATATAGAAAATATCAGCAAAGACTTCAGTATGCTAAGGAGTCATGATAAAATTGAATTACCATATGAATATGAGACAAGAAAGAGAAAACAGAAACAACAGCAGGAGTAAAAAAAAGCGAGCTGAAATTTCTGTTCTGGAGAAAGATACAGATTCAGTTTACCAAATTACAACACAGATGAAATAAAATTACAGAGAAAAAAATAGAAAGACAGATAAAAGGGAAGAAGGAAAATACAATCAACAAACCAGATGAGGTCATACAGATTGGTTTCACTTGAAAATTTAGAATTCCTCAGATAGGAAGAATCACAAATCCTCTTGATAACACCACGAATGTCAAAGCCCTGGGCCTAATGTAGCACCCAAACCAAGGGCAGGAGGCTCCCAAAGTGAATTTTCACAGCCTTTTTAGCAGCAGTCAGGTTTGAGATCATACAGCTCTGCCATATCAAAGCTGACCTTAAACACAGATGGTTAAATCCCCAGGAAGATGGAGGGAAGGAGTTGCAGAGCTTTTACACCTTACTCAGCACCCTGAATATCTAATATTAAGCCAAATATAAAGCCAGATACAGAGTTAAACTAATTCAAACTTCTACAGTGTTTTGAATGAAGTATCATTCAAAAAAAGACATTTAAGGGTATCTTCGGATCCTTGCTATGTGTGCTACTTCTTGGGTAGATTTTTTGAAACATAATTGAAAATAAAATGACAGAAAATAGAAAATGGACATTGAATCAGTATTTATAGTGCAGTCTGTATTGAAAAACACAGAACAAAAATTAGCAAAATAAATCAAAAGCAAATATGGAAGGCAGGATGTTCTCAAGAGCTGTGGGAAGAAGGACAGCAGAGTACAAGCACCTAGTCAGAGGGCAGAGTGCAAACTTGTGCTTCTTGGCTTAAAAGCCTGTATGTATGGCTACAGTAAGAGAAAGTGGCAGCTGTGCATGGCTATCTTCCTACTCTTTCATTGCTACTGGAAAATAAAATTGAGAGGACAAGACATCATACACTAAAAGCAAGATAAAAACCCTTGGCTTTAAACAACTTTGAAGCAAACACTAATTAATTTCAATGAATGTCTACTACCAGTCTGAGTGTGGGTGGTTGGCCTAAGATGGGGGGTTTTGCCCTCCAGTCCTCTGAGAAGAAATTAGTACATGACCCACATTCGTTCAAAGTGTGGTAGATCCTGAATTCATCCTTGACTTAGTTACCAAAAATTTTTTAAACTCTTCAATTTTTTAACTGCTGCAGGCATATTCCACCTGTAGGTGAGAATCAGTTTTTGTAAAAATAAATTTCATAGAGTCTTTATTATGGCTAGAGTAAAATAGCTGATTAAACTTCTTCCCAAATTAAAAAAAAAACAACAAAAAAAAACCAAACCACAAAAACAAAAAAGCAAACCAAAACAAAACAAAACAAAGAAACTCGAAACAGAAGCAGTATGCATATTTGGTGCAAAGTATCCTCTTTTCATAATGGGCTCCAGCTGTGATTCTATATAAACTAGGAAGATGGGCAGCTAGTTTAAGAGCACTGTATGCAAAGGTCAGTGTGGGTTTGTTTTTCTGTGTTCAATCTAATAAGGATACAGAAGCCACAGTGAAAAACCTGACCAGCTGGACAGTGTTCAATATATTATATTGTGAATAGACAGACATAGTAATTATGTAAGTTCAATTGATAAATAATTAAAATTACTAGAAAAGAACAAGCAGTAGGCCCCTTTGAATTTCCATGTAAAAGAAAAGTTTTTAAGAAGCATACTGGGTTCATTACACAAAAGAAAGCAAGAGTGTGAGAGTCATATACACAGTGACAAGATATTAATTCTGAAATGATAATTACATTCAAAGTCAGTAGATCAAAACTGAACTGTGTAAATAAATCTGGCATGGTTCCCCTCTTTAAAATAGCTCTGTTGAGATTAGTTATTGGCAAAAATCAAAGGTGTAAAAGTTCACCAATGATATGCATTCTACATTTTAAATTTGTACTTGAATATTAGTTTACAGCTTTAATGCCAAGAGAAGGTGAATATTCTAGAAAGTGATTACACTTTATTTCCTGGTCTCCCACAAAAGAGAAGAGCCAAAGTCACAATAATTTAGATTATCACATGCCAAGTGGTCACTCTTTAAAGAGGCCTGTTTTCCTCTTCTTTATTTAATCTTCATATGGCTCTCACCCAGCTTCTTCTGGTTATTGTTCCCAGCAACAAAAAGCATCCATTTCATTAATTTTTTCCATCTTCTTGTCTTCCACAAGGTTAAGAAGAATATTTGAGATTCTTTTTGAAAAGCAGTTGGACAAAAACAAGCTTCAGCCCTCTGACCCATAGAATATTTTGGTAGTCAACGAAATAAGGACTTTTTGCCATTTAAAGAAAAAAGATTCCTTTGAAACTGACTAGAAAAATAATGAAATCATATGCATATTACAGTTTTGTTCTAAAAAGAACCATGTACTGAGCGAGTTCCAAACTAAAGTCATATTCACCCACTGTCATTAGTTAAATTGCAACTTAATTCTACAACTTAAGAACAACTGGTACTGTAATGTCTCACTATTGGATCCACAGCTAAATTCCATTTTCAAGTTATTATTATAATTACTGAAGAAAATAGGAAAGCCAGAACTTTTGGCTCATAAAATCTGCGTCAACATTTTATGACCAAAAGCTGCAAGATGCTTTTTAGAGGCCTGAGGGGAGGGGGCCCTCCAAGAGTAGCTCACAGACACTGTGATCACTCTAATAGAAAGTAGAAAAGAAAATCAAAATAACGTGTCTGGATCGCCTCATAATGCCATTCTAAGCAGGACTTTGTGCTTTCAAAAATGACATATTAGAATTATTCTTCTCATTGGCATCAGAATATCTCCAGAGCAGAACATATGACAGAGTTATGCCCAGCCTTCCTACATTTCAAGAGCAAATGTATCCCAGTAGCCACACACTAACCATCCCTGGACTGACTGTGATGGGGAAAAAGCCATCAGGACACAGCCCCTGTACCAATTTCTAGCAAATACTGAGGCTTTAGTGAGAATTTAAATAACAGACAACCTGATTTTAAATCTTTACAACAAGACTGACAAAACTTTGTCAATTTTACTTAGCGCTCTATAGTCAAAAAATATTCTTCTGTCTAAACCAGTAGAAAACACTTATGGTGAAAAAAAAAAACCCACAAAGTGAATGTTTTAAAGTATGGTTGACATTGTACAGGAGTGGCAAAATTTTTGGTGTTTGTGGCCAATTAAAAACATTCAAGTCTGCTTGACTGGCAAAAACTACACTGAAATGGAAAGCAAACTTCTAAAAATTAACCCTCTCCCAGGCATACACATATTTCATTTTCTCACTGATGCACTGCAGCAGCACCTTCCAGCAGCAGATGACAGAATACATCTCACACAAAAGAACTCTACACTTCAGCTATTTCTTTAAAAGAAAAGTCTGCATAAATATTTCACTACTGTAAATTCAACCGTTATCAAGACAGTACCAGATGTAGATTTATCCTGGAGGATTTTATGTGTTTTGCAGCAGCATGTCTCATAAAAACTGCAATAAATATGATAATTTTTAATGTCTTTATGCTTTAGTTTCATATTTTATCAAATTATAAAACAAAGATTAAATGTATATGGATATTATACTCTCAGATATTGCTTTCAAAAGTGCTATAATAAGAGGAATATCAAGATTAATATTTCAATAAAGAGTGAACAATTATCTTTCCTTTGATATTTGAAATGGCTAAGTCTTTGGCCACTAGATGCTACTATCGAGGGACATTAGTGGAATTAGTTAGATATGATGATTTCACCTTCACTTTAATCTTCTGGCAGTAGTCATTCTGGATTTTCTATAGATAAGTTTACATGAAGACATTCATATTTCCTGTTAAAAAATCCTGATTCAGAGGCAGAGGGCTAAAGTGACACACTCTTTAGCAGGGGTGAAAGAGTGGTGAATAGAGCTATTCTATTTTTCTTTCTAATTACCAGTTATCTAAGAGGATGAAGAGAACTTTGATCTTTCAGGTGAACGGAAATGCAAAGTGTAAGAGGGATGTAATTAATAGTCTCCAAACAATTTCAAACAGGTTGCATAGAATAATTGATATTATTTTCACAATTGTTACCTGTGAAGGCTAGATTTTGCTTTTAGAATGTCCACATTTTGCAACAAAGCAGACTAAGTCTAATTTGCATGTTGATTATGTATCATATTAAAAATAGACCCGCACCACACTGTAAGCTTGTATTTCTTGTGCCTTGATGAATGTAATCACCCGTAATAAAATCAAGGAACCTTCATGTTGCTGTTTTTGTAGAAGGAACACACATGGTGCCAAGTTCAGAAGTCACAATACATGGTAGCATAAGAGTTCCAGGATTGTTCCACTGGTGTTAGCAGGGAAAGCACATGTATATTGTTCCTACCAAGATTAGTGGCAGCTACTGTGTCCTCAGGTGAGTCATAGCCAGCTTGAATGTGTTTGTCCATCTTGCTTTCCTCCCTGCCAGTTCAATCAGCAGTTTGCAATCAAGTCTTTATTTCGGATAATAAATCACTGACAAGTAAAGGCCAAGAAAATATCCTCCAGGATTTCTCACAGCCTCCAGATGCTGGCCCAGTGATGTAATCAGTACATACCTCTGCCAGAGCTTAATCATTCATAAAACCATTACAGACTCTGGGATGTTGCTGGACCATATGGTCCAATATGGGTCACTCATATTATGTAAATTTTTTAAAATTAAATTCCCATTGTGTTCTCCAGGACTAAAATTTTCTTGCCTTTGGAGCACCTGTTCTACCAGCTGTGCTTCAGAAGATGTTGCCTTACAATGTAAGAATGTCCACAAAGGCACAAATAACCCTGTTCCAGAAATGCAGAGGGAAGGTCATTGCATATTCCAGATCTCTGGCCAGTGTAGGAGTTGTATTCTTAGCGTTATTTTATGTATATATGGCAATATCTCTACTTTTATGAGAGAGTGAAACCCTACTATGAGGAGTAGTATACTCCAATTTATAGCTAATGCCTGTTTTGAGGTGAAAACCTCAGGATAAGCAAATGCCAGTGTACTGACTTGGTCTGTTCCCTCATTCAAGAAACAAAATTTCAGAGCACCTCCAGGCTTAGGAAGTTGGGTTTTTTTCAGTCCAGAAAAGAGAAGATTGCATGGAGATCTCACATACCTTTCTCACGTATCTTTAAGTACCCAAGCGGGTCCTACTGGAAAGCCAGAGAGGGGTTCTGCATCAGGAACTGTAATGATAGCAAAAGGAGTAATGGGTACAAATTGAAAGGGGGAAATATAGGTTCTTCAGCTGAATTGAACAACACACAGAAAATCCACTATTTCATTTTTTTCATTTATTCCAGTGACTATGACCCCTCTGTAAAAGCAAACGTCTAATAAGTTTTCTATTTTATTTTCCTTCATATTCCAGCTTTTCTCCTAGATTAGAGACCTCACTGTTTTCTTTCTATTAGACTGCATATTAGTATACAAATATTTGACATAACTGCATTTTCAGAAGCAGTTATGTTGAAACTCTTTTATTCACTACAAATCCTAAGTATCCTCACAGTCACCATTTGCAATTCCACTGCAAAAGTAAATTCATTAAAAACTGAATCCATTATTTCTAGATGTGAAAGTAAAGCAGTTGGCTAGTTTATCATATTTTGTCTTAACATGTCAGCTGCATTCAACTTTTTAAATTATTCTTCAATGTTTACTCATTCCTCAGCATCATTTCCTATTATGCCAATTTTCCTCAGCTGAAATTGTTGCTGATTGTGCTCTTCCCTGTGAGAATTAGCTCATTCTCCTGGGAAAGATCATTGTTCCTATAGATATACAGGAATTTAACAGGGATATTGGACTTACAGAGAGAAATAAATGTGCTTTCTAGCCATATTAGATGATATAACCCCAAATTATCCATGTTAGAATATGTGCATCTTTCTCATTTTCTCATTTATTTACCATTTTGTAATAAAGGGAATAAGAGGTGCTGGGATTCTGAGGTGTATGCAGCAACATAGTATTGATATACTGTATTTTTAAAAATGTCTTTAATACTGTCTGAAAGATTTTATCTCTGCAATCTTCTCCATGAGACAATTATAGCAGTATCACTAAGTTGACATACAATATGTTCCATTTCATCAGGGAATGAGCTGAAATATATTTAGACTAGAGGGTTTTGCTACTTTATCTGCCAGTAGTATAGGTAAAGCAAAAAACTTTTGCCTAGATTGATGCTCACGTGGCTGGGTAAGTGAATAAATACATGGATAGATGAAGGAAAAGACCTGCTACAAGAGGTGCCCATTTCTCTGTTGACTCTGCCAGGTGCAGTGAGGGATTTCTCACAAGAGTGCATGGAGGATATTCTCCTATGCAGGGAGAATATCTGTAGCAAGAGTGTGAGAAGCCAAAGGCTTCTCAGTATTATATCAGGAACCACACAGGCTTCTGAACAAGGACACCATATTGCCTCTTCCAAACCTCTTGTAGAACTAAACTTTGAGTCATTCAACAATTCACTAGTGCAGTGATACTATGAATAGCTCCACCAATAATGACAGAGAATCTGCAAAGCTAGCATGGGTTTTGACAGGTTTATGCTGATAGACCTTTTTATTTTTTTTTTTTTAATGGATAGGCTTAGTGCAGAATAAAGTCTAGAGGTACTGAGATAGAGGTACTGTCCCAGAAAGACAAGCATGGCAATGACCACGACTTGCAGCACACTGTCTGTCTGATGAACAGTTAAGAATGAAAGGTCAGCTGCATTGAGCCAAGCACATGGTTTAAAGCACACCTGAGTACAATTAACCGCCAGCTCTTCTGAACTTCTAGCCAAAAAAAGATAGAAATGAAGGAATAAATCTTTCTTAAGAAAGATATCATGGCTACAGTCAGGAAAAAAGTATAAGACTGGGCTGAAACAAAAGGTGACCAGCTCATACCACGAGTGGTGCAGCAAATATTTTTACCATGCACAGCATTGCACACCTCTATATAGCCACTGAATTTGACTCACAACTCAACAGGCGGATGTTTAAACAGCTCACAATGAGAATAATGATCAAAAATCTTCCACTGACTGCACTAAATCGCCATGAATCACACCGGGGAGAATGTGTTTACATAATTATATGTATACATACAGTTCACTTGCCAGATAATGCAGACTTTCAGAGGAAGCCATATGAGGCATGTGTTAACATTTACTAGAGATGAGGCAATTTAAATTCTTGGTCCTTTACTAATCATTCAACTCCACTTGAAAAAATAAAAAGTAACAGCTTCACTTGAACACTAATGTTACATGGTGGGAAGTGCTTCATTGCAGCTTGTAAAATTACCTTTAAGAGAGCAGAGTCTAAATGCAGACAATAACAGAGCCATGGATTTAAAGTATGCTTTTATTTTGGAAAGTAGCTCTAAAAATGGCATCTTGCGGAGGTTCTCTGTTCGTTATCCCTACCACTCCAATTTAGCTTTGCTTAAGTGTCAAGTGAAAAAGATGTTTTCCTCACAGTTCCAGGCTGTGTAAACTCACCCTCATGACTGCCTTGACAGCAAGTCAACCTGTGTTGCTTCCTGCTAACATATCAGTGCCAGTTCCACTGACCCAGTGGGAAAGCTGAATTACGTATAACTGTAAATAGGCACAGAGATTTATGAAGCATCTTTTGGTTATAACTCTGTCACTGGCCTGTGTCCAAAATCAGTCTGGAGCATATATAAGAGAAGAAGGGAAGTGACAGAGAAGAGGCTGTTATCACCAGTCAGCACAAAGGAAAGTCATGAGAAGTGCAGTGAAAGATGCTAAAGTGGAGAAGGGATGAGGCAGGTCCACATCTGAGCATGTCAGACTTCAGCATGTCATGCTGAAGCTGAAGTCACAAGATTGTTACTGAATGGGTAAATAAATACATGCTGAAGAAGACACACCAAAACCCCAAAAGAAACAGTAGAAGATGAGAGGTAAGATACCCTGGCAGCTGTTAAAGAACTGCCCTCAACAACTGAATGAGATATGACATTGTTTGCCTCAGAGCCAGCTACACAGGGAGAGATGAGAAGATAGGGTGATAGATATGGATGCTAATCTGCAGTGTAAGAGAGGTGCTTGTGTGATCACAAATAAGTAGAGTACTGACAGATTGCAACCAGTCATTTGGATATCACCATATTTTGTTTCATTTACACATACCATGACATGATCTCTAGACTACAAGGGATGCAAAAGAAAAGAAAAGAAAAATCAAGAAATCTCCTGCTCATTTCCAGGGGCATCCCACAGACTAGCCAGAGATTGGTAGTTCGTCATTTAAATTATCTAAAACAGGGTACATCATCTGAGCCATTCCAACATTCCTGCTTTTGACTAAAAGAAAGTCTAGACATGATTAGCCCAAATGTGTATATTTATATTGTAGAAGCATATGTAATATTGCACTTACTGTGTGATATGCCAAGGCTGAAAATTCTAGTTCAAAGCTCTCAGTCAGCTTCCATTTAGTCCCTTGAGCTATTCCTACCGTACTAATATACACAGTGTCTGGGACCATAAAATGACATGAAGACAATTGGCCCAGAACAGCCTTTATCCATATGATTAAACTCTCTTAGCTTCAAAATAGGATTGTCCATCCAAGTAGTTTTTCACACATGCTAACTTCCAGATCAGTCCTAGGAACTGTTTGGATGAACACTGGTTGGCCCAGGCTAAGTGCAAACCAAGTAGCCTTATAAAAATTTAACACTATGAACATTAACATCCCAGTGTTCAGTTCTGTTCCCCATCACTGTATATTAGCACAGAGATATAAGCAGAGATGGTTTCTTGCAGTCTGAAACCCAGGCCACAGTAATTTTCAGACTGTGGGTTCTGAGATCCAATGTCCCTTTCTCCCCTCAGCTCTACCCTCACTCCCATTTTTCCCTTGTCCCCCCACGACAGAAGTGTGGCAATGCACTTGAAGCAAGATTGTACTTGGCTCCTCATATTGTTTGAATGGAACACTCTAAAGCTCATATACTTTAAGTCCAACATGACCAGCTGCATTTGTTGCAAACTGTGCTTGAATTCCCTGCCAAGTGCATTTACCCTTGGAAAACACCTCATCTTCAGTCTCACCAGAACTCACCTGTAAGTTCATGTGTTGTCAAATGTCTGTTAAAGCACTAAAAAAAAAGGTCTCTTCAGACATTTAGGTGTTGGCAGGTAGCTTAAAATTAGCAATGAATATTGCTTACCTGTGTCTAGGCAAAAGACAAGGAACACCACTTTTCCGAGCAGCAGGAAAGCCTACCTAGTATCTTAGTCCCCTTAACAGAGTTTCTGAACTCAGCAGTTTAAGGGAGTGAAGCTGAAGACCACAGAGGAAGGCTGAGGAAACTAGCAGCATTTAGACAAGACCCTTCTAAATGTTTGATTATGCTTGAAGATAGGGTTTTCTTTGGTTGCAAGCTGTTTAAGAAGTCTTCTGTATCATCTTTCAGTCTTCATCCTTCCCTACCTTTCACAATGGTCACACATGAAAACAAAAAATCATGTAAATAAACAAAAAAGCCTGGCACAATTACAAATTCACACACCCCAAAACTCTTTAAAACAAACAAACAAACAAACAAACAAACAAGCAAACACTTAGAAGAAAAAAAATCCAAAATCAAATCTTTTCATTCTCAACACTTCTGGAAGACACAGGACTCTTATCTACTCTTTTGTAAGTCACAATTTTTTTGAAAATGCATTGTTTATATCTTCATTTTTCTTTTTAAATCATGAAGAAAACCACCAATCTTATAAGGAATTATTTCTGCATTTCTGGTTTTCATGGGGTTTGCTTAATAATCAAATTAACAGAACAATTTTCAAGGCAAGTGGCAAAAAAGCATGTAAAAACATGGTTTTCTCTAGTTTTCCTTTTTTTTTCCTATTAAAATCAAGTGATAAGTGAGTCCTGATAAACTGAACAACTTCATTTAGAAGCATGCACACTGAAAAGCTAAAAGCTTCTAATTAGACACTTGCTCAGTAGGGGTAAAAGTGTAATTTAAAAGACTCAGGGCAAAAGCTGAATTGTTAGTTTCATATTTTAGCACAACCAAACTACAATTAGACTAAATTAGTTAACAGCTTATTCATTAGCCTTTAATAGAAATTTGGATGCATGCTGACTCCAGGTTATTGTTTGCAGCAAAGTATATACCTAGCTCAAAATAGTCATGCGTAACAGTTTAAAGAGTAGATGTAGAGGTTATTTGTAGAGCTGGTGTTGGGAAGGCAAGGTTTTATGACTTCAAGCCATCAAGTCAAAAAATGAATTAATTTATTTATTCTTAAAGACACTACATTAATTACACTACATTTCCTAGACTTGTAATAGAGAACCACTTACTTTCTGCTAAAGAAATACCAGTGATAGTAAACCTAAGCATGCAATATTTCCATTATTTCAGTGCTCTTTTTATTTTGTATCTTACACCTAAAAGAGCAGTTTTTTGGATAACAAAAAATAACAGCAAGAAAGAACAAAAGTAATAGCTTGGCAGAGATCACCAAGTGTGATCCCCCTTTGCAGCAGAACACAACATTCCCACTCTTGGCAAATGTAAGACAAAGGTAACATGGCATCATACCTATTTGCAACCTAGAGAAGCAATTCTTGGTTTCAAGAAAGTTAGAGGCAAAGCTCCTTTTCATTTTACTCAAGCCAGCATTACAGACTCAGTAAATGAGGAATAAATATTAGCTACTGGGAGGTATCACTTACATGTTCCACTTGTTTTTCAGACCTCCCCAGGCATGAAAAAAAGAAGTCTACTACTGCTGTGCTGCACATCAGACCTCAAAACAAAGGAAAACCAATGACCAGGCATCACTGTGTCCTGCCAGTACTGTTAGCAAAGGGTATCTCATTTCTATTGCAATTGGTAAATGGTAGGTATGGGTAAGACAAGCAATGTCTCCTGTGATAAAATAAAAGGGAAAAAAATACTGGCAAGATATTATGAAGAAAAAAAATTTGGGATGTAAACCCAAGCTCTGGATTTCAGCTGTTTATACTGCTAATAGCTCAGAGGAAAGATAAGTTCTTTTCTTAAATCTTACTCAGACAAAACAAGTTTTATCCTTCTTTTTATATGATCTCTCTTTAATTTGGATGATAGAACATCTTTTTTTTTAACATAAGGCTAAAAAACCCTAAGCACTTCAGAAATGACACTACAATTTCAAAGTACACAAATGGATTTCAGTAATGAATCCTGAGGACTATGAGTCATGCCATGCTATCTTGTTTTTTACACAGATGTACTAACTTGTAGGAAAGAAAATATATTTTATTTAAAAATATGACAAGTGGAATTATCTTTCAGTCATCCTAGAAGTGTCTCAAATGGCAACCTTAGTCAGAAAAGCATGCCACATGGCACGGAATATATAAAATAAGGAATTAACAGCTCTTATTAGTTTAAGTACCAGCAGAACAAATTAAGATAATTGGTCTCAAAGTATCCATACAGTCCAAAAGCTATCATTCTCCTGTGGGTAGGCACCAAACTCCAAGAGAATTCCATGCCAGTATAGATATAAGTTATATAAGTTTTGAGTCTGATCCAATAAGCACAATAACAGTCAATGGAGAAAGAGGACAATGCATCGTCCTTCAACACAGCAAATTACAATATCTATCAAATTGTAATGAGTTTCCCCAAATGTTCAAGTGATGTCTCTTCTTGGTAAATTAAAAGGCTATCTCTAAAATTTTTCTAAGTGGCTTTTTAAGCAACTGCTACCTCCCCTACCCTCTCCAGGATGCAGCAAGCACGGTATGTTTATTTCCACAAACATTGATTCAGATTAAAAAATGAATACCTTTCTGCTACACTTGCATCATGTTTATGATAATTTTCTGCACACATTCAAGCAATTGAATTTCACTTGCATACGTGCCAGCAATCAATTTCCATTAAAGTCAGTGATAGACTTTCAGCTGCCGGCCCCACATCAATCTAACATTCAAGCATTCCCACTAAAAGTGATATCGTTGTCTGGAAAAGGAGAGCTGATGAGTTAACAAAGGAAACAAGATTCTTCTGAAACGTTTAAGAGGTATTTTGAGGAAATGAAAATTCCACACAGGTATATAAAAAACCCTTGGTTTTCAGTTCTGTCTACAATCGTGCCTCTCAGTGTTGATGACATAAGGCTACTTATATCAAAGATAAATTGCCAGTTTCTGCATCAGATGTACCAGGCTATCTCAGTTCTGAGAAAATGTTTCCAAATGCCTTAAGAGAGACAAGACTTAAGCTGGACATTTCACAACCAGAACAGAACACTGAGTTGACTTAAAGTAAACTGTGAAATGGCAACATCAATTCCATGCAAAACCTGACAGTGTACATAATGCCCAGCAGAGTCGAGAAACATATCTTGAAAGACTTGCCCTAAGCATGTGGTGGATAAATTCTTTCCTATGCTGGGTGAGGATCTCAGTGAAAAAGGGAGATTTTTGATCTGTTTTCTGAGAATATTTACATAGGGAGAATATTTCAATTCTATCCTCCTAGTCTCTGCAGAGAAATTGCCTCTATTGTCTTGACTCTAGGTTCAGAAAAGAAATCCTGAAATTCACTACACTGTATGATCTTGTTACTGCTTATTGACATCTGGAAGTGTTGCTGGCATTAGATCTGTTTACCACTATACAGTAACATAAATGAAGTTCAGGAGAATCTAGTAATACAAAATGAAGTCTGAAATATTAGTTTAGAGATACTGTTATTTTTTCTATTGAGAGACTAATATTGTCTCTACTTTTTATCAGTCAACAGATATTAATCTGAAAGGTTGATCTATTTTTTATTATTTTTTATTTCTTTCAAAAACAATTACTTAGTGGGCAGAATCAAAGGGAAAAAAGAAGCCAGACATGGTAGAGTATGCTGACTGGTAGAATGCAAAGCCAAGTAGAATCCTGAATTCAATTAAGATTATTAAGGGTTTTCTTGGGGACACTGACCTCCCCATCATACTGGGGAATGGTATGCATGTCAAAAATGATCTTACTTGAATTTAGCACAGTGAAAACCTGTACTGTGCCTGTGACTAATTTTGTCCTGATTTTATGTGGCAATATCTTAGTCCTTTCACAACTCATCACTCTTCATGACCCAGACCATCTTTGGTTCTTTTAACACTTTCAATAGACCATGTATACATAACCTTTTCCAAAAAGATATGGCTTTTTTTTTTTCAGAAAAAAATGCAACTGCCATGCAATTTGACAGAATGCAGAATTACTGTGTTCTGCAACTCTTATCCAAAGAAAGTTCTGGAGAACGGTAAGGAAAAATAGATTTCATCCCTTGCTACATTCATTAAATGTATAGCCAAACAAACAACACGAGTAAAAAGCCAGCAGTGGGGTTCTCTTCTCACACTGTTTTTATTGCACTATATGTGTACTTATTTAAATGAGATCAGTTGGTTTAAAAAGTGAATAAACTAGAATCAAATCAAAGTTCTCAGAATATTGTGATGTTTTACGAAAGATAAAAACTAGAGCCAAATGCCAGCTCCTGGTTAGGACAAAGCAAACTTTACATAGATTCAATTTAGCTATTTCTATAGGACAGTGAGGTACAGAGAGAAAGAGGGGACCTCATGATGAATGTCAATAAAAACATGAAGCTTGATGATGAGAGAAACCACCATCTAGATGCAGTTTACAAATACACTTTTTTTAAAATAGATAATTTGTCTCTACAATAAAAAGATGATCAAGTTCTGAGGAGAGTCATAAGAAAATAAAAAACCTCAATTTAACACAAATTATGAAATTTTGCATTGTCAATGTCTCCACAATCTTGCAAATAATAATAAAAAAACTTAAATCAAACAAACTAAAAGATCTACAAAGTTATACATAATTTTTCTATATTATGTAAAATTAAAATACGTGAAAGTGTAATTACAACATTAATGCTAGTCCCCTAAGAATTAATAGCATGTACTTGTACAACAATGAATTACCAGACTAATTAGTCACTAATATCTGGGCATTAACTCTTCAGAACCCCAACAGTTCAGTGATCCTCTTTTGGACAGAAAGGAGAAATACAGTGTGTAGAAAGACAGTTGCCTGTCTTACGGAACTTATATTTCAAAAGTGAGAGAAAGAGATGGGAGAATAAAGAAGAGCAGTGAGAGATGGGAACAGAGCTGGTTTTCAATAAATTTATTATGCAATCATTCCACCATTTGATATAAAGTAGCATATGGCACAAAAGCATGTGCTGCAAATAGAGTCCACAGTGACACAGACATCTGGCATCCAGGTATTTGATTCTGTGTATGCCAGCAGGCAGGGGCTTTCCAGAGCTTATTCACCCACTAATTTTTCACAGCAATGTCAGCGTTTTGTCCACACTTTTCTTTTACATGCTAATACAACACATTTTTACACTCCTTTACATAGACATCTTGTGGTGATTTGGCCCCAGGTGGCAGCTAAATTCCCACCCAGCTGCTTACTCTCTCCCTTGCTTCAGTGGAACAGGACATGGTAAAGAAAGAACAGGAATGAGAGAACTCATGGGCTGAACTAAGGGCAAGCAGATTGCTTACCAAACACCATTACAGGAAAAACAGATTGGTTTGGAGGAAAATTAACTTAATTTACTACCAATTATTGTATATATGTATATATATAATTACTGTTTCAGATATTGAAAAAAGAAGAGAAACAAACATTTACACACTCAGGGAAAACACCTCTCCTCTCCCTCTTTCAAGATCAACTTTACTCCTCCACTGTGTTATTGCTGCATTTTACACTCAGCCCCCTCCGTGAGGCAAAGCATGTGCAGGAGTGTTGTGGTGGTGTGATTCTTCTCCTTGCACTTTCTGTCTCCTCTTCTTTCCTCTTCCTCTCATCTCCTCCAGCCTTGGTGTTCCCTTTGCTGTTTCTCATTCCTTCCCCCTCCTCTCCCTCTCTCCCCCTGCCTGTGGGTCTTGGTCTTCACCCCTGCACTTCCTTACATTCCCAGAGGTGTCACCTTATTTGATGACAGGCTCAGCCGTGTCCTGTGGTGGATCCATTTGAGCCAGCTGGAAGCAGCTTTGTCTTGAGTGAGGCTGCCCAGTGCCTCTTCCCACAAAAGCCAGCCCTGCAGTTCCCCTGCTGCCAGCACCTTGAAACCTGAGAAGAATGCACTTCCATATTCTGTAAAATGGGAGATATGCTGTGAAATTTGTTTTGGTCTGTTTGAACAGTGGGATTGCCTGAAGGACAACTATGTTGAATAGGTCAGTAAGAAAATAATTTGCTATGTTTGTATTTAACAAAAATCAAGATTAAACATATTTTAATTTAAGTTGGAAACAGCTATGATTTCTGTGGCCTAATTTTTCGGTTTTGGACCATGCCATAGGGAAAATTCTACCATTCACAATTACTGTCTCCATACCTATTGCATTATTTTATATATTATAGTACTATACTCAAAGAACAAAATTCTCTACCACGGTCTTCACTAAAAAGCTCTCAGGAGCGTGTATATATAGAGGATATATTATCTCAAGTTTCAAATTGCTCACGTTCTCCAAGAAAAGCAGGGATCCAGAGTCCTAAATTGATTTGAATGTTGTTGACATGAGACATTATTTGCCACATATCTGCAATATCTCATGGAGCTGTTACAAAACACTGAAATCCAGTCTTTACTCCTCATCGACATAAATGTAGCGAGCAGCACAGATCCGGCTGGGTGACCCAGGGTGACAGAAGGCATTACAGAGTATACTGGCTTTAGCCTGGGCTGAGCTAGATTTCTTCATAGTAGCCAGTATGGGGCCATGTTTTAGATCTGTGCTGGAAACAGTGTAGATAACACAAGGATGTTTTTGTTATAGCTGAGCAGGGCTTGCACAGACTCAAGGCTTTTGGTCCCTTTCACCCCACCCCACACACAAGGGGGTGGGGTTGCAAAAGGAGCTGGGGGAGGGCACAGACAGGACAGCTGATCCCCAACTGACCACAGGGATGTTCCAGCCCATACGATGTCATGCTCAGCAATCAGATCTGGAGCAAGAGGGAAGAAAGGGGAACATTCAGAATTCAGGTGTTTGTCTTTCCAAGTAACTGTGACTTGTGATGGAGCCCTGCTTTCCTGGGGATGGCAGAACACCTGCCTGCCCATAGGAAGTGGTGAATGAATTCTGAGTTGTGCTTTGGTTGTGAGTGCCAACCTTTCTTCATCTATTAATCTATCGTTATGTCAACCCACAGGTTTTCTCACTTCTAATCCTCCAATTCCCACCCCTATCAGAATGTGGGAGGAGTGAGCAAGCAATGTGTGGGTCTCAGCTTCCAGCCATCCCTAAACCACAACACCTAGTGAAAAAATTAGGGAGAATTACGCACTGAAGAGAAAAGCAGAGATGTTTTCTTTTGGACAAAATATCTACAGAGAAGTTATAATATCTGAAAAGACATTTGACTTTGCCCAGAGCACACTCTCTGCATGGCCCAGGATTGCCGTTTGCCAATCCGTTCATCATCCATAAACTGATTGTATTTATCCTTGGGCTCGGCTGTAAGATTGTGGCTCTATCTTGTGAAGATGCCATCTGCTTTTTACTGGCACTGGAGTCAGTGGTCTGGCACCCTCACATAGATGGTGTTTTCAGAAAAGAGAGCAGAGTGCTCATTCCAAGAGTGCAAGGCTTGGGACACACAGGGATCTGTCAGTGCAGGCAGGTGTCTGCCCTGTCTCCAGGTGTTTGGTTTACCTGTTACCTCATGTACTATGGAGGGTTTCTCTTCTGACTCAGTAACATTTCAGCAGCATTTCTTTTCCACAACTGCCTTTCAAGAGCTAGAAAAGGCACTTTTTGTAGTGGATTATGTCCTTGATTTGCAAGGGGAGATGTCAGCTCTAATGTGAGGACAGTTTTATCAGGAAGATCAAAGACAATCTGTCAGGGATGTGAAAAAATAGTTTAAGACATATTTTTCTTTGGATAATATATTTTTTACTACTTCTTTAAGTACAATCAATATTGTATTGACTATTCTCAGCAGCATAAGCCAAACTTTATGATTTTTTTTTTTTGTCAACATTGTAATTCATTGTTTACAGTAGTTTAGCTGCTGGTAGATTTTCTCAGATGAACCAGTTTGAATTAATTTGTCTTCTATGATGTGACTCCTTTGAATATTATATTTTGTAACAAGACAAATGTGGATTTGATAACCTTTCTTGCAGCATTAAACTTGTATTTATTGCAGCAAGATGATTCAGGAGTTACTCCTTGCAATTTATTTATATCTTGCTCTCTGACTAACATATGCATCACAAACACACACAGAAGAAAAGGAATAACTGAAGGTTTAATTGTAAGTATCTTTTACCACAAATTTCACATGGTCATTGAATCCAGATCTAATTCTAGTGATTGTTCAGTGGTTTTGTTTTTTTCCTTAAGTCTTGCATCCATTTGGCTACAGCTTTACTAGATGTGAGGATGATGTTTGCCATATCATGGGTATATGTAATTATGTTGAGAATTATAAATAAAATTTCAGGAAAATAGTTTATTCACTTCAACTAGAAAGGAGGTATAGTTTTGTCCATATAAAAATAATGGCCATACTAAACACTAATATGAGCACAGGCTTTTATGAAGGAAAATATAACATGATAATAAAAGATTATACCTTCTTTTTCTTTGGTCAATGGGGAGAAATTGAGAATTAGAAATCTGCCACTTGCTAAGTTCCAGGCATTTGACATTTTAAAGGAGCTTTAAAACTCCTTTAATGTTTGTTTCTATATGAATGTTAGTGTTTATTTAAAATTACAGATTATTTCTATCTCAGAGCTTGCAATTTTAAACACCTTAAGATCTCAACATTTTTAAAGTATATATACTTCATATAGATGTATATATATGCTACTACCTTCAGTTTACCATTTGATTTTGCAGGTGTTAGTTGACTGCTCAAATAGCAGCAAGATAAGTGAGCAACACAATGTGCAGACAGGAGTAAAAGGAGTGTCTTCTGTAGCCAGACTGCCTTAAGCTCTTTAGAGATTTTCCCCTGTGGCTGGTTCAGATGAATGAACATAATTAACATGAATCTCCAGTGGCATTGCAGATGACAAATGGATGATTATGCATTGAAAAGCTTTGTTTTTATGTTACTAAGATCTGTTGCTGTGATTGTTATTTTTTTTCCTTCTCTCTGTCTCACTTTGGAGTATCTTAAAAATGACAAAAAGATTCTTACTCACAAAATAATAACAAGTCAATGAGTTCTATATTAGGCTTATCATAAAGTTCAGAGCTTCCATGAATAAGGAGTTCTAGCTAATGAAACAGAAACTGAAAGATCAATACCACTCAAGTAAATACAATGAAGGATTCAATCTAGCACCAGTGAGGTTTTGACGGCAATAATTCCATTTTTCTCCCACAGAATTGGGATGATAGAAAGCAGTCTATATAAATGTTCTGCAAAATAATGGCATGGCAATGTACCTAACTCCATAAGCAACATTGAGTTCTTCTTTTTGTCAAATAACTAATTAAAGCAGTAAATGAGTCCAATTCAACTCATCAAAATATGTGGAAGCCACATTTTTCTCACAATCATTAATTTTTTTTAACAACATAGCTCTGGATCAATCAAGTAAATCAACACTCCTATGAAAGGCACTTTGGTGGTAGAAGAGTTACCTAAGTACTACTTACTAACAGCTCAAGGGAGCTGTTACCAGAAGCAACACAGTTTAGGAATTCAGGAAAAACTGACAAAGACCCATCCTAGAAAAACAGTACTGATTTCTCTTACATAATTGTCCTGGGTTGTA
>VXBB01022933.1:18271-121179 GCA_013399915.1 Illadopsis cleaveri
TTTTTTTTGCATTGTGTTTAATGAAAAGCTAAAAATGTGCTAATTTGTGAGTCCTGTTGTGGTAGTGGCATCGGAGGCTTTTGAAATGCGTTACTGACTTGGGGAGTATTAAGGAAAAATGACATTTTGCTACTAGCAGAAAAGTCAATTATAATGTTTCCACACTTTAGAAAATTGCTGATGCAGGATGGGAGTTAATAGAACAGTCAGCTTCACTTTGTGTTACCGGATTTGGGGGGTTTTGCTGAGAAACGTCGGCTTGTTTTTTTAATTCTGATGGCAACTTCAATAACGGGCTGCCACAGGTGCTGTGTGCTCGGGGCCCGTCTCAGGGAGGGTGTGATGAATTCCTGTGGGTTGTTCCCACCTGGAGCTGGTCCCTGTGCCAGCTTGGCATGCCGCAGGCTGCACAGGAGCAGGGGAAATCAGCAGCAATAAAGGTTCGGTGTTTTGCAGTCACTTTGATCCCTCCCTGGTGGTGCAGGAGCACTGAGCCTGCTTCACTCTGCACTAGAGCCCTGTTGACTTATTTAAAGACATTTAAAGGTAGAAACAGGAGGAAGGAGCTGTCCTTCCCCACTGTGCTCTCGATGGAGTCTTTTCCCCCCATCTGCTGGAGGAGAAAACAGCAGAAAACTTTTTGGGAGCTCTTGGGGAAAAGAGGGTGGGAGCTCTGGGAGACTTCCTGTGGTTGCCAGAGAGTTTTAGTGCTGCTGGCAAAACCCCCAGTGCTGGAGCAGTCAGCTTTCAGGCAGGCAGGGGCAATCCCAGTAATCCCATCTCTGGAGTGGTGCAGCTGAGGAGGCAGAACAGCTCATGCTCATCTATTTCCAACTCATCACCTTCCATTATCCCAGTTTGCTCCAAGCCCTGTCCCACCTGGCCTGGAACACTTCCAGGGATGGGGCAGCCACAGCTTCTCTGGGAATTCCATTCCAGGGCCTCCCCACCCTCCCAGGGAACAATTCCTTCCCAATATCCCATCTGACCCTGCCCCCTGGCAGTGGGAAGCCATTCCCTGTGTCCTGTCCTACTCCAAGTGTGGCCTTGGGGGCACTATGTAAAGCATATTAAAATCCACAGGGCAGGGAAATGCCAAGACTTGATTTCTTCTGCTCCCCCTTCCAGGAGTTCTAAAGAGGGGTTCCTGCTTGGTGTGGTTAAAATTGGAGGATGGAGGAGTAAGCATGAAGACTTTTATAAAAAAGTCGTGTCATATGTAGTTCTCCTGGCTTTGCAGGAAGCAATTAAGCCAATTAATTTATTGGTAAATTATCTGATGATGAAGTACAAAATAACTGCAATGAAATGCTGACATTCACATTAATACCAAATTAGTTACTGTATTATGACTGTTCTTACAATGAATGCCCAGTAATTTAATAGTAATGGGACATTTAAATAATTTAGCTGATAATTCTCTAGATCACTTACATATATAAATGAGCATGACAGCTTCTCCTCTCAACTTTGCTGCTGCTGCTGGACTGCCTGCCACCTCCACACCAGGAGGCAGAGCAGCCTGGCCCCCCTCTCTGCTGTCCCTCTAAGCTCACCTTTGGCAGGATTTTCCTCCTCCATCAGATTTGGGGCTGGAAAGCAGGGTGCAGTAGTGCTGGCCTTAGCAAAGCCACACCCTTCTTACCTCTTCCCAGGAAAGACCTCAGGGTGGAGATGCTGGAGGAGCATTTCTAGAGGTGTTTCTGCCAGAGCCTCACAGTGGGAAGGATGTTGGAGATCCAGCCAGGGCCACTTCATTGAATAATTCAGCCACTGACACTGAAATGACTCTGTGTGTTGGCTCTGCTTGATGCAGCTGCTTCATTTATTTTTCAAATAGCTGCACTCTCTGTAATAATAATTATAAACAGCATCAAAATTGCTCCTTGTCCTTCCCTCCCCATCCCCACGAGAAGCCTCTCCTGAGGAGAGTGAGGGCTTGGCAGCCCCACAGGGCAGAGGTTTTCTGCTTTATGGGATGGTTTGTGTTGAAGGGACCCTAAATCTCATCCAGTTCCACCCTGTGCCATGGGCAGGCACACCTTCCAATATCCCACACTGCTCCCAGCCCTGTCCAGCCTGGCCTGGGACGCTTCACTTTGTCACCTCCTGCACCCACTGAGCTGCTTGTAGTTAAACCAGTTGTGGCTTCTAGATCCTCACAGGAAGAAATAAATGCAAGCAGCCACCAGTGCAAGCTACACCTAAAGGATGAATCCCCTGGTGTTTTTCCCCCATGAACTGGTGTATATTGGGGAATACATGCAGGTTTGTGGGAGCTCAGCATCCTCCCTGCACGGGATCGGCGTTGTGCCCCGGAGATGGATGTTCCCAGTCAGCTGCTTTTACTCTGCTATTGAGATTGCAGTGAAGCTGCTGAAATATGAGTTAATGGGCTTGCTTACATCCTCCAGAAATGTGCTCCTTTCATCACATCAGGCTGTGCTGTCAAACCTGGCGTGGAGAGGAGGGCTCTGCTGTCGGCAAGATTGAGGGCAGAATTATCCAAATTAGTTTCCTTGCGGATGGGAGCGGAGATGAGGGGTTTTCACACACCAACCCTGGCACCTCTGTGGAGAGCCTGGCTTTTCTCCTCAAGGATGAAGTTCAAAGCACCTTATTTGATAAAACTGGGCTGTGCTGCTGCATTTGGGAAGCTCCAAAGAATAAGGGATGGGAAGCTAACATTTGTAGCTGCGCTGTTGCAATGGATTGAACCCGGGGGCTGGCAGCTCAGGGGGTCTGTAGTGAGAATTCCAGCAGCTGGGTTACTCCTGAAAGAGCTGGTGTCCATCTGTACTGGTTTGAAAGCAAACCAAGTGAGAGNTGCACAGGGGAGATACAACAAGAATTTCCTCTCTTACTGCTTGGATCTCCTTGGCAGGGCTGAAGATGCAGCCTCAAGGTTGGAAGGGTGAAATCATGGGGAGTCCTGTACCAGACAGTGAAATATAGCTACAGATGACTACAAAAACCCCAAATTGGGGTTGCTCTATCCTATGCCCTGGGATAGCCTATAGGGAGAAAATTCCCTTTAGTAATCAGACCCATCCAGTTCCCTCCACTGTGCACAGTGATACAACTGCTCAAATAATTTTCTGTGCAGTTAGGTACACCCAGGAATGCTCCCAGGCCTTTTTTCTCAGTCATTCCCTTTCCCAGGAGCGCCTTTCCCCATTTGGTTTCCTCTTAGGAGCAGGAGGGGGTCAATACCATCCCCTTCCCAGCAGTTGCTTCCAGCAGTGCTGACCAGTGTGTACCTCCCAGGCTGCTGATGCAGGCACAGAGAGGTTCCTCAGCTCCCTGGGGATGGTGGGCTGTGTTATTCCCAGTCACCTCTTGTCAACTCCACACAGGAATTCTGTGATCACAGGGAAAAACTGTTGTTTGTGGTTCTTAGTTACAGAAGACCTTGGTGAATATGATCCCGTGGCTGACATGAAGGTGGTGCTGGCTCCAGCAGTGTCCTGTAGGATGTCCCAAAGCTTTAGAGTGTTCTAAACATTCCTTAGAAATCCTTTTGCTCTCAAAATTGCTGCTTTGTAAGTAAACAAGGTGCATTAAGCAGCAAACACATTGCTGTTTGTGCAAACAAGCTTATTGGGCGTTATTTTCTACGGCAAAGTAGATTAAAACCAGATTTTTGGGTGGACATCTACCCAAATTACCACCTGGCTGCTTGACTTTTTTCTGCTGACACCCACCTATATGAATTTGTCCATGCTGAGGCCTCAAAAGGTGCAAGTGCTGTTCCTCCTGCAGCTGTGTAAATATTCAGCTTGTGGTGGATTGCACAAAGTGCCTCCTGATCCATCCCAATTAAAAAAGCAGTCTTTATAGCTGTAATAGTTTTATTGAGGGCTGTAAGGCTTTAGACCCACAGATATATAAAACAGTTAGTTTTATAAAGCATATAGGATATTAAAGTAATGAAAGACATTAAAGTGACATCAATTTTTAAGGAGAGTTACTTGCAGAAATAAATGAGTGTGGCCTAAAAGTTGATGGCATGTTACAGGCCTGAGTAATGAACCCTCCTGCCCCCTAAAATCTCTCAGAATAAATAATGCTTGAGCAAGTCACTGGTCATTAACTCTTTATCCTCTGAGACCTACATGTTACATCTCATCTGATTTTTTTTTTTTTTTTAACTTTGAAAAATTCATTTGGAGAGGAATTCCCTTCTCTGGAATAGCTAGAACTCAAGGAGCATTAATCTGCCATGCCTTCCCAGTGGAGCAGGGTTGTGACTGGGTAGGGCCAGGTGAAAAATCCTTGAGGAAGTCACTTTTTCCCTTTTCCTTTCTTTCCTTTTCCTTTTCCTTTCTTTCCTTTTCCTTTTCCTTCTTCCTTTGCTGCCTGTGCTGCGCTCCACGCTTTCCCCAGCGGGGTCTTGGCATACCAGGCCTGGAGAATCAAAATTAATAAAATTTAAAAGAAATAAAAAACCAGGGCAAGACAGACCACTTAAACATTTTAATACTATAACAGAGCATTCTTTAAAAAAAACCCCCCAAACCTCTTAAAATCCAGGCTGGCTGGTGGAGAAGCCAAAATGAAACCCTCAGATCTCTTGAGAACCTTATTATTACCAAGAAGTGCAGCAATTGATGGAGCTGAGTCTCATTAACAGCAATACTTAGCTGGGCCATTTGTGTTGCTATAGTTATGGAAATGTTAAATTCCACCATCAACCCTATTTCCAGAGAATATAGCTCTTGTCAGAGCTCCCTCTGCTCCAGGCTTGGCAACAGACAAATCATCCCCTTCTCGTGCCTCCGCAAATCGATGCAGACAGCTTTGATTTCCATGAGGGAGCTCAGGAAGCAAAACAAACCCCGAACATTAAGAACCTGTTTATTGCTTTCAGATGCCTGTTCACAGGCCTGTGACTTGTAAATGATTCTGGTGGAGTTGCTCTGCAGACTTGCCCAGCTCCTGGGCTGTGTGAGAATAATGTGAAGTGAAGGGGAGGCTTTAAAGTCAGCACTGGGTAGGAATTACTCCTTCCCTGTATGTACAAGGACCTTTCTCAGCAAAGTTCTGCCTAAACCAGAGATTCAAATCCTGCCAGGCATTGACCATGACTGATAAAATGCCTTCCTTCTTGACCATGGGCTGCTGTTCAATGCCACATCTCTGCCCCTGTCATCTCCAACCCCTCTCTCAACATGGCACCCTGCAAAGTCTGCCTTTTCCAGATGATCCACCCCAAATCCTGCTTCCAGCCTGAGCCTGTTAAGGCATCCCTGGAGAATTTGCCTTGTCCAGTGTGTGTTACAGGAAGAGAAGCTGGGAGAAGAGGAATTGGAAGGATACAGGGAAGGAAAACCCCACATGTTCCTCTCCTGACCCAAGATGGTCCTTCTTGGTGTCACCTTTTCAAGAGCTTGTGGTTGACAGGGGTCAAACGTCCAGCTGGCTGCTGGACATTGCAATTCTGCTTATTCTGAGTTAGCTGAGCACCTCTCCTCCAGAAACCCTGTCCTCACTGATAAAAACATCCTCCAGCCTCCTGTGTGCCCACATCTCAGCAGGCCATGGATGGTGGTGGGCAGGAACCCCACGGCTCTCAGTGAAGTTGAATTTTGCTGCCTTAGTCCCAGGCCAAACTATTCCTGGTTTTGGGAGAACACCAGAGCTGGGATGTGTTGCTGTTTCTGGCCATTCCCATGAGAGGGATGAGGTGGTGATTGTGAGTTTGGGCTCCAGCAGGAATTGCCTTTCCCCAGCAGTAGCTGAGGGGAGCCAGGAAAACCCAGTGACGTCCCTGGCCTTGCATGAGGCTCCATCAGGCCACAGAGATTTTTATTTCCCCCCCAGCTTTGTGTCCTGGGTGTAACACCCTCCAGACCTTAAGTGGGAGGTGGAGAGAGCAGGAAAACTTTGCCAAGAGCTTTCTGGGAGCTTGTTGGGGTGGAATGAGCTGTTTGGTGGGGTGATCATCTCCCTGCCAGCTCTGGGTCACTGGCAGAGGACTCAGAGGCATTAGGCAGGAAAAGCCTAGAGACCTGAGATGTCTCTTTCTGTTCTCTTCCCAATTCTTTGTGCAGATATTTCAGTGCACAGCAGTAACTTTTCGCCTCTTTAACTGGTGTAGCTGTTCCACGAGATGAATGAAGTCAGCCCCTCAGACACAGCTAAAATAAAAGTCCATTTATCACCAGCGTCTGAACTGGGGATAAAAGTTACTGGGAGCAGTGACTGATCAGAGTTAAAACATTTGGATTTTGGAGGAATGATGTCCACAGGCTTTGGAATGGTTTTCTGAGGTATTTCTGTGGCTGCCATATCTCTGGAAGTGCTCCAGGCCAGGTTGGATGGGGTTTGGAGCACCCTGGGATAGTGGAAGGTGTCCCTGCCCATGGCATGGGGTGGAACAAGGTGAGATTTAAGGTCCCTTCCAACCCAGATCATTCCATGATTTTGGTCCACTCACTACCAGGCAGAACTGGTGTGGTTAGCTGGCTTTGCCTCTCCAGAAATCCTTTCTGTGTAAAGATTTGTATCAACCACCCTGGTGCACTAATGTGTAATTTCAGAAAACGTGGATGTGTAATTTGGGCAGAAATTTGAGTAAATGGAAGGGAGAAATCACACTGTCACAAACTTTGCATTATTTATATTCATTTTGGAACACTGGCAGAATATAAATGTCAGACTGTGAGATTCATGCTTTCAGGGAAGGAAAATCAAAGATTCATCACAAAGCTAATCTTCACTTTGAACACAGTGTTTTAGCTGCCCCACTTCCACAAGGGACAAAGCAAAGCAAGGGGGAAGGTCCAGAAATGGCAGCTTGGGAAGAGGGGCTTCTGTGTGAGGAGAGAAGGGGATTACTGGAGTTAATTAATGCACAAGGCTATTTTGATAATCCTCTTCCCCTGTGCCATATCACAGGTGCTGCAGCAAGGCTCCATGACATTTAAGGGAACCAAAATTCCAACAGGATAAAAGGAAATACTTTCTTAAGGGCTGTAATTAATGCAAGGAGATGATTGCCATGGGATGCTGAGGACAGGATCATTTGAGCTGTGCTCCAAATGAAGAGCTGCCTGGGCACTTTGTGCTGTACAAAACAGGCACATTTTATGGTGACTGGGATAATATTTTCAAGTTAAATTTGCACTAAATACTTGCTCTCATGTTTCAGGGTACAAATGGATTACTACTTGGAGCTGGGAATGATGGAGTATTTTTTTTTTCCCTTTGCTAACTGAACCATTATCCTTTCCCTGAGGAGAAATATTGGTTTAGTGAGGAAGCATGAGGAAAAAAAAGAAGAGTTATTTGCCAAATATCACAAATGCTGCCTGTGTTGAGCGAGCCAAATGGCTCTAAATGGAAATTGGGAAGTACTCAACAGGGCTGGGAGAAATATGCACTGTCATGAGGTCAGCAGGGGAAGAAGCCTTGGAGAAAGTTGTGAGAATCAGCATCCTGATTGTGGTGGGAGGTGCTGGGGGATTCAAGGAGCAGGACAACAAGGAAACCTTTCAGCCAGAAAAAGTGAGGGGTTTATAAGCAGTAGAAATTATAGGGGATATGGGATGGAGAAAGCTCCTTTGGGGTCTCCTGGAGCAGTACAGAGGTCTTTGCTCTTTGGGAGCCTGATGCCTTAACTTTTAGCTTTCATGTTTTTCAGATTCTCTGCTGCCTAGGGGTGCAGTTCTGAGTCTCATATTAAGTGTCAGTCAGCTCTCTTTGCAGAGTAGGGACACAAAACAAATCCTTTTCCTGCTGAAGACCAAGGGCAACCTTCAGGTCCAAAAGCACAAACAACAGTGACTGAAGAGAGAAACAAGAAGGATGGGACCTCACCACCAGAAGCTGTAATTGGACAATTAAACCCCAATATGCAAATGGACCTTATAAAGTGTAAGATCTCGTGACCAGTCATTCATTTTGTGACCATTCTTGGCCCACCTTGGGTGTAGCCCTTGCCAGGCCCTGTCCTGCCCGAGGTGTATCCTTAAAGGCCTTTCAATAAATATCTGCTTTATTCTCCAGCTCTGTTCAGTCTCTGTTTCAGGTCAGCCTTCCCAAGGCATCAAGCCCCTGGTGTGGGCTGCCTGCAGCTCCCTGGGGCTCTCTGCCCAGTGCCCAAGGGTTTAGTTGCATTTAACAGGCTTGAAGGTGATCCCTGGATATTTGAGGCATGTGGAGAATCACAGAACCACTGACTAGTTTGGGTTGGAAGGTTTAAAGCCCATCCCATCCCACCCCCTGCCATGGGCAGGGACACCTTCCACTATCCCAGGCTGCTCCAAGCCCCAGTGTCCAACCTGGCCTTGGACACTGCCAGGGAGCAGCAACAGCTTTTCTGGGCACTCTGTGCCAGGGAATAAAATACACCTCAAATGCTCTCAGTTTTGCCCTCAGGATTTTATAGACCTGAGGGCAGGAAGAGAAGAGGGAGGAAACTCATTTATTTTAAAGCCTGAAATGAAACCTTTTAAAGAAATTCTTGTTTGAAATGACTTAAGAGAAAGGCTTAGATCTTGATCCCCGTGTGGACACTGAAAGGGCAGGTGTTTTGCCTTCTCAAGGTGATACATCCAGGCTTGCTGAAAACCTCAGCTCTGGAAGGGAAAGGACAAATGCATGGAATTAATGGCCCCTGTGTGTTTTATCCACACACGTGGAGGCCACTCTGCTCAACATGAGCAGCAGCAGGTTCACCAAAGCACTCTGCCAGCTGTGCTGCCAAAATAAGACTGGTTTGGCACATCCCCAGATTGGAGGAGATGGGTTTTGGTGCTGTTGAGCCCTAAATCATCATTCAGATAGTGAGGTCCCTGCATCAAGTGTGGCAGGGAATGATCAAAGACAGGCAGCAGAGCTCTGGGAGTCACCTGAAACGTTTCTTCCTCCTCTTTGTACACGGGGTCGTGTCTGGCCAGAGAGGTGACAAACTCAGCAGTCCTCAGTGGCTTCCTGTCCATCTGCAGCAGCCTCAGCTCTGTCAGCACGGTGTGCACCACGTCCACAACGTGTCCCTGGGTGAAGCCATCCGACACCTGGGCCAGGCAGTTCAGGTTCACCAGCTTGGTGAGGGCCCCACCACCCTGCAGGATGTAGTGCTTCCACAGGGCTGGGCATCAGGGCATGGAAAACAGACAGTGTAAGAACAGGAACTCAAGGAAAGCTGTTTTATTGTTATTTATTCTGAAACTGAAACAAGAAAATAAGGACTGTCGATCAGGAAAGACAAGATTCAAATTTTTGTGTGTGTGTGTGCTTTCCTTCATCTTCAGATTTGCAGCACAGAGGCCTTTAGGCATGTGTGTTTTTAAATCCTTACTGATAATTTTTGGCCACCACTCAGTACTTTTCAGCAAGTCACTAAGGGCACATAAAGTGAGGTGGGTATGTATGTAAAAATGGAAAGAGCTACTTGTGTGTACACACAGAACCTGTCCAAGTGCTCCCATTTGGATGTGCAGAGTTAAGGACCTTTACCAACAGCCTGGTTTTATTTCTCTGTTTTTTTATTTCTCTGTTTTTTATTTTCTTTAGCCCTCATTACAGCTTACTCCTGCTGAACTGAGGGCTGCTGGAGGGAACTCCATGCCCCAAAGGCTTCCAGCTGTGCAGGCACATGTTGCAAGGTGCAACTTTTCTGTGATTGGGGTTTTGCTTGTTACTTGAAAGGTGAATCTGGTTGTATCTTTCAGCTGTTGACCTCTGAGACATGATTGGTTTCTTTGGGGTTGGGAAGTGGCTGAGATTTTGCTTCCAAAAAGTAGGAATAATACCAATCTTTTGGTTTGTTTTACGTTAAGTAAGGATCTGTTTCAGGGAAATTTAGGAGAACTTTGTTGTCTCCTCAGGCTTTGCTTTAAGAATTACATAGAAATATTTGGAAAAGATTTGGAGAGTTATGGATAAGGGGTTAAAAGGTTTCTTGAATGAGATATTTTGAGCCTGGTGTGCTTGAATGCTCAGGTTTAGCATGAAGATGTTGGGTGGAGGTTGATGCTGCTGGAAAAGCTGCCCTGCTCTTCCCTGCATTGCCACGTCGATGGCACGGGCTGGAGCCCACAACTATTGACAGCTCTGCACTGCATCTTTCACTCCAGCAAATTGTGGTCTCCCACTAGAGCTCGATAAATATTGGCTGAATCACTAATTCATAAAAGAGGAATTGATGCACACAGGAGCAGGCAGGGCCATCCATTGTGTGCTGCAGCCCCTGGTGCAGGTGTGTAACACGAGGCACTGCCTGGCTGGGTGATTAATGGCAAGAAATCAGTACGGGCTTGTGAATCTTCCAGTTTAATGATTTCCATTCTGTATTTACTGTTCCCACTGAGCACAGATTAGAATACTCTGGTCTGTAAGCAGAGGGAGGGCTGCAGCAGACAGGTAGCTGTGCACTGTGGCTTACAGGTATTTATGTCATTATTTTTCTGTCAAAACGAGTTTCTTTCCTTCTCAAATGGGGTGTCAGACACTGAAAACTGGCAGGACTGGGAGGTGAAGATCCTATTTCCATAGAACTATAGGGAAGGTTGGAGCTGAAGAAGAAGCCAGGCACTGTTTGAAATGGGGCAAGGTCAAAGAATTAAAGCTACAGGTTTATTCTGCTTTAAAATGCCACAAGTTAATGTTTTGGGCATTCTTAAGTGTGCAGTTGAAATTCCTTGAGCTGGCCATTTTTTTTGGACTCCAAGTCTGTGGTGAGAGTCCCAGAATGTGACAGTTCAACCCCCAGAAGTGAGCACAGCTTAATTCAGCTGCTGTCACCTCCTTTCTCTGGGTTTTGCTCATGTCCCCTTATCTCTCAGAGATAATTTCTCAGAGCTGTAACCTAACATGAAACACATGTTCCCTTGCTTGGTGACCATTTCCCATCCACACCAGGGAAATGATGGAATGTGGGAGAGATTTACAGTGTGCTAGGCAGCCAGACTCTGTTTTGGGGTCACCCAAATGTGCATCACCTGAGTCCCTTGGCTGCCTCTGAGGGATGCAGGATGAAACTGGACTGCACAATGTGTTTGTGAGAGTTTTGTAACAAGGTGACACTGTGGACAGAGCAAAGAGTACCTGTGTGGCAAGGTCCCTGAGCCGAATGTGTTTTCTTTTATTGCTGTTTATTCTTGACTTCAAGGTGCTTAAAATCTCAAAACATTGGAAGTTTGTTTTATTAGACCAATTTACACAGCTAGAGAAAAAACCCCCATTTTCCTTACAAGCTTTGAGCCTCAGTACATGGAATATTCAATGAATTTGTCAGAATTTGGGAGGGCTTGTCTATCATTTGGTATACCAGACATGCAAAATCATGGATGCCTGTACAATTTCTCTCGTGATCTGTAGGCACAAAAAGTAGAATTTGTGAGAGAGGAAAATTTAGTCCTCCAGACATGGTTTGGTTTGGGAGAGGCTGAGAAATTGTGTTGTTTAGAGTATGGAGACTGGAAATTCAGACCTGCAAACTGGAAGTGGAAATTCAGAATCTGTGTGTTAAAAAGAAAAAAAAAGAAATAAAAGCTTGAAATAGAAAATGTGTGCTGGGGAAACCAGCTCAGGCTGAGTTTGGTGCATACTAAACTCATGGAAAAATGTGAATTGCTGGTGAAGAGTATTTTAAACCCTTCTCCCAACTTCCACTTTTAGTATTTGGCCATTGGAGTAGCCTGTATTGATTTAACCTAAATTTTCAGGACTTGAGATACACCAGGGGCACAGCTTGAGCTGAAGGACAGTTCTGAGGATAACCAGCCAATAAACAGGAATTTTAAGCAGTAGGAATAACCACGAGGATGAGCTGAAATACTTGCCAAATCTTGTGAGGTAGTCAGGCTTGGGAATGAGAATGATTTTCTGGTAAGCTTTGCAGAAAGGTCCCAGGTTGGCATCAAAGGGCCTGCTGGTGGTCCCCACGAGCAGCACCCTGTCCTTGGGCTTCAGAGCCTTCAGGAACTGGGGCAGGAGCTTGGCCAGGCGTCTGAAGTTCATCTGCAGCACGTGGAAATACGAGAAGGAAAGAGTTGTTAACGATGCTGACAGCTCCGAGTTAATGAGCTGGAGCTGTACCTGCTGCCTGCAACAGGATTTGGGGGTTTTTTAGTGGTCTGGTTGTGTTTGCTAGGAGCAGGTGAGATATCAACACAAGTTTAATTTGTCAGCAAAAGTAGGAAGATTCTGCCTCCTCAAATTCAAGTGAATACTTGACTTCAGCTTCTGTTTTCGTGGGTTTGTGCCAGTGCCTTTCACTACTGATTTTACTGGTCTACTCATTGAAAGGCAGGAAGGAAACAACTGATTTGAAGGAGGAAATCCTTATTTCCAGCTCAAGGAGAAATATTGCAGGGACCTGCACACCTGATCAACCCTGACAGGTAGAAAACTGTAACCTAGTTTGGAATCCTCCCAGCTCTTGGAGGTTATGATTTCCTGAGTGTGAAAAACACACTCCCTATGTTTTGCTGTGTTTTCTAACTTGCCCAGGCTCTGAGAACAAAGGTTCTGGGAGCTCAGGGTTCATTTCTTTGCAATAATTTACTACCTGACTTTGTAACATGTATTTAACTACTACTTACAGAACCGATGAGTATTGAGCAAAACCTTTTCTTGGAGGGTTGTATTTGATAGTGCTCAAGTGAATATTGCCTGGAGAAGCCTAATCAGATTGTTGTTGGTGTCATTACTGTTAATCAATAAGCTTTCCCACAAGTTTTGGGGCAGAGTAGCACATTTTTTCCCCCCCCCTAAATAAGCTTGTCAACACAATACATCTGGTGGATCATTCCTTTTCTTCTCATAGTCATGGGATGCATTTTTCCAAGTGTGCCAATTGCTTAATCAAGATAAAGAACTGAGCATGCCTTAGCCCCAGGGCTGAGGACCCCTTTGGGGCGTGGAGCTGGCCAGGGTGACACAGCCAGCTCACAGTTTTGCTCCTTGATGAACTGTCCCTCAGTCCTGGCGGCAGAAATGTCACCCTGGGATGAGCACAGTGATCCTTGCTTTGTCTTCTAAAGGCTGAGCTTAGCTCATCTTTTAGGACAGGGCTCAGTGGAAGATGTCCCTGCCCATGGCAGGAGGTGGAACAAGAGAACCTTTAAGGCCCCTTTCAACCCAAACCATTCCATGATTCTCCAAAATTCCAGCACTCCTAAGGGAGGCTCCCCAGAGTGCCCCTGACCTCTGCCTGTTCCCTCCAGGTTTGTGCTCTCTCCTCCAAATGTTGGATGTGCAGGGAACGATTTGGGATGTGTGGGATTCCAAGCCTGGAGCCAAGAGAGTCCCACCAAGGGAAGGCCTTGGGATGGGCAGAAGGGCCAGAGGGGATACCCTTGACTCTGAAGTGGGCAGACAAGAAATTTTTCCACACCAATGGCTAAGCAAGCAAGGATCATGAGTAATCCAGGCCATTTTTGGCCTCTAATCCTAATTTTAATCCCCATCTGCATTTTCTGTCAGGGTTTGAGCCCAAGAGAAAGGTTCCCTCTCACTGTGGGGACCACTGAGGGCATGGATCACTGCACACCCATCACCTCACCAGCCCTGGCACAGAGAACAGCCCCAGCCAAGGTTGGGCTGCCTTGTGTTGCCTTTCCAAAGTACAGGCTTGTGCTCACCCCACAGACACTCTAAGAAAAGGTTTAATGTTTCACATAAAGCTCTAAAAGCCAAATATTTTGCAGGCAACAGGAACTGGGGCAAATTGCTCCCTGCTGTGGTGTTGTTGCTGTGACTACGGGGCAGTGTTTTAATTTTCTTTCCAATGGGGAAGCCACGCAGGAGGGGAAGGAATGGAAGCAGTGGCATTAGGGATCCCGGGAGCCCAAAGAAAATAATCTGTAATTGTAACTATTTAACACAGGCTCTTTGCTTTTGCAGTGGAAATTTATCCTTGTTACTTTATTGTTCACTTTGGCTCCATCCAATTTCTCAAATTAATAGAGCTGAACAATTTAAGCTCATCTCAACTTTTCGCTTCTTGCCTTGTATTTTGAAATTCTCCATTATTCCCTTTTACTTTCCAGTGCACTGATGAGCAGTGACTGGACTATTTTTAAATAAAGCAAGGAGAGGTGGAAGGGAGAAATGTGACCTCTGGGGAGCTCTTAAGAAGTCACAAGACTCTCTTAAAAGCTAAAAAAAAAAAAAAAAGTTAGTGAGACAAGCTATTATCAAGCAAGCTTTGGCAGGTCTGGTCATAGTGGTATGTGCTAAGCTAAGGAATACACTTGTTCCTTTGTGTGGGCTGTAGTGCCACAGGAGAAATTATCAGCACTGAAATAAAGAAGAATTCACCTCCTCTTCTCCCTTCGATGGCCCTTTGGAATACATTTTTTCTGTGTCTCGAATCCACACCACTGAGGGCTGCAATTCCTTGCCCACCTAGGAGAGAACAGTGGAGAGAAGGCAAGGAGTTGATGAAAACGGCTGCAATTTCCTACCTGGGAGCCTGTCTCTGTGCTTTTGAATCCAGATTTCAGCAGCTCAATTAGCCTGGCTTATTTTTTATCCTCAGGAATGTGCAGCAGTCATGGACAGCACTGCTCAGCAGCCTTGGCAAATCCAACTCCTAGTTAGGAACTGAGCATGAAGAGCCCACCCCAAACTGGATTGTTTTGTCTGCTATGCTTTATCTGTAATTTCTCAGCACAAATTCAGTTGTGTTCCTGCAAAAGGAAGCCTGGATTTGGTGTTAGTGGAAAATCATAGTCCAAGGGCAGCTTTAGGCTGAGGCTGGGATCCCACCCTAGTGGTTTTCTGGATGGGGAGACAGGCAAGGCATGGCTGTTGCATGAGAGGGAGGGCACTAACCATTAAGCAAAACAGTTTGTCAATCTTCTGGTTGAAACTCCAGCATTTAATGTGCAGTGAGCCCAAGAATTAAATTTGAAGGAGGTGGGGGTGGGGGGGGCATTGTCCAAAAATGGGTTTTCCTGCTCCAAAGTCAGAGGCACGATACCTCTGGTTCACAGCAGGATGGCAGCAATGCTACAGGCTCTTCCCACATCCTGCACTCTTCCCCATTGCTATAGAAACGCCACAGGTTGAGCCATTCCAGAGGTTTAGACGTGCTGCTGCCAAATTTTAATCACTTTCCAGTGGCTCTCGGAGTTTGCTCAGCAACAAAAGTGAGGGCTGGAGGAGTCAGTGGTAACGGGAGAGAGGCACAGCATCCTTCTGTCCTGCCTTTTTCTTTTTGTTATTTTCTTTTTCTTTCATTCCCCCTAGTTGAATCTGCTGCTTCCAGGAAGGCAGCTGACAAAATCCACGGGCTGTGTACATCACAAGCTCCTGTCTGATTGACAGCCAGGCAGGAAGAATGAAGCTGTGAGCACTGCAGTTGATTTTTGTGGCTATGTTTCAGAGAGGGAGAGTGCCTGTGCAGGGGGAGTGGGCTGGGGACAGCAAACGAGGCTGTTCAGTTTGTCTGCCCTGCTGCTGGTGGGGTGAAGTGGAAGCAATGCCACCTTCAGTGTGTGACACTTTTATGGATGGCAGCTGGGCAGTCCTAGGATGTGTCAAGTGATCCCTCCAAGTACAAAACAGTTGGATTGTAGAATCCTGGGATGGTTTTGGGCCTTTAAAGCTCATCCCATTCCACCCCCTGCCATGGGCAGGGACAACTTCCACTATCCCAGGTTGCTCCAAGCCCTGTCCAGCCTGGCCTTGGACACTGCCAGGGATCCAGGGGCAGCCACAGCTTCTCTGGGCCCCCTGTGCCAGGGCCTCAGCCCCCTCACAGGGAGGAATTTCTTCCCAATATCCCATCTAAACCTACTCTCTGTCAGTTTAAACCCATTCTCCTGTGTCCTGTCCCTGCAGGCCCTTGTAAATAGCCTCTCTCCATCTTTCTTGTAGCCCTTGCAGGCACTGGAAGGGGGTCTAAGGTGACTCCAAAGCCTTCTCTTTTCTAGGCTAAACAATCCCAATTCTCTCAGCCTTTCCTTGTAGGAGAGGTGCTCCATCCCTCTAATCAGATTGGTGGCCTCCTCTGGACTAAGTCCAGCAGGCCAATGTCCTTCCTGAGCTTTTTCCTTTGTTGGATGGCAGGAACTCAAATATTTAGGGTTAATAGTGAAGATTGATAAAGTAAAAACAACATATCAGAAAAGGTATCACATCCCTGGGGACCCTGCTCAGTGCCTGATGCTGCAGTGGGATGTGACAGGGAAATAAGGGTGGGGGGAAGGACACAGAGGCTACAAAAGCTGTTGGCAAAGGTTGGACTCTGCTGATGTCTTTGTTGTCCTTTTGGTGGGGTCACCACAGGCTTGGAGGTGCAGATATTCCTTGTTTGGCTTGGAGATGGTTTCTGTGGTGAGCAGCCCCCCTCAAATGCAGCCTGAAGTCTGAAATCAGATTATGCCTTTGTTTTAACTCTTCAGGAGAACGCTCACTGGTGTCACACCTTTCATCTTCTTTGCCCCCTTTATTTCCCCACTAAGTGGAAATACAATGAATGACCTCAGCTTTGGCTCTCAAAGAGAGAATTCCCTGTGTTTTCTGCTTTGAGGCAAAGAGCTAAAGGCAGAAAATGGCCTGCATGTACGTGTTGCCCAGAAAAGCTGTGGATGTTCCATCCCTGGAAGTGTCCAAGGCCAGGCTGGACACTGGGGCTTGGAGCAAACTGGGATAGTGGAAGGTTTCCCTGCCTGTGGACTGGATGAGCTTTAAGATCCCTTCCAAACCAAACCATTCCGTGATTTTTCAGGTGTTGATAGACATTAATATAACCCAATTCAACACACTGTGTCTGGACCTGGCTGTTTCTTCTTGTAAATTCAGATCAGACACCCAGAATCCATTGGCATCTAATTTAAATTGCTGGCAGATCCGTAGCTGACTGTATATCCCCCCGTGAAAGTGCTCCATTTGAATTATCCATGGACAGTTTGAATCCATGGATAATTAAATGCACTGTACATAATTAATTTGTAATTGAAATTTTATTAGCTTTGCTGCAATTCCACAATTTGTTGGAGCTGCCAGCAGATGGCCCCTTAACCCTTCTAATACCACACTGAGATTTGCTCTTCAGGAAAATCATTATGGGAAAAAAAAATCCCTCTCATCCTGCTGTCAACAGTCATCAAAGATCAAACAGCACTTCTGTGAGCCTTGGGTTCAACTTTTCAAACCTGAGAGCCAGAGTTTAACAGTTAAATTGTTACGCTTGAAAATGCAGAAATTCGATTCTTGCCCAGCACATGTTGCACAAGGCTCCTCCAAGCTTGAAGGATTTGATGGATTTTTTTTTTTAAAGGCCCAGGGTTTTTTGGAAGCTCAAGTTATTGCTGGAAACTGCTTAGTGCTCTTTAGTTTATACACCCAGAAATGCTGCACTGAAACCTGTGATTCGACCTTATCACTGGGAGCATCACCAGGTAAATATATCCTGTGCTGCAGTGATGATGCCACTGTATCCTGGTCTGTGAGGCAGAAAATGACTTGCAACAGGATTAATTTAATTTTTAACCTTAGGGTAACACAGGTTCAAGCTGCTTTCTCACAGAAATAACTGCATATTTGAGCACTGTTGGTACTTAACGCTTCAAGGTTCTAAGAATTCCAGCAGGCTGAGCTGCACCAAGAGCAGAATTGTTTTGGATGCTGGAAGAAAGACTCACTGTACTGTTCCCAAATTTTAGCTGTAGTGGGGGAGTCCTGTGTGGCATGGAAATACTAAAGACACAAAGAACTCTGTCAGGGTACCAGGACAAGCTCTTCAACCTGCCAGAAGAATGGTCTGGCTGAAGGGACAGTACAGCAGTGCTTATGAACAAAAGAACATGAATCAGTGGGAAGTAAATAAATCAATGTCAGGCTTCAAAACTCTGTTGCCTCTAAATGCTGGGGTTGTATCATTTAATCTAAATAAACTCCATCATATCCCTTTTTTTGGGTGTAACACTAGTACAGTCACCTCTGACTTGCTAAAGAGCAGACCCAAAGAGCCTGATAAGAGTCCCCCAGCACTGATGGTGTTGAAATATTTCTGGATAATATTTCTGTGCCCCTGCACAGCACACAGAGAGCTGCTGACACACACACAGCTTCCCTGCTGGCATTTCCTCCTGGCCACCCCTCTCCCAACCTTTTAGCCTGGTCAGAGCTGCACTAACAACGTTTCCTCAGGTGTGGCTTTGGGCACAATGTGCTCTCTGTGTGCTGCTGTGGCCCTGGAGAGGGGATGAGCCCCCTGAGAGGGGCAGTGATTAACCCCCTGGCTGCCTTGTGCTCGTCATTTTTATTGCCCTGCAGCTAAACCCTGTGAACTGCCTGCACTTTTGTGTCACTGAGTTGTGCATTCTCCCCTCTCCTCTCTCCTTTCTGGATCTGACTGTGCTTCCATGCACCCCTCACTGCCCTTCCTTGCACCTTTCCCGTATTTTATGGGGACATACCAGAGCCAAACCACTGCTTGGCACAAGCTGGCTGCTCAGGCTGGGAAATGGGGCTTAATTGAAATATTCCAGCATGCTCTGGTTCACGCTTGAAGGGTGAGTTTTGTTTTGGGGGGGCATTTCTGGGAAATGCTTCTCTGCTGGAGACAGATCCTCCTCTTCTGCTCCAAAGCAGAGCTGGCCTGGCAGGATTTGCCGTGGCTTTCTGGACAACACAAGTGCTCAAGCTTGGTGTTTGCAGCCTCTTTCAATAGTTTTCCTATTCAATATCAACCTCCCTTGCATCTCCTCTGAACAGGCAGATTGAAATGTTGGTGTTTTCCTGCTCTGGTATGAGAAGTCATTTCCTCTGAATGACATTAAAATGCCTGCCTGCAGTAACACTCAAGCCTCTCTTGGATCAGGGCTGCTGTGTCTCCTGCAAGTCTCCTCCCTGAAAAGGAGAGGGGGGAGGAAACAAAGAATTTGGCTTTTGCATCTGAAACAAATTAAAGTTTCATTTTCCCCCCAATCCTATTCACTTGTTTAGGGCGTCTCCCACGACACAACTGCCAGCAGCCAACACTTCAGTTATGGAAGGAAAAGTTTCCTAATGGTCATTTTATGCTCTCCAGAGTTTCCTTTCATTACAGAAACTCTTTTGTTTGCACATAGGACAGGTAATCAGAAGTGTGAGGTGACTTCACCTTTATCACAGAGCACCATTAATCCTTATTTACTAAATCCTGGTGTTTAACAGTGGTTGTGTGGATCAGGAGATAAGAGGGAAAGAACTCTCACGTTTCCTGTCATTCACTCACAGCTTGCAGTGCAAGGTCTGTATTTTGCTTGACTAACTCTCCACAAAGGCACTTCTGGGAAGCTGGAGTACAAAGCTGGCTTGACAACAGTTGCTGTTTCCAAAAAACCTGCCCAGAAGTGTCTGATTATGGAGCTTTGGGGAATTTTCAGTGATCTCTGCACACAGGGCCCTCTGATGAGGGGTACTGTGCTGGATCAGATAAGACTGAGAGCTGGGAACATTAAATAGGAAATGTCAGTTGCAAGATACCAGCTACTCCCATGGTTTGTCTGCCACCTGTGCCACTGTCCAGTGCAGCCTTACAGTAACCCAAATAACCAGATTTTTGTACCACAGTGAAAAACAAACTTTTTGGGGACGGCAGTTATCACTGTTCAGATTTCTCTTGTCAAGGAATTTGTTTTGAATGTGTGTTGCCCCTGTGTTTTCTTCAGCTTGGCTAGCAGTAAAATTCCTGCAAATCAGGGCATAGGAGATTCCTTTGATTCCTTGTAAAACTTTCTCCTTAATATGTAAACAATTTTCCTTGTTCCTCCTTGTGCCCGTTGGTTTTTTTTTGTCCCATCACTGTGCACCACTGGGCAAAGTCTGACTCTGTTCTCTGTGTTATCCCATGAAGCCCCTGAAATCAGCAGTTAAACTCCCTCTCACTCCAGTTTTATTTTAGCCTGAAACAACTGGATTTGTCCAGATGTGTCTCACACACTCCAGCCCCCTGATCTCCAGGGCTCTCCTCTGGACCTGCTTGTCAAGGCCTGTGTTATCCTGGACACAATGTCCAGTTGTGGTCTCATAAATGCCCAGTAACAGGGAATAATTAATTATTTTAAGGTGTTTGCTGTGTTCTTGCTGGTACAGGCAGGTGCTTGGCTAAGTTAGTGCTGCATGGACTTGGTCAGAGAAAGGGGAAATGAGGCACATTTGGCATTGTCAGGAATAAAGAGGTGGATTTTAACTGCAGAGGTGAGAGCCTGTGTGGGTGCAGGATTGTTTCCAGCCTGGCTCTGAGAACCCACAGGGTCTGAGCTGAAATCCTCAGCAGGTGGGGATGGGAGAGGTGAAACAACCCAAGGAACTGTGAATGAAAATTGAGCACAGTGGATTTAATGATGCTAGGACAGGCCAGGGTTGTGTCATGGGCTTGGGTTGGAAGGGGCCTCAAAGCCCACCCCATTCCAGGGCAGGGACCCCTTCCACTGCCCCAGGCTGCCCCAAGCCCTGTCCAGCCTGGCCTTGGACACTGCCAGGGATCCAGGGGCAGCCACAGCTGCTCTGGGCACCCTGTGCCAGGGCCTGCCCACCCTCACAGGGAAAGATTGAACATCCAGGAAAGAGAAACCCTGTGCTGTGCCCTTGGCTCTGCTGTTAAAGCAGCACAGTTTGAAGCAGTGCTGCTGTAGCAGTTGGAACAAGTCACTTTTTGATAAGCAAGGCCTGGACAGCCCTGATTTCATCTGATTGTGAGCAACTCCATCCCAGTAACTCACACAGGGGTTCACTGGAATGTCACTGTCTGTTGCAAGAGCTTAAGTAGAGAGAAATAAGCTTGGACTGCTCCTCATGATTTTGAGGAAGGGGTTGGAGAGGGTTTCCAGTTGTTTTAATTAATGTGGGAAAACTGTAAGGGTNATTTTTTTCTTTTTGAGGAGGGTTTGTGCTATGTTCTTCACAGTTCATATGCCTGCTTTCATTTCCAGACTTCTCATACATTTCTGTTCCTGTAACCCTGAACCAGGATGCCTCCTTTTGAAGAGCTTGCTGATAGGTAAACAGAGAGCAATACAGGGGAGAGAGCTCTTGTCCAGCAACAGTCCCGGAGAGGAAATTTCTGACCACCCCCAGCCTAGCATTTGATTAAATGCTGCATGGCAAGCATTCCTGGCTGATGTGCACATAAACAGAGAACAGAATTTGCTTTATCTGGGCTGCTTTTCATATTCAAGGTAACACAAAGCTCCCATAAATCTTAATGTGAAAAATATGGCTGCTCCCAGTGATTTCTCCAGAGGCATTAAATCCTCTGCAGAGCTGCACACTGGCTGTCAACAAGTGGTTTCACAGAATCACTTGGGTTGGAAAGGACCTCCAAGATCAAGTCCAACCTTTGACTTATCACCACCTTTCAACTAGCCCAGAGCACTGAGTGCCACATCCAGATGTTCCCTGGATACCCCCAGGGATGGGGACCCACTGCTCCCTGGGCAGCCCCTTCCAAGGGCTGGCAGCCCTTTCCATGGAGAAATTCCTCCTGATGTTCTGAACCCCTGAGGGAAGGGAAGGAATTCCAAATCAGGCTGAACAGCTTTGCCCAAGGTGTGTGTGTTCCTTGTTACAGAGAAACTCCAATTCCCTGGTTGTCCCACAAAAGAACTGCAGCACCTTTGTGGAGAATTCCCCAAGAAACCACACCTTGAGAATCATGTGAAGCATCATCATCAGGCCCTCCCTGCCTGGATACTTCCCAGCAAGGTTGGAAGCAGTGAGGTTGAAGAGGTTGGCTCCTGTTTCTGTGCAGATGGCATGGACCAACATTTTCTTTCCCACGCCAGCAGGTCCCGCCAGCAGCAGGGATTTCACCAAAGGAGCATTCTCATGGACAGTTTGGGAACCTGTAAAAAGTCATAAGGCACTGTTATTGCTTTCATTTAAATCTGCCATAAAGGTAATGGCATGATTCCTCCTTTTTTATTCACCATAAATAATTGATAATGTGAATTAATTGTTTCCTTACTATGCCATGAGTGCTCTTGAGTTCAGTTCTGTACAAGCAGAGCTGAAGGCCCAGCAGGTTTTACATCTCTGTTTGGAGCAGGACTCATCCACCCTTATTTGTACCTTCTGATGGGAAAACTTCACTTTTAAACTGATGTGAGCTAAAGGAATGATTTTGAGACTAGAGCAAAGGTGAGTGCCAGGGTTGCTGTGCCTGCAGCAGTGACTGCTCAGCATTCCCACACTGTCTCCGTGGCTGCTCCAGGTAAATTCATCCTGGGCTGTGACAAACATGATCCATCACCTGGGAAAGCCTGGCTGTGGGAAAACACGAGCACAGACACATACAGGGGCTTGATGGGGATGGAACTTGTCTTCCCTGAAGCTGCCACCACGTGAATTGGGGGGACAGGTGAACTTCCAGATGTGGAAGTAGCAGGAAATGTCCAATGTTTTATCCATGCCCACTGGGAGTCCATGCCCACTTTGCCTCCATGCCTAAAGATGTGCTGTGTCACTTGTGGTGGCGTTTACATGAAAATCTGTGTGAGCATCCACTGCATCTGGAGGTCTCAGCCTGCTGTCCATCAGACTCTGGGAGTGGAACTGGCCCCAAAACTGATGAGCTGCACAGGGAGCCTTTGCCTTAGCCTGGAGAAGCCCTCTGGGTTAATGGGGATGGCTGCTGTTTAAAACAAATCCAATCAGGGTGGTTATCTGTGTCCTAATGGTTTAACATCCCAAATAAATGACACTGAACTGAGCACAGAGACCAATGCCATTATTCCAGCACGGTGCAGGGTGTAGGAAGTTGTCAGCCACCCAGGCTTTATTAATATTTGGTCATTCCATAGCAATCCATTACCATTGCACAAAGATTTATTAGGAGGGGAGCAGCAGACTCCTCTGTGTTAAAGATGAAGTATGGCTTCTACTATTCTTTCTCCTTTCAGCTGCTTATAATTTTCTTAATGCCATTTAAGCTGGGGCTTTCCTTGCCATGGGGTGGCTATTTTGAGAAAAACTTTCACTTCTGTGATACACAATTATCTCATGATGAACTAGTTTGGAGACCAATTAAGTGAAATGTCACCTGTAACATATCACCCCATAGGTGAAACCATTCCTGTACCTATTTTATTTTTCTTTTTTGGTTCATGTAATGTCTATTGTTACTCAAAGGCATTTTACAAAATGCTTTTGCAAATACCTTTTGTTTGTTTAGCTAGTCCAGGGTCTCCTCTCCCTAGAATTTTTTGCCAGTTGTATAAATGGCAGAAAATTTATGGGTTCTCTTGATTAAGGGGTGTGTCAGGGCTTGATTTCCCTAGATTAGATGGTGTCAAAACACAGTTTTGGAGGAGTTTGGGGACATGTGAAATACACTGTGCAGACAGGGGTAACTGCTGAGATCTCTCAGCTGATTGCAGCTGACAGCTTACCCCAAAGCAGCTGGGCATGTTCCAGGTGGGAAGAGCCCCATCCAGATCGAAGAGAGAATAAATAACCTGAGCACTGGCCTTTGGAAGGAGGGAAAAGCAGAAGTTCTGTGTCAGCTTTGCTGTGTTTTCCAGGGTGGGAGGCAGGCACATGTTGGGGATTTTGCCCTCTAAAGGGGATGAGCAGACACTGACACAGCCTGGGGGAGGACATGCCTAGTTCAAATCTCCCTGAGATCCACTCAGGAATGGAAAAGGATGCAAGTGAAGCATTGAGGCTGGAAAATCCAATCAGGAGTGGAAAGGGATGCAAATGAGGTTTTGAGTAAAGGCCCCCGAGACAGGCACTTCTTGCAATCACTGGAGTTTGGCACAATGCCATTCCCAAGTGAAATATGGCAGAGATTTTACATTAAAAGCCAACAACCTGACCCAGCAAAGCCTTGCTAGATACTGGCTAAGCCTGGCATTCAAACTGCAAGGGCATTTACAGTGTTCTCTGCCATGTACAAAGTGTATCCAGAGCAATTCCTGGAGTAACATTAGCCAGCTTGTAAAAGGTAAATTGCAGCCTTAGCCCTTCCCTTAACTTGATTAATTTTGATCACTGCAGCTTTTTTTTTTTTTAGCTATTATCTTTCCCAAGTGGTTTCCCTTTACGTGCTGCCATTCACAAACTGTTGCCATGCAAACAGGGACGGGCTGGGGAGGTGATTCCTGCCTTCCTGCACCGTTAAAATGATCCAACCTTCCATTGAAAAACAATTACACTGCAAAATGCTTCAGATTACCACTAATCAAGCCCTGCCAAGGGCAGTAAAATGCACTTTTCTGGCAGGAAGCAAAGCCCTGTGGTGTGTTTTGCCCTCTAGTGTGCTCTTACCCAGGGGCAATATTCCATAGAGTGCCACGAGCTGTCTGACTTCTGGGATGGAGGGCATGGGCTGGACACCTGTCTCACGAAGGATGCTCCTCACACAGTCGTAGTAACCTGTGAGGAGGAAGCAGGAGCTCAATAAATATGTTGCAAAAAGCAGAACTCAGGGAGTGAGGAGCTGCCACAGATCAGGGATGTCACACACACTCAGCAAAGCCAGGCTCAGGGAACCCAAGCTGGGCAATGTTGTGGTGGAATGTGGCCCTGAGAAAGGTGAAGTGCAAAGGCAGATTGAAGCTGAGCAGGCTGTGGCAGATTTGAGCTGAGCAGGCTGTGGCAGATTGAAGCTGGGCAGGCTGTGGCAGATTGAAGCTGAGCAGGCTGTGGCAGATTTGAGCTGAGCAGGCTGTGGCAGATTTGAGCTGACCAGGCTGTGGAAGTTGTTCAGCAGAGAGCAGACGGTTTCGAGTAACCTTTAAAAGAAACTTTGTGGAGAAGAATCATTAGCAGCGCCATAAATCACGCTGCTGGCAAAGGATTCCTGGATTTGGGATTTTGCAGGGCTAGAATCCCAGTGAACCATGGGCTCTCAGAAGGATTTCAAAAAGGAGGAAAAGCTATTTTAACAAGCTTTTCCCTGGCTGGGTCCCATCTCAGCTCCTCGCTGTGTCACCTCATTTGGTGGGGCTCTCTGCTTTGCAGTTCACCTCTTTTTTCCCCCACTTTTGTTCAAAAAAACCCTCCACAAAACAACCCAAGGAAACTAAAAATCCCTGATGTGAACTGAAATGATTTAATCTTGCCTTGGCTCTGCTTACAGAGCTATAATCACATTGCTTGCCCTGTCAAAGTCTGTATCCAAGAAATGTTGGAGAACAAAGATACAGGAGGATGGGCCACAAGCAGGAAAACCAGTTGTGATGTAGTCAGTGATTATTTTTAGCATAAATTGCATGTCATTACGGTGATTATTATTGAAAAATAATAATATATTATGTTTTACTGGAGATAAAAAGGCAGAGGGCAAGAGGCCTCTGGAGCAGAGGTAAATTAGCAGTGGTTGAGAGCAAAAGTGGAGGTATAATTTGGGGGCAAAAAGGCAGAGAAGCCCTGGTGCAACTGCCCCCTCCCCTCTGAAGAATAAAATTAATTTCAGGTTTTATCTTTTATTTAAGGAGAAATCAAAGGAACGGGATAGGAATTAATCTTCACAGATTTAATTAGAAGGCATCAAAGGGTTTAATTGCAACTGCACATAAATCACAGTGGATATTCTCTCACTAATTTAGATAAGGTCACCAAGAAAATTAGTTCAGTGATGTCAGTTTGTCATAGAGGGGGGACATTTCGGTGCCTTTACTGGCTGTGTAGCACAGTTCCACTCTTTGTCCTTTCCCCAGGAACTGGAAGTGACCTTCCTTAGGCTCCTGGAAGGCTGAGCAGATGAAGACTTCTTCCTCTGCAGGCTTTGACTGTGTCCTTGGACCCTTCAAGAGGGTTTTTCTGGATTTCAAAAAGTTGTTGGAGATGTGCTGTTTTAAAAAGCATTTGTGGTGGGGGAATGTTTGTTGGACAAAAGTGACCTTGATAGGTTGAGAGAACAAAGGAAGAATGAAAATCTTCCTTTACTTCGTGGTCTTTAATGAGCATGAAGTGGATGGGACACTTGTTAATTCAGAGAATTAACAGCTCTTCAGAGGAATGGGCAGAGGCTCTGGAGGCTGAACTGGTGCTTCTAAGAGTTTATGTAAACATGGCATTTGGGTGGGGTGATAGAAAAGAATTTAATTTCTCTTCTCTGTCTTGGCCTAGTACTATCAGCCTGTGGCACTACAGCTTCTGGACAGCTGCAAATCCAACCCATGGCCTTTGAAAGTACCTGAATCTTGGGGGTTTTTTGCTGTTAAGATGCTGTGATTTCACTGTGTGTCACCAAATGTTTGTGGACGTGCTGTTAGACCCCTCTAAAGTCTGAAAACGTGGGGTTTGGGGTTTTTTCACTCCTTTTTTCTGTGTAGAGCATAGATAAGCAGGTCTGGCTGCAGTTGCAGGTAACAGAAACCAGACAAGAGGAATGTGAAATGCAGAACTAGGCAGAGACACGTCTTACCCAAATGAAGGGCCAGATATGCCTCAAAGCCCTGCTCAAAGTTCATGGGCAGTCAGGGAGGTGCAGGGAAGGGGCTGAGTCTTCTCTGCCCAATGAACAAAAGCCAGAGGTACCATTTTTGCTGTTCTCTGGGAAATATTCTGCATGGATTATGGCCCCTGCTCTGTTAGACTTGCATCCTCCTTAAAGGGTGTTCTGGTTCCACCTCAGAGTGGCTGTGACACCCACAACCATTCAAGGCTTCCAGGTGTTGCTGCCTGGAGTTCAACACCAGCTCTGCAAACAGGCCCTGGGCTCAGCAGCAGAAGTGAAAGCAGAGACAGACTTGATTTGCATACCTGGCTTTAGATATTCAAAGTGCAGTGACTCCTGAACTCAGCCTTGACTGGAAATAGGGGTCAGTGGAGGTGGAATGGCTGGAGGTCTGATCAAACACCACGTTTGCTGCAAAGGGGCTACTTTACCAATGTAGTCAGAGAGATGCACGTGCTTGGCTTTGATGAGCAATCCTTCTTCTGCAAGTTCCTGGAACAGGGAGTCAATGGTCCTGCAGGCAAGAGACATCACTCAGAAACAGCCAGGAAGAGCTCAGTCCTCCCAGAGCTGAGGCAGCCCAATAGTTATTCATGTTTGCCCAGCTAGAAACAGCCAGGAAGAGCTCAGTCCTCCCAGAGCTGAGGCAGCCCAATAGTTATTCATGTTTGCCCAGCTAGAAACAGCCAGGAAGAGCTCAGTCCTCCCAGAGCTGAGGCAGCCCAATAGTTATTCATGTTTGCCCAGCTAGAAACAGCCAGGAAGAGCTCAGTCCTCCCAGAGCTGAGGCAGCCCAATAGTTATTCATGTTTGCCCAGCTAGAAACAGCCAGGAAGAGCTCAGTCCTCCCAGAGCTGAGGCAGCCCAATAGTTATTCATGTTTGCCCAGCTAGAAACAGCCAGGAAGAGCTCAGTCCTCCCAGAGCTGAGGCAGCCCAATAGTTATTCATGTTTGCCCAGCTAGAAACAGCCAGGAAGAGCTCAGTCCTCCCAGAGCTGAGGCAGCCCAATAGTTATTCATGTTTGCCCAGCTAGAAACAGCCAGGAAGAGCTCAGTCCTCCCAGAGCTGAGGCAGCCCAATAGTTATTCATGTTTGCCCAGCTAGAAACAGCCAGGAAGAGCTCAGTCCTCCCAGAGCTGAGGCAGCCCAATAGTTATTCATGTTTGCCCAGCTCTGTAAATGCACTCTGTGGCTCAGAGGCAGCAGTGATTGGTGCCACCAATGTGAAATCAATAAGCACAGCTCCCTGTGCTGAGGAATTCCTCTCCCTCCCTCACACTGGGTCCCCCTCTCCTGCTGACTCCATTTACCCATTTCCAGGTGATGCCAGATCAGTTATGACTTGTGTAATGGACTCATTCATTAATATCAATTACTGGGAAATTATTTTTAAATTACACAATAATGGCAATCCTAACACTACTATACCTATTCACTCAGCTCTCCAATTAGTACTAATTCATTAATTCTTCTTGGAATTTATTCTGTTGGCAACAGACAGCCTCATGTCTCTGGGAACACACAGGGAATGCCTCACTCAGATCCACCACCTGCAGTGTTGTGGTCAGGCTGGCCAGAGCTGGGTTGGGGTAAAAAACATTCAGTGGAAGTGTTGGCCCATCCCTGGAAGTGTTCAGGGCCAGGACAGGGCTTGGAGCCCCCTGGGATAGTGCAAGGTGTCCCTGCCTGTGGCAGGGGGTGGAACTGGATGGGCTTTAGAGTCTCTTCCAACCCAAACCATTCTGGGATTCCATGAAATGGGCAAAACTTCCCCAGTGGAAGTTTCTCCCTATCTCTATTAGGGGCTGAAAGTAGATCCCAATAATGAAGGAGTTAAAACACTTAAATTTGAGTGTGGTTTTCTATCGATGTGGATCTTCTCTACACTCTCTTTTGGAACTCTAAGTATTAATTTCAATGACACTTTTGGCACTTGGTTTTATAGAGTGATACTGCTTCCAGGAAGATGTAAACTGAATAAACCTGTCAGAAATTCTTAGTGTATTGACAGCATAAACAATATTGTTTTGTTTTTTTCTTTTTAGGTCTCTCAGTGTTTTTGCACACTTTTCACATCCTTTTCCCCTCAATTATTCTGTCTCACCTATTTTAATTGGGATGTCCTGGTCTGGCTTCAATAAATATATTTAATAGTGCCTCTCAGCTGGCTAATAAACCTACAGGTATAATTTGAGGTCTGCAGCCTTTTTTCCATTTCAGCTGAGGAGTTTTATGTTTATGCAGTCTTAGTGGCACAATTAATGTTGGAGTAGCAATAAGCAAATCCAAAATTTAATGCACCTTCGACAAGGTTGATTTTGCTGCTCTGACTCTTGCTTTCATCCTCAGTGGTTTTATGTTGGGAATGCATTATAAAACAGGCAGAAAGTGGAGTGGGACTGACCTGGCAGCTCTGGTGGGAGCAGGACTTCTACTTTTCCTGGTTTATTATTTTTACTGTGCCAGTTAAATGATGCATGTCCTGAGCTCCTCCAAGGGAGTGTGATGTGCCCAGTCTCTGCTGACTGAAGCCCCCTGTGCCCCCTTCACTGGGCCAAAAGGGAGATTTTGAATCTGAGTTATTCATCCCCTCTCTGGCTTATTTCTGAAATGCTCAGCAGGGAAAAGCAAAGCATGGAGCCCAAAATGCCAGATAAAAAGCCAGCTACTAAAAAACCTCATGTTTTCAGCTGGCTGCATGGTAAGCTTGTATACAAAGAAGCAGGTATGTGCAAGAGCAATTTTAAAAGCAGGGAATATATACATCCTTATTAGACTTTGGCTCTGTTCTGTAGGAGAGGTCCTGCTCTGTTACGATCCAGGAGACATGGATTTTAAATATTTGCTTGGAAGAAATTTTTTTTTCAATATTTAAAAATATTTTCAATATTTTCCAATATTTTAAAATATTTTCAATATTTTAAAATATATTTATAATATTTTTTATATATTTAAAGTATGTTTTAAAGCAGATCAAGAGATCATTGGCTGATTGTGTGGTGCCAGCACCCAAATGACCGAGTCCAGGTCTTGCTGTTCTTGCACCCATGGGTTTGTGGGGTGAATGTCACTGACTGTGTTTGTCACAGTCTTGCCCCTGGTGCCTGTGGTGATGTCTCTGTGCAGGTGTGTGTGTTGTGTGCACAGGTGAAAAATGCCTGGGTTCTCAGGGAACACATCCTTCTCATTGAGAATGGCAGGGCAGAAGCAGAAATCCTCTCAGACCCTCCAAATAAAATGAGAGTGCTTCAAAGAGCAAGCGTCCACAAGAAGAGGCCAGGCCTGCCAGGACTCCCATTGATCCATGAGACTGATTTATGACATGTACAGCACAGCTCAGCCATGAAGGGGATTTATGGAGTGCAGGGCCCTGTCTGCAGCCTCCCTTATCAGGCTCCAGCTGGGATGGAAAATCTGACAGTCAACAAAAACCAGCCAGGTGCTTCTGCACCTGCAGAGAGGGGGGAAAGGCACACAGGGCCCATCTCCTGCTGAAATGCTCCATGTGCTTAGCTCTGCAGACTGGAATTAACCTGCCCAGAGGTGATGGGACTGGTCCTGGTGGTCTGTGATAGCAGAATGGGGATTTTAATTAATATTTGTTGCTGAAGATGAGCAAACCCAAGGTTGATATTGGAGATCTAAGGCAGAGGGGTTCTCTTTACCTGTCAGGGGTCAGATCTCTCTCCAGCTCAGATATCTTTTTCTTCCCAGGTGTCTTGCTTCCCTGAGGACCACACAAGCAAGCAGAGATTAGTGTCTTTAGCACAGATAAATATTTTTGAATGTACTGAAGCAAAGTGAGGGCTAGAACAGTCAATGTTTCAGTGTTTGAATGTAGTCCAAAGGGAAAACTCATACCCTTAACAGCAGTCTCACTGCTACACAGGAAAGTATCCCAGAGTCATTTTGCTCCAAGGGAAAAAGTTCCTCTCCTTCCTTTTCCTTGGATATTAGACATTTTTTTAATTTTATTTTTAATTGGCACAGCTGCCCAGGACAGTGGTGGAATTCCCAACCCTGGAGGGATTTAAAAGCTGTGTGGATGTGGCACTTGGGGACATGGTTTAGTGGTGGCCTTGACAGTGCAGGTTAAGGGTTGGACTCGATGATCTCTCAGAGACCTTTTCCAATGGTATGATTCTTATTCCATGATTTTTCTGGAGCACAGTTCTGTGGGTGAGGAGGGATATGGCCTTTGCTCAAGAAGGAAGCAGGAAGGAAAAGGGTGTGGGCTCAAGTAGCTGCTCCAGAGACTGTTTATGCCTTAAAAATATATATATATATATGTGTAAAATATATAAGCAGCTCCCCTGAGGGGAAAAGCTCCTGAGACTCTGGCTACCCTCCTAACCACTGGACATCCTTCTTTTTCCTAATGCCTCAGGGAAGAAGCTGGAAGGGGTCAGAAAAACACAACCTGCTCTTTTCGTATCTTCACCAGAATTTCACCACAGAAAGACGTTGACTCGTGTGCCTCATTTCTGTACACATCACAAAAAAACCTCATGGCAAACATAAATAAGGAAGATGTGACTGGGGCTTGTCAAGCCCCTCCATTAATTACAGCTCAGGAGCTATAAATATGGTTAGGGATAATTAGTAGTGTGGAGAGGGCATCATTAATCCATGTTAGTGCCCACCACTGGTGTCTGAGCTCCAGTGCTCCAGCAAAGCACTGCAGGATTGCTCCAGTGGAGCTGTTTACACAGAAACCTTGGTGCACCAGGGGATTTCTCCAACAGCTTAAATTTAAGCATGTGCTTAAATGCTTAGTTGAACAAGACAGCTTATTCTTTCCAAAAGTTTATGTTCGCTTTCCTGGGAATACAGTCATTTACTTTGCTTTTTTTATATAATAGTGAGTACTTCTGCAGAGCTCTGGAGGCTGCCTTGTTGAGTTAAAAAAATCCTGTCCAATTATCTGGGAAATGCTGAGCTTTTTCACAGAATAGATCAGCAGCCTTCAGGAATACATCAATTTTAGGTTTCCAAGGATAGACACAATGTAAGAAACCTGTGGTTCAATCACCTGTTACTGTTTGTGATGCCACAAAGATAATCCAGATGAAAATGCAGCCCAAACCCAGCACTAAATGGATCAGCTAACTGGGAAAAGGAGATGTTTTTATGTTTTGGGTTAGAATAATGCAAACAACTCTGGATTTGGAGAACTATACCTCGGGTTTCTTTACATAAATAAGTTTGGCAGCAAATATTCATCCCACTGTGCCAGGGGGATTTTGTTTTGAAGAAGAGGAATGGGAAGGAGAAAGCACATGCCATGCTCCTTTAACAACTGTGGAAATATTGAGGCTGTCACTGGTTTATTTTTGCTGTTCCTCCCGTTTTGTCTTTTTAACCTCTCTTCCAACAAGCCAGAAATTACATATATTTGGGTCTGACTGGGAAGAAAAGCTTGTTTCAACCTGTGTGAAGACACTAAGCATATGTTGAATTTATTGGCCAACTGGTATTGTCCTCAAGGCAGCTTCACCAATAAACTAACTCCACGGCAAAACAAAAACGAACTGTGCAGAGGAAAAATGTGTTTTCCTAATTAACAACAGCATTTGTGGGGAATTTGGCACAGGCTGGGATGTGATAAGGGCAAATATGAATTGTAGACAATGGCTTCCCTCCAAAATGTCTTACTGGGAACGGCTTTTATTTAGAAAATGATAATGTTTAATGAATGTGAACACACTCATCATTTATAATGGAAATCTCCTTGCTTGTCTCTCTGAAATGTCAGCTGAGCTTCTGTGTAGCCATCCTTTGACTGGGTGATTTTCTGCTTTGATAATTCCCATGGAGTGAGCTGCAGCAGGTGGCAGCTGGCAGGGACACAGGGCTGTCCCCTGTCCCCTGTGGGGTGGCTTCTCTTGCTGTGTGGGCTCAGCAAAATGCTTGGGGTAGCTCAGAGCTTGGAGCAGACAAGAACCTGACTTCAGACCAAATTCCAGAGCACTGTCTGCTGCTGGAATGGCACCAGGAGGGAGAGGAGGGTATCCAAATGTCTCACTGAGGGAAATGGTTGAAACTAAAGGATCTGTGTCACCCTTTGGCTGTGATCTCACGAGTCCTGGCTGCAGCTACGGCCACCACGGGTCATGGAATCATGGAATAGCTGCTTTGGGAGATTATCCAGTCCCACCCCTGCCATGGGCAGGGACAACTTCCACTATCCCAGGTTATTCCAGGCCCCAGTGTCCAACCTGGCTTTAGACACTTCCAGGGATCCAGGGGCAGCCACAGCTTCTCTGGGCACCCTGTGCCAGGGCCTCCCCACCCTCACAGGGAAGGATTTTTTTCCCAATATTCCATCTAAAGCTACTGTCAGTTTGAAGCCATTCCTCCTTGTCCCTACATGCTGTTGTAAGAAGTCCCTCTGCGTGTTTCTTGTAGGTTCCCTTGTGGAAAAGTCACAAGAGGAAAGTGCTCCTGTGGTTTAAGGGAAACCAGGAGCAGCTGATCCAGTTTTTCAGTGGATTCCTTGGATCATGCTCAAGATGGGAGGCTGAGCAAATGCAGATTTGCACCAGGCCTGGGCTGGGAAGTCTTTTCTGGCAGTGCTGAGACAAAACAAGCAGCTTCTGACACTTGCACTGAAAAAGTGCTTAGCCAAAGCTAATTCCCACTGATCAATAAACTTGCTGAATGAGGGACTCTGATCTGCAATCCCTGTTGGATTTAGGCACAGCATCCGAAGAGGTTACACATCCCACAGCTGGCTGAGCTCTGGGTGCAGCAGGGAATCCAGCAGGGCTTGGGATTCACAGCCCTCAAACCCAGCCTTTCTTCAGTTCTCACTCAGCTTCTCCTCCTCCGTGGCTTTGCTCTTGCCAGTATTTCTGTCACAGCCATTTGTGGTTTTCTTTGCTTCTGCCCACTTTCACCAAAAAGGGACCTCCAAAGCTGTGCTGAGGCCTAGGCCAGAAGCAAGTTTGCCACATTTAGGTTCTCATGTTCCCCTTTACTGGGTTTTCTGTGTCCTTTTTTTTCCCCCCCCGAATTCTGGCCATGCCTTTGTGTATGTGTGGGTGTGTTCATTTCCAATGCATTGCTTTACCTGCAGTGGGGATCAGAAATAAATCCTTGGGGGAGCAGAGCAGGAAAAGCAGCACAATGGGCTTGAGAGAAAGCACTCTGATAAGCTCTTAAATGTAATTTACAGCTCAGTGACTGCCATGTTCCTCACTCAGAGGACATCTCCCTCCCAGTGCTCCCAGTCCCAGCTTGGTGATCCCTGGCTGGGCAGGGGAAGAGCTGCCACTGTACAAAGTGAAAGCAAATGCAGTTTACAGCAGAGCTGATCCACATTCCTCTGTTTTTGTTGTACCCTCATCCCTTTTCTAGTGACAGCCATTGGACCAGGAGCAATCTGGAAGAATCAGAGTCCAGTAGTGTGTCACTTAAACAGGACACTGCTCCATCCCCTGTCAGTGCTGGGCCATAAAGGTGGGACAGGCTGTGGGTGTGGGAAGCTTCCAGCCTGGAAAGAGGCACAGGATCTGTGACTCCAGTAATTGCAGTGTGGTTTGTTGAGTATTAGGTGCAATCTAATTAGTTTTGTTATTTCCAGATCAGTCTACTGCTCTGCAGACTCATTTGTCATGAGAAGAACAATTTTTCCACCCAAGTTTGTTCTTCCACAAAGCTGGCAAATGGGATTCTTATCTTCAGGAGCCCTAAGAGCAGCTCTTGCTAGGGTTAAGTGTCAGCTTTTAGCAGTAAGTGGTATTTGAAGGTTTGAGAATCAGTGATAAAGTACTTATAGAAATAAAGGAGTGGCTCTGGGTAGGCCTGGAGCTGTTATATATTGTATTTCTTAAATCTAAGACCTCAGGTGTCTGGAGGACTGACTGGAGGGAGAAATTTCCCTTTAGAGTCCAGTTCCAAAATGTCCTCACTGTATTCCCCATAGAAGGGACTTTAAAACTCAGATTGGTTCCTGATTTTTTTCTTTTTAATATGGATTCTTTTCTTCCAGATTTTTTTTCTTTTTAATATGGATTTGACAGAAATTTTCTGAGTTGTGAGCTACTCATCTTAAGGCTTGGAAAGGCACAGAAACCTACCTCTGGTAGGGACTATTCCCTGACAAGGAGAGCAGAAGAAATCCCTCCCTAAACCAGAGGGAATGGCCAAACAAACCATCAGGAATTTGGGATGATGGTCCCTCAACACAAAATTCCACCTGTGAAAGCCCTCCTAAAGAAATTACCCTTGCACTGCCCCTTGCCCACTGCCAGAGTGCAGGAAAAGCTCTGATTTCTCTGAAGAATGTTGAGTTCTCTTGGGAATGCAGAATATCCCCATGTATTTTTTTTTTTTGGCAGGGGGATGTTTCATACTGTACTCCAGACCTGCTCCTGGCTACAATGAGAACCTGAAACAACCACCTGTTATTTCATGCTGCATAGCTGAGGGGGAGACAGATGGGACCTCAGATGTGGCTTGAAAAACTAGAGATTTTTTTTGCTGAATAATAAATTAATGAGCTATTTCCAAAACTTTCCAGCTCATATTATTCTTATTACCTAGACCAGGCTATCCTAAAATAGATCTACAGTCTATGTGCACAGGTATGCACTGGTTGGGTTTATGACTGAAATATTTATGCAAATACTAATTGGAGAAAGCCTTTGCCAATGCTGAATGGACATTTTAAATGGCTTTGCACAGGGAAGATATGTTTTGACTAACACTGAATCTTTCCTTCCCTTCCCCATTCCTCAGATAGAACTGTTTTGGCTTGGGTAGGGTTTTTTTTAGATGAAATCTATAAGGAATTTGTATTATCTAATTAGTACTTCTTTTTCCACCTCATTCTCTCAGGCTACTGGCACAACCTGGGAAAATAAAAGTTAAATAATCTCCCTCCACCCCAAGCTATTCCAACACTACATTGAAGGGAAGAAAACAACCCCAACCCAGCCCCTAAGGTAAAGCTCTGTAATTCCAGGGTGACATTTTGCAGCAGGGCACAGACCAGCTGATCTAAATGTCTCTGCTCAGGAAAACTTGGGGGAGATTGTTGCAATATTTTGCCTGTACATCCTAAGCCCCCCCTATTTTTGAAACAGATTTAGGAATCCAACAGGGATCAGCTTTCAGAGCTGCCCCAGTCTTTTCTTATTAGATTGTCCCTGGATGTTTGTCAGGTGAAAGACCATTTTTAAAGATAATTTGAGTGGAAGTAGAGCAACAGCAAGTATTTGCATGCTAAAAGGTATTACAGAAATGAAATACAGCATGAGATTAGGGTTGGCTGTTTGCCCTGAGGGTTTTAAGGGGCTCTGCTGATTGAGTGGTGGGGTGTAAGCTTTGAGTTACTTTGCACTGACAAGATCACTAATTTAAATGCTCTGGTAAGGAATTTTAGAGAACCACAAGCTGTGGAATTCTTCATATGATAATGCTGTAAAACTAGAAGTGAACATGACATGTGCTGTGTTTTGGGGAGGTTTAACCTATTTTTTCTGCTTAAATAAACTTGCCTTAATTGCAAATTCCCAAACCCTTCAATAGGATGTAGTAACACAATGAGTACCTGGCTGTATGTGATCTATGTGGTGTTACAGACAAATGAAAGGGTACATCAAAACATTCAGAGGGAATTTTTTTTTTTTGGTGTACAGTCTTGAAACATTATAACCAGTCCTTATTCAGGAGGAAAACAGCCAGCAGCTGGAAAACTCACTGGCCTCCAGATCCCTGTTTTCCTTGGAAAACTATTAATCTGAACTGGTCACCCTAAAGAGAGGGATTGCTCCCATTTTGCTGTTTGACTGCATCCAAGGATTTCAGGAGGGTGAAAATCTGAAATATCTTATAGTGATTTATCTCTGGAATAGCTCAACTTGTTCTAAGCAATATTTATACAAGTGAAAGAACAAGAACTAATGGAGAAAGCCCTTGAAAACAGCCACAGGTGAAGAGATTTTCAGATGTTCCTGACTTGAGTTTCAGTAAATGTTTAGGGTGGACATTTTGATATTTGTACCTGAGGTTTGCACTGAGCACCACTGTACCTGGGCAGGGAATTGAGACTGCCCCTCAGTGCTCCCAACTTGCTGCTCTTACCTTTTCTTTCTTAGCTTTACCCTGAGGACCTGTCTCTCCATCCAGAGCCTTTTTGATGTTCAACAGTTTCTCCTGCATCACTTCATCGACCTGCCCAAGACAAACACAGTGAAATCTTCCTCAGTTTCCTGTTCTGCCACCTCACCCCAGACAATTGTTCAGCTGAACAAGTGTGAAAGCAAAGAACAGGTAGTAGGGACTCTGGAAGGAGGGAAGGTCTGTGCCAGGGCCAGTTTTTACAGCTGGAGAAAAAAATCTAGCCAGGTAATGCACGTGATTAGTGTCCTCTTGCTATTGTGAGCACACCTGCACTCTGATCTCTTCCTCCACTTCTTCCCTTTCCCCTCCTTTGATCAGCTCCGGGTCATGATCCTGGAGAAAATCCGATCTGTGATCTCTCTTCTCCCAAAAGACTGTTATCCAAAAGAAAGAAAAAAGGGGGAAAAGTTACAGAAGCCATTGGTTTCTCCAACTGCTTCTGGAGGCAAAAGAAAGGGTAGTTGCAGGCAGCTTTTATTACCTTATGAGCTGTGTGAAAGTAGCAGGCTCTAGGGACCCTTACCAAGTTCAGAGCCCTGTTGTGTTAGGATCTGCAAATCCTGAGGTTAAGGGAATTCTTCTTTTGCCCTGGGTTGCAAAATGGGATCAGAATTCAGGAGGATAATGGGACAGTGAGGTTGTCATTTGGAAGTTATAAAGCTGAAGGCCTGGAGTGTGCTCAATCTCCAAGAGCCCTGTCCCGTGCCTGATGTTGACATTATTTTATTCTATTTAAGAGCACAGAGATTAAATCTTTTCCATGAAGAAGGCACAGGGATGACTCCTGCCCTGAAGGATGTGCTCTCCACGAGTGTCACTTGGCTGCCACAACACAGGCTTGGGGACCAAAGGATGCAGATTAATTCAAACCATGAAGTTCCCAGTTCTCCCTAGGACTCAGTTAAAGCTGCTGCATCCTGGTGATGTGGCCTTTGTAGTAATTCCCAGGAGGCTGAAATATGGGAATTGGGGCACTGGAATAGGAATAAAACCAGCACTGAGCACGTGGGAGTGGGAGAGAGGGAGTGTGACAGAGCAATAACCTGCTGCTGGCCCACAAGGGCTGCACAGAGGCTTCACCTTGGGAAATTTTAAGCTGGATGCAGAAATTGAAAGGCAGTTAAGGCCAAGAGAGACAAGACTCACCTGATCCAGCCCCTCTGCTTTGAAGTGCTGTGCAAAGGAGAAGTAATGAGGAGACTTAACGCCCAGTCACAGCAAATTTGTGAAACTGGTGATGAAAAAAAAGCTATTTATGATAAAGTACCTAATGATCCTGAGGTGCAGCTCATTATTTTTGTTGAGGCAAACTGCAATTTGCTCTTTAGAAAGAAAACTAAATGAAGTCTGACGAGCTGGGTGCATATCTGAGTTCTGTGCTATTAGCAAAGTGCCTTATTTTAATGGGAACACCTCTTTTTTTTCCTACACTTCTTGAGCTAATTTGAAGGAAGACAATTCATATCTTGCCTTTCAAGCCCTGATTGTATGTTCCTAAATGACAGCTAATCTCCAGCTAATTCAATTTCCTGATGATGTGAAATGGCAGTTTTCCACTTTAAGACATTGCCCCCTCTATGAATCTGTTCAGTACAGATATTCTCCCCTGTGCCCCTTGCCTGCTGAAGGCACCCTGCACATTCAGAAAGCTTTTAACATCCAACTTTTAGTTTATCCAAGACTGGCTGCTCTTTCCATTCCCAGCAAATTTTCAAGGCCCAACTGCACGCAGAGGATTTGTAGTTTTACACAGTTTGTAGAGGGAATAGTTCTTGCAGGTGAGTAATCTTAATTTCACCACTGAGAACGGTGGGGATGGAGGAGGAGAGGGCATATTTTGGTAATGGAAGAAACTCCAGAGCACAAACATTTAATTTCTTTAAATTACTTGTGGGTCATCAGAGGGCATGACAGATGTCATGTAATATCTCAGGAGGAAAAGCTGATTTGCCCAAGTTATGAGGTAGCTCCTCCAGCCTGGAATTCCAGCCTTGGGGAAAGGGGACATTCCATAGGAGTTATGTGAATTTTAACCACTTTCCTGACTGGGTCAACAGGTTGCAAGTGCTATGTTTTCACAGGAGTACAAGGCTTTAGACATTTATTTTTCATAGAGGGATCCGTAAGCTTTTCTATTCTGTTTTTTCATAATTGTTTGTTGTCATTTTGTAGATTGATTAGTGGTTAATACCCACTGCAGGCAAACCAGGGAGGGTCCCCCCAGACTCTGAGATTACCTGGCAATGAGTAATCTGAGTGTTATATTAACCACTGGGTTAGAGGTGCCTAATTTTAGTAGAGAGATCAATAACTCATAGGTGTTAGATGCTCTGTTATTCTTTTATAGATCAACAAAATGTTTCAAAGTTAATTTTAAAGGAGGGTCAGGAGGCTAAGGATGTTATGTTTTCACTGGCTGGTCAGCAGAGTCTGGTATTTTGTTACAGGCAGGGTCAGCCAGCTCCAGGAGCTATTTCTGTGCCTGTGTGTATGCAGCGAAATTTGTGTCACCTTTTCTAAAATGGTGTAGGCTTATTTTGGGATTGTTTTATATGCATAGCTAGCTCAGGGCTCAAAGGCAGCCCAGACCACTCCTAAATCAGCATCCCAGCTCTGCAGGCCAGTGGGGAACTCCAATATCCCAGAATTTCAGAGAACAGCCTGTGACTAACAGTTGCAATATATTTATTTGAAGCATGAAGCTTCTCTTGAAACGGCCTCTTTGAACCTCCTGGCAAAAGGATTGGAATCTTCTGAAGGGCTGGTTAAAAACACAGAGTATCACCACACCTTAAAGGAATATTTGGACACAAGACATGGAGTATTTGAACCCAGATATCCTCTGTGACACCGAGCAAGTCATAAATATCAACTGGTCACCCACAGAATGGGGAAAATAGCACATTGCTGCCTCAGACTGCAAAAATACACCCCAGGAAGGGGGAGCTAATGGCTCAGCCTCACATTTGCCCCACATAAACTCTGGATATTCCAGTGTGAGAGGAGATGCCACACCAAGTGCCTGTTTCCAACAACACCATTTAAAAGAAGTGTTTTAGAGCTTGGCAAGTGTAGTTTAGCAACTAGAAAAACTGCCAGATTCAGTTCTAGGAGGCTAAAAAGCTTCATGAATTCCAGTGAAGTTTAGGCAGCAGTTCTAGCTTGGTAGAGGAGTTAAAAAGAGAGAGTGAAAAAGTTTGTAGGTGAAATGTTCAGATTTTTGTCAGAACTGATCTATATTTTTAAAAATATTTAAGTAAGCTAGGTATAAAGCACCAGTTACATGGGATGGGAACACTTTCTTAAAACTAAGTGTTGGGGGGTATGACAAAACAAAGAAGTTTGGTCTGCTGTCATTATGTAAATTTTAGACACACTTATAAGGGGCTTTGAATTACTCCTGACACAAACACTTCTTAATCAAGCTCTGTTGCTTCAATCATGTTTTCAAGATTTCTGCACTAATAAATCTGAACTTCTGGGCAAATGCTGATAGCAAGTGACCTATTTCTGCATAAGATTAGGAAAAAAGTTCTCAGTAGAAAATTCAAATTCAGACCTATTGTTTTCCCTGCATAATTCTGCTGCTGAGAGGAAAGCAGCCTAAAATTATAAATACAAGAGACTGCTTGCACTGTTCTGGGTGGATGTTGTTGTAGATTTGATTCTGATGGCCAAAGAATCCATGGGTAGATTAAAACCAAAATAATTTTGGACAACCCCCAGGCAGTGTTGTGTGAGTGCCCTGCAATGAAAAGCCCAAAGTGCTTGTGAACAAGGCAGGGGATGGTGCTGCAGAGAGGAATTAACAGCTGTTTACTAAAAACAATTGTGGTGTCAAATAGACCTGGTTCCCCAGGAGAAAAGGAGGGGAAAAAAAAACCCACCTGAAGTTTAACTGCACAGCTACAGACTCTTAAGAGTCTATAAGAGCTGCAGGTATTCTTTGAAGCCTGCAAGAGAGCTTTTCCACTCTGAGGGTTCCTGGTGGTGCTCTGTGCAGGAAAGGGCTCCTTCTCCTGTGCCTTCAGAGCTGGGGAGTAGCTGTCAGCTCCTGCACGATGGGCTGGGGATGTGTGGGTGTTTAACTGGGAAATGGGAATCCCAGAGGCACTCACACTGTGTGGGTAACCCCAAAACATTCTGTGTTTGCAGGGCTCAGAGCAGGTGTCTGGCTGGGAATGGCAGTGCTGGTGTTCAGATGGGTTTGGGTGACAAATCCCCCATCCCCTCATAAAACCCCTGTGTAGCAATGGATCTGAATAACTCAGGCCATTCCCTGTATCAGCCAAACTGTTTGGAGATAAACAGCCACCTGCAGTCTTGTTTTTCAGGATTCTCAAAGATTCCTCAAAGCTACGAGAACAACAACAGGCCTAAAAATAATGAGCAAGAGCCTGGGAAAGTGTCTACAAGAAATGCAAAACTCAAACAGAAGACACACAGCACAGTGATAGACACTTAACCAGTTAAGTGCCCTGAAAAATGTGTGCCTGTCTGATGGACAAATGACTGAGCCAGGCCAGAGGCTCCTGCAGGCGTGGACAGTAGTGCTAAAAACTGTAACTGTGGCTTTATGTAAACAACAAACAGCTTCTGTTAGAATCATATTGATTTGTTTATTTCAGTAGCCCATTTCCCCCTGCATCCCCTGGCTTATTACACGAGACAGTTGTGAAATTTGGGGGTCTCCACTGCTATCAAAGTAACCTCCTGAGCCCTGTGGTGTTTTTATTCCTCACTCTGGTGTCCACTGCTGTGCTGAGCTTACAGCCAAGCATGTTTCCTCCAAGGCAAACCCCTCCTGCCTCCCTTCTGCTGCTCCTTCCCTGCCCTGGGGACCTGCTGGGTGGGACCCCCACTCTTGCCATGGCTGGTTTTGAGTTCCAGGTGCCATTTCATCCTTGGCCAGCTAAGGAAAGAAGTTTGGGTGGATTTGATCCTTATCTAAAGCTCCTGCTGCCTTCAGCAGGGTTTTGACATGGTATTTGAGAGTAGATGGGATGAAAAGCTCCTTTTCAGCCAGAAAGCTGCTCTGTGATTTATAATGTGTAAGAAAATCCTAATTGTTACAAGCCAGAGGTCAGGCCAAACTACTGATGCACATTTAGCAAGTTGTTCATTTCTTTTTCTCCAGCCAGCTCAAATCAGGCAGAAAACTTGACGCCAGTGATTTGTCAGCAGGAGGGAATAATGGAGACTTTCCATACGAGGAAATTTAGCAAGGCACTAACTCTGAAGAGTGGAGAGCAGAAAAGATATCTTTCCACGTTGTGTCAGAACAGAATCTGCAGAGATACAGCAAAAACAGCCCCATTTTCCACTTTAGACAAGTGCAAGACTTCCTAATTCACTTGTGAATCAGGGTGAGCACGGAAGGCAAGTGTTGAAGAGATAAACGTAAGTATCAAAAGCAGAGGAGAGGACAGAAGAGAACTGGAAAAGAACAAAATGCCATTTCATGATTTTTATTAAGAAATCCCTGCTTTTTGGTGCTTTCTCCAGGTGAAAAACCAGCCAGGCCCCTTGCTGAAAGTCTGGCTCATGTTTTAGTTTCACACACTCAGCATGAAGGAAGTGCATTCATAGTTTTGTGCCTCTGCTTGAGAAGATTCCCCTCCTATTCAAACATATAATCAAAAATAATCTGAGTAGCTGTGGATGCTGTGAAGGAATCCATGGACTCTTTCCATGAGTTCCCACTCTTGGAGGAGACAGGACAGGTAGAGTTATAGGAGTATGAAAACACTGATGCTGAAACCTGATCTACAGTGTCGTGCTGTTGAGATATTGGCTATTCTGATGTCATTCTTGTTGCCCTCACAAAATCCTAAAATGGCTTTTTTATGTGTATTGAAGCCCTTTGCTTCCAGTTTGTTCACTTTCACCCACAGAAATGTCCCTTCCTGCATGATCAGCTCAATGGCTTTGACAGATTCCTTGGAAGAATTGAGGCACTCAGAGACTCCCTTCCTAAATACCATTTTTTAATCTAACACCCTAATTTTTAGAACATTCCATAATTTGTGCAGCTGCCCACTTGACCTTATAGGAATGACGTTCTGATGAAGCTGACCTGGGAGAACATTCCAGCTGGAATTGTTCTCTTTTCCTACTGACCTTGGTACTGGGCGCTTCCTTCCTCCAGCATGGAAAGGAAATTGCTTGGACCCATTTTCCAGCCTAGTTCCACCACCTAGATTGGGGGAGAAAGTGAAGAGAGGAATTGCTGACAGCCTTGTTTTGTAGAATTATGGAATGGAAGATCTAATTCCACCCCTGCCAAGGGTAGGGACACCTTCCACTAGCCTGGGTTGCTCCATGACAGAAGGGGTGTCATTTATCACCTGAAGTCACAAAATTAAACAAGAATTAAACTCCAGCTTGCTTGAAAATGTAATTTAGGTAGGAAACTTGCAATATTTAAATGGAATTTAACTTAAATGCCATTTTTTCAGTTACTTTTGCTGCTATTGCCATATCCCTGAAACATTTTAATTTTACTGAACCAGTATTTCTGTGGGAAACACCTCCCAGAAAATGATCAAACTTTCTTCATCTTGAATCAGCTGTAAGTCTCAAGATGTGAGTAAGGTAACAGTTGATAAAGGGAGATTAGATCACTCTTTGGGGAGGAGGTGAATGTGGATTTACACATTTACATGAGGCAGCACAAGGTGGATCAGGATTTTGCTAAATAACCTGCAAACCACTTGTTATCAGCAAGTTATAAAGTGCAGCTCCTGGAATGATTAAAACTAAACACCCCCTTAAATAAGAATTAGGGGCATATCTGCTACCTGCAGGTGCAGCCCCATTACGTGAGTTATCAAATTTCTGGTTTTAATTAAAGTATTATTACAGTCATTATAGTTTGGGCCCAGAAGGACAGGAAAAATCTAAATACAGTTATCACTTCTACCCTATAGATACATCTGAAAGAGACTTAGGAGGTTCTTGATTGAACATCAAGAACTGTTTTGGTAAAGCATAACAAAAAGTTGGAGGATTTGAGCTCAAATCTCCAGTTACTCCAAGTATTCCCAGTTTCACAGGGTGTGACACTTTGAGGTTCATCCTTGGATCATCTGCAGTAGGCAGAATCTTTCCTTTACCATTTTCCCCTGGTATTTTATAGAAAATGATTAAACCATGATGTTCTGAGAGGAAATGTGTCAACTGTTAAAAATCCCAAACAAATTAGCCCCAAACCAGCCTAAAAATGGGTTATGGGTTATTCATTTTTAGCCTCTCAATACCACAGGACACATCAACATTTTATTGTTACAAATAAGGCAACGAATTGTTTTAGTTATTTGCTTCAGTGATTTTACACACTGATGTCCATGATATCATTGTGTCAATTTAATTGATTTTAATCAAACCCACTCTCTTGTGTCTAAAGGACAGTTGCAGTTCTGTTTTCTCTTGCCTCAATTAACAGCCTAAGAGTCAACATAATGAAAAGAACTTCTCCTTTGAAACCAATTAATATATTTTTGATTTTCAGTGGATTGAGCCCATGCTTGTTCTGTTTTAAATGTGTTAAGGCCCCTTGAACCAGCAATATATGTTTGAATTTAAGCAGAAATGTGAAAACAAGAGCCTCAGTCTATTTCTGAGGCTTTCCAAAGCCAACTCCACACCAGGTGATTCCCATTTGACAGCAGGGAAAACAGGACTGGCTCCGCTGTGCACATTTCCTCTGGACATTTTCCTGAGAGGTTTTCCCTGGGGACAGGAACGTGTCTGGCTGTTTGACATTTCTGGGTGACATTCAGGGATGCACAGCCTTGCTCAGGTTCAGTGAGACAAGCTCCAGCAGGGTACTGGCTGAGGCAGCCCAGATGGCTCCTGCTTTTGGAAAGAGGGATTTTGTGGGGATGAAGCCATGGGTTGTTGTTTTTTTCCTTAGGTGCCTAATGGGAAATCACATCAGCACCTCTCAGAGAAAAGAAAGTAAAGTTACTTTGATATCAAATACTCTTTGTGAAGATTGCTATCAGGCTTTTCCAAAATACTTAAATTTCCTTCTGGGATCAAACTTCTGTTTTCTTTAAGAGCTGAAGTTGGGAGCAGAGCTTTTTTCTGCCTGCATCCCTATGACTTATAGCCCATACTTATTGTAATAAGAGTCCTGCTGTTAGAACTTTTCCAAATACTTCTCAACTGGTCTAAGATACTCTTTTTTTTCCCCCTGTCAGTGCTATAACCTTGGAGAGAATGTTCCCTTTGTTCTTTCTCAATGAACCATAGAGAACCTGATATAATGGCTCAGAATTTTACTTGACAGGACTTGTGATGGCTGAGGAGATGGGAATGACATGAAGTTATAAAACCCCAGAGCTCCACACTGTAATTTCACCCCAATTCAAAACAGCCTTGCAGAAGCTGCGAGGGGACTGAGACACATTCTTGCTGTTGTTGGTTCTTATCTTCAGAAATGTGCAAAACCAGGAAGGATCATATTTTATCCTGTGAAAGTCAGGTTTTTAAGCAGATGGGTGAAGTGCCATCCAATTTCAGGAGCTCCATCAGGGCTGTGACAGTGTCACAGTAACAAGTGACTGAAGACACGTGTGACCAGAACTTAAAACCCTCTCCTGTTTGCACAGCAGCAGCCACAACTCTTCCTAGTTAGCAAAGTTAAGCAATCAGGCTTGAAAAGGATTCATNGTTTATACTGTGAAGTAAATGAGAAACAAAAGCTGCTGCTTCAGCAAAAGCTGACAATTTTTGTTGCAGAGCTTGGTTTTGGAGATGCCCTTTGGTCACTGCTCTGTTTCACAGGTGTTCTACTCTGTGAAGTTGCTCCTGAAATAATTTGGAAGTGTGTCTCCTATGAAAGCAGCCCTTTATCTCAGAGATTTCAGGGGGTATGTTGTACTGACACTGACAGTGGTGTCTACTGACATTTGAAACAAAAATAGTTCCTACTCTGGGAACATGGGCTGAAAATGCCTGGCTTTATGTACAGGTTTATGAAATGCTGGCTGATGTGGTTTAAAAATTAGTTTGAAATCCACAAAAGCTTTGAGGTGGGTATCTGAGTGAGACTAAGGCTCTTAATTAGTAATTCTGCAAGGGGTGGGAATAATTCTCTGTACCCACATTAAAAGTGGGAATGCTTGGTTACTACTTTGTTACCTGTCTGACTGTCCTGGCAATGATCTCAAAGCCCTGAAGTGTATTTTTGCCCTCATTTATGTCCCTGACAGTCTGCACCTCCATCAGCTCTTCCCACTGAGCTCAGTTGTGGCCATTCCTAAAACATGAGAGGTAAAAAGTCCCCCAGAATCATTGAGGTCAGGGAAAGGCTGAGGGAGACCAACCTCAGGCAGTTCTTTGTCTTCTGAACCTGAGCCTGGAGCTCTGCTGACCAGTTTAATGTCACTTANCCAGAGCTCCACACGGTAATTTCACCCCAACTCAAAACAGCCTTGCAGAAGCTGCGAGGGGACTGAGACACATTTTTGCTGTTGTTGGTTCTTATCTTCAGAAATGTGCAAAACCAGGAAGGATCATATTTTATCCTGTGAAAGTCAGGTTTTTAAGCAGATGGGTGAAGTGCCATCCAATTTCAGGAGCTGCATCAGGCCTGTGACAGTGTCACAGTAACAAGTGACTGACTGAAGACACGTGTGACCAGAACTTAAAACCCTCTCCTGTTTGCACAGCAGCAGCCACAACTCTTCCTAGTTAGCAAAGTTAAGCAATCAGGCTTGAAAAGCATTCATGTATTTGCTGCTTCAGCCTGCTGTGTATTTTCATTTACAAAGGGAGGAAAAAAAAAAGACAACTCACCTCAAACCCCCAGATAGTGTTTTCAAGATGCTCATTTACAAGTTAACATTTAGGTATCTACCTTCCAATTAAATTGACTGATGCTTTCCTAAATTCATGTAATTTAGGTTCCTGGCTAGATGTTCTGAGAGCTTTGGCCAGATTAATGGATGTTGTCCAAGCAAAGCATCATTTTTTGAAATATATTTGTTCTAGGGTTAGGCCTTCNTTGAGGTGGGTATCTGAGTGAGACTAAGGCTCTTAATTAGTAATTCTGCAAGGGGTGGGAATAATTCTCTGTACCCACATTAAAAGTGGGAATGCTTGGTTACTACTTTGTTACCTGTCTGACTGTCCTGGCAATGATCTCAAAGCCCTGAAGTGTATTTTTGCCCTCATTTATGTCCCTGACAGTCTGCACCTCCATCAGCTCTTCCCACTGAGCTCAGTTGTGGCCATTCCTAAAACATGAGAGGTAAAAAGTCCCCCAGAATCATTGAGGTCAGGGAAAGGCTGAGGGAGACCAACCTCAGGCAGTTCTTTGTCTTCTGAACCTGAGCCTGGAGCTCTGCTGACCAGTTTAATGTCACTTAAAAGCCTCTGCCCACACCTGAGCTTTGCCTCTGGCTTCAAAATCTGCTTTCAGTGCCTTACTTGCTTTCCAGCAACTTTTTCTGGCTTCTTCCCTTTGGCCTTTTCCTGGTTTTTTCCATCCTTCTCCTTATCTTGTTTCTCTGCCTCCTTTTTGGCAGCCAGCTCTTCAACGACCTGCAAGAGGCAGGGAAGGAATGTGATTGGGGAAACACAACAATATCCAACAGGCTGCACTCTCTGAATTCCAGCCCATCACAGAGAAGCCTTTTTGTGCTGAGGGCACTCCCTCCTGCAAACTCCAGCACAGGTGCTGACTATCCCAATTTATCATCAGGAAAAAGCTGATTTCTCTGTCCCAAATCGTGAGGGTTTTTATGGAGTACAAGACCAGTTCCTGAAGGCATCCAGAAGCAGAACATTCTAATGACACACAACTCGAAGTCCCCTCTGGACTCAGAGCCAGATGATGAATTTGTCCTGGTGTTTGTAAGGCAGATTGATTTTTATAGGGATGGATTTTGAGAGGCTGCCCCGAGGTGTGTCTAATTTCAATATATGGCTAAAGACTGAAATTGCTCTAGTGGGCAAGGGAGACTGGGTGGAGATACTGTGACAAACCCTGACAGATCCACAGGGATAGCTCAGCATCTTTATCCCTGCAAGCAGGTAGCAGCTGAAAACTGGCTACAGCTCCATCAATTCCCCTATCTTTAGCTCCTGGCCATTTATACTTTACTATCTGAAAAAGGCAGAGGGTGAAAATTTGCAGCTTCTCTTGTTTCTAGGCAGCTTTCTTGTCCCTGAGAGGAATTCTAAGACCATTCACTAATGAGCTTAAATCAGAAAATCCATTGAAGTTTATTAATGGACCACTAATACTGGCAGTACTGCGACAGAGTAGAAAATAAAACATTTCCAACTGTAAGATGTGTTTCCTGTAACAGTGACAATATTTGTTTTCCCAAGTATACCTTTTGGTGGACTGAACACTGGATGCTGGAAGGGGACAATGACAAGGGCTGTGCTCTGCAGCCAGGGCAGTTTCATTAGTGCCTCTCCCCGAGCATTTCAGTATCTTACATTGAATTAAATATGGTAATTCAAACCCCCAGCACCGCTCAGTCACATCCTGCAGTGATAAGCAGCGAAGCATTTCATTCCCTGGGACAGATTAACAGATTGACTGGAGTTCAAAAGAGGTTTTTAGTGTCCCAGCAGGCCTATAGTATCCAAAACCAACAGAGCTACTCTGAGTGTATCCTTTACTCTGCTGCTCCTACACAGCCAGAAACCCAACCTTGTCACCTCCAGCTCTGCTGTGCTCAGCCTGCAAAGGGTCACCAGAGCCCTCCCCAGCAGCTCAGGGGTGGCTTCATCCAGCAGGGCACCTGTAAACACACACAGGGGTGACAAAGGCTCCCAGCCTGTGGCAGTGCCTCTGAGCTCTGCAGGCAGGACTGTAACTGCACCCACACTCCGAGGGCAGTGATCTGCTTTCATGTTTTTGCACAGATGAATGGTACTGGCAGGGGTGAGACAGAGTTCCTGTTCTCATGACCCTGCTGTGATGGCACTGAGCAGTGTCCTTGTCCCTCTGCCTGGCCTTGCAGCTCCTCCAGCTCTGCTCCCACCTCTGCCCCAAGCAGCTCCATGATGGCAGAGGGCTGGGGGAAGCTGCCTGTGTATCTAACCTTGAGTAGCTTCTGCTCTTTTATACTGAACCACTTCCCCTCCAGCTGCAAGGAGATGCCTGAACAATCTGACAAAATGGGAGGAAAGAAACGGAATGGCAAGCAAAGGTTAGTTTGAGATTAGTAGGCAATTCACCCACATTTTACTGCAGTTTTTGGTTTGTTTGTTTGTTTGTTTCCCTGAAGAAAACTTCATGGTGTAAAGAGAAGTAGATGTCTTCCTAAGTTGTTTTGGACTCCCCTTTTCTTTGCTAGGCTGTCTATTTTTGAAATGATGCAGAAAGTAAACTCTTAATACTGAGGAAGAGAGCATGTTTTAGTAGGAGGAGATGAATTTTAGCCTCTTGGTATTTTTTCCCAGTCTTTCCTAGGACTCCTATTGTGTCAGTGATGATTCTTCTCCAGTAACATTTTCTTCAGTGGCTGAAAAGACATTTCCTTCAAAACTGATGCTCCATAAAAGTTAAATTGACTTTTGTATTCCTATATCAGTTCAACCACATTTCTAAAATCTTGCAGTGCAAATCTCCTTTTTTGGGGGGGAGGAGTGAGGGGAAGGAACTGGGCACTAAACCAGAGTGTAGCCTATGAATGGAAATGTCTAATGCTGGTTTATAGGAGCCAAGCATAAGAAAACTTCCTGCTGCCAGCAGGACTCACTTGTTCTGCTGTCCTGAGACACAGGAAATTTGGTGTTGGCTCAGGTAAAATGATACTCGAGGTAAATGTTCTTCCTCAGGAATAAACCCTTCCCTTATTCCTTGAAAGAAGACCTTACTTGAACCTCTTGCCTTTTAGGGTTGTGGGCATAAAAACAAAGCAGGGCTAGAGTGAGTTTGGGAATGCTGGAGCTCCAGCTGTGGCAGCTGAGAGCAGCCACACAAACATTTCACAGGGGCACAGCCCCGTGCTCCTGCAGGGAAAAGTTTCTCTCTTGGAAAATTAACTCTACAGAAAGAAGTTTTGTTGCAGTCTAGGAAATGCTTCTTCTTTATGGAGGATTTTTGGTATGGTTTTTTTTGGGGGGGAAGGTGGATTGCTGTCTGTAGGTGAATACTTTAGTTGTTGTGTAATTTAACAGAGGCCAAGTACAGTTTCCCTCCTCCTGCATGGTTAACTTGAAATATTCAGAATATTTTCAGGCTTTTAGTCCTTCCCTGACACCTTTCTCTCTTTTTTTGAATGTTATTTAATATTGGAAATGAGGGGGAGATGGGAGAGGGGGAAGTGCCTGCAAAANTTCTTTTTTTTTTTTTTTAAATGTTATTTAATATTGGAAATGAGGGGGAGATGGGAGAGGGGGAAGTGCCTGCAAAATGGCAACCCTCTTGGCTTATTTTCATGGTGATGAGACTTAATGAACTACAGGAAAAGACTGTAATTTTGTTGGCAGCAGGATAAGGGCAAAGCTAAAAATTGTCACATCTGATGATTATCTGTGGAGCAAAACATAAAAACCCATTAGGGACAGAAATCTGGAACAGATGCAGGGAGATTACACCGATGTCCTGGAATGTTAAATTTGTCTTGAAGAGAAAGTAAAGTAGAGAAAAGCTTCTTTTCAGTCAAGGGACAGCACTTATTTTTCTGACTGCAGCACCAAGTGCTCTGCCTTGGGATGTCTCTGGCACATCTTTTGGGAAGGTATTTGTAAAATGTCATGGAAGCAGTTTGTGCAGAGGGCCAGCTACGTTACAAAGTCAAGTGAGGTCAGGGTTGTCAAAGAATCAAGAAATATAGAATGCATAATAATGCAGCAATGGTTCGTGAAATGATTCATTTGTATTTTATTTTCCCCAAAGTGTCTTTACCCAAGCCTTATCAAATGCTCACTTTTTAAATACACTTCAGTCTTGATTTTTCATGGGGTTTGACTCAGGAGTAACCAACCCCTGCACAGGAGCTCATATAGACCAGAGGTGACCTCCTGTCCCCCCTGGAGTCCAGGATAAAACTCCCATCAGCTCCCATGGGGCCAGGATCCCCTTTCCTATGTTGCCCAAGTGTGTGGAACAAACACAGTGGCCCCAGGGATTTTTTTAATATGCAGCTGACTCAGTGGAACAAACAAATGTTTTACTTGTCTGACATTCAGGTAAAATCATGATTGCACTGAACTTTCTCTGGCCAACTGCATTGTGGAGATCTCTGAAGGCTGTGACACACATTTGGCTGGCTAAAACGGGAGGAAAACCCAGGCCCCCAAATTGGTGAAAATCAGATAACTGCTAGTGAAAATTTGTTAGAAAAATAGAGGAAGTTTTTTTCCCAGAGTGCAGGGAAAACATGCAGTAAAACAACCTCTCCAGACTTTTGGCTTCCATTTTTTTCATGCAAAGAAAAAGCAGATGCTCAGGAAAGGCAGTAAAACAGCTGAAGGTGGGGATTGCAAGCTGGGAGCATGAAAAGAAGGTTAAATCCATTTCTCCAGAATCCATCTCCATATCCAGTGCTGCTCAGAATAATTCCTGGTAGTGTTTTCTTCCCGAGCTGTGTTAATCCTTGATGGCAGCAGGTCTATTTAGCATCACATTCCCCAAACCCTTCTCCAGCAATAAGCCCCACTTTGCTGGGCAGCTCCTGGCTGCTTCCAGCAGCCAAAAAAGCCTTCTGGACTCTGCCACGTGTTTCTGCTTTAGAGGCTGAGAACTTCACCGAGGGTCTCCTTCCCTCTGCCTGCCTGAACAGCACAGGGACCCAGCAGCAGAGCCCAGCAGGGTTTAGCCCCTGAACTTGGCTAAAAACCAGGAGCATGCCCCAAACTCAGTTTTGGTGGGGCACAGGGAGCTGTTTGCAGCAGTTTTCCTGCATTTTTAGCAAAGTCAGCTGATGGTTAGTGCTGGGCTTAGCCTGTCCTTACATGCCCCCAAACCACACAGAGACTGCTGAGTGCCCCAGGCTCCTCCCTATGATCCCAGGGAGGACTGGATCCAGAATTCCCCATCCCTGGAAGCATTCATGGCCAGGCTGGATGGGGCTCTGAGCTCCCAGGGAGGACTGGATCCAGAATTGCCCATCCCTGGAAGCATTCATGGCCAGGCTGGATGGGGCTCTGAGCTCCCAGGGAGGACTGGATCCAAAATTCCCCATCCCTCGAAGCATTCATGGCCAGGCTGGATGGGGCTCTGGGCAACCTGGGCTAGTGGAAGGTGTCAGGGTGGCTGCAATGAGATGATTTTTACGTCCCTTCCAAGCCAAACCATTCTGTGGTTCGATAAAAATCTTCTTTTATATCAATAAAAGGTATTTTATTTACCTGTGTTAGAGCACCAGTTGCAGAAAAATCATGCAACAATCCTAGGGGTGGGGCTTTCAGGACCACAGAATTCGGGTTTTGACCTCTCAGTTTTGCTGGCCCAGCACACTGGCTCACTCAGGGGCCAAATCCTGCTCCCTGTTTTCCCCCAACAGACTCATCCCCCTGCCTGGCTCATCGGGATGGGTGGAAAAGGCTCCAAGTGCCGAGCACTGCCTTCAGCTGGGCTTGATCACTTTCCCTGCATGACACTCAGATGATCAGAGGAAGAGATTATCAGCCACTCCCATTAGCCAGAGAAATCAGGAGAGGGATTTACCAGGAAAAACAACCGAGTCCACTACAACACACAAGATAAACTGAGATCCTTCCTTCGCTGGGATGTTCAATTTGCTTAATGAGCCCTGGCAGTAAATCAAGGTCCTGCCCTGCCTGCATAAGAAACTCTTCTCTGCTGCTGTTCTCTGCTTCTTTTCCATCACCTGAGCACCTTCAGTCGTGATTGAGTGGCTGCACAGCCTGACTTTGGTACCTGATTGGAAACACCTTGGAAAAAACCCTCATTCTTTCACTTGCAAGAAAAAGCTTTTAAGCATAAGGTTCTTGGAGAACTAGAGCCACTGTTAGGGAAAATTGCCACTTAAATAAACAGACACGTTTTGTAACAAATCCTTCTCTGACATCATGAATATTTTTTTCATTAAAAGAGGGACAGTACCTGCTCTGGATGTTTTTCAATAAAAATAGCCTTGGAACCGCCTGTCTTCTCAGGGGGATAGTCAGGAAACCTGCCTGTGACATGCCTATGGGAGAAACACAAGTGGAAGAGGAATTAAAATTCATCGTTTTTCACCTGGCTGATAAAGATGTTAGATAGTGGGGAAGCTTCTGATGGCAGTGGTTTTTTGTCCTGTAAATTAATTAAGACGGTTACAGATCCAGGCCTTTTATCCCACAGCCCAACAAAACCTGCAAATTCTTATGGAAATTCCTAGGACTGCAGATTCCTTCCTAGCTGAGAGATGTTTATTCCTGGAAGTCTCCAAGGCCTGGTTGGACAGGGAGCAGCCTGGGATAGTGGAAGGTGTCCCTGCCCGTGGCAGGGGATGGACTGGGATGAGCTTTAAGGTCCCTTCCAACCCAAACCATTCTGGGAATGGCTATGATGTTATTTTACATTATTTTATGTTCATAGCCCAACTCTCTGCTTTCAACATCCAGCTTTTTTTTTTTTTCCTTTTTTAGAGAAGAGTTATTTTGCTTAAATCAGGATTTATTCTCTAAATTCCAGACTGTATTTCCATGTCAGGATTACCAATCCTAAATTTCCAATGGACTTGATGGTGATGGAAGCTGGGAAGTGGCAGTGAGTCACTCTGGGGGAAGGTTTCATGGATAAAACAGGGAGCTTCCAGACCTTCCACAAAGAGATTAAAAGATACAGATAATAACTTCAGCCCAAAGGGCATTTATACTGATAAGACCCTTTAATTTCTTTCCCTTTTGTTGCTTGGTGGACTATATCTGTAAGATTTTTCTGTTAGTTTGGTAACATCAGGACAATTTTTCTGTTCCAAAGAAAATTCTGACAGTGCAGAAAAACCCCTGTGCTACTTTCAAGCGGCACGGTTATGTTTCCTCTAAATGAAATTAAATTTCCCTGGAGAAGAAAAGAGCTCAGCAAGGTCAACACTCTTCCTAAAAATGTTTTCATTTTTTTTTTTAAAACAACTGGTACCTTGAGGGACTTTCCTAGGCTGCTGTTAAGCTGCAGGCTCAGTTTTAAGCTGAGATCCTTGGAACAGAGCATCTGTTCTGTTTCTGTAGCACCACGTGTAGGGTTGGGATCTCTTGCTGGTATTAATGCAACACCAATTAGGGCAGAATCAACAAACATTCATCTGTGCTTGGGAGCTCTGACTCCTTCAACACTTACAAGTTCCATATGCAAACAGATGCAAATCCCTGGTCACTGCATTCCCAGAAACCAGCCTGCATCAGCAGAGGGCTGTCATTGTTGGTGTGTTTTTAAAAATCCATCAAGAATGGGATCTTGGTCTCAAACCCCTGCATGCTCTATCATTTAATGTTAGCTCGTGTCCCATTCTTTACAGACAGCCAGAAAATATCTCAGTTTTATGTTAAATGCAGCCTTAAATGCTGCCATGAGTCTGGTTACAGTAAAACATTTCCCAAAGTCTGTTACTGAGGCTGCTGCTACTTCAGTGCCAGCTGGGAGGAAGGAAAGGCAAATGCACTGTGGGTGAAGAATCAGCTGGGAGCCCACTGAACATGATGTCAGGGCCAGCTTCCAATATTTAGTAATGTTCCATTTGGTATTTGTACTCTCTTTTTCACTTTTAAATCATTTACAGCTCTTGGAGATGGCAGGGGGTTGGAGTGAAATTATTTTTAAGGTTCCCTCCAACCCAAACCATTCTGTGATATTTACCTTTGGGTATGTATGTATGAGTATATCTGAGTGCTGTAGAAATTCTGCCATATTCTGAATTGGGAAGGGTTTTCCATTTTATAATCTGTATTTTCTGTGTGATTCTCCTCCTCTGAGCTGGTGCAGTTGTTCAGGGTGATGTGACTCCTCTCACCTTTTTTGGTAGCAACTTCAGCAGGTGTTTATGTCAAAAAATGAGGTGAGGAGAAGACAATGCCCATCTTTCCATGGCAAGAGGTTCAGGCATTTACTAAGCAGTCAGGACTCACTGGGACTTTCTGGCTGAGGGCAGTGCAGGATGTGATTTTCCATGGTTATCAGTGACCTGAGAGCAGAGACCACCAAACATTTTGATGTTCTAATTCTTCCAGGGCATCTGCTTTTCCCTTGAGCGTATCCATTGCTGTCTGATGGTCGGGAAGCAGCACTCTTAAATCTTATTTCCCTACCCACCCTCTTGTGGGTTTTCCTCTTTCTCTTCTAGGTTGAAATGACCACAACTTCAATCTTGTAACGCCTGGGAATTCACACGCATGACCCTGATAGGCAAATTCCTCCCTTTATGAAACCCTCTGAGTTCAGAGGTTAAACCAGGGATTCATTTGGCCTGTAAATCTGCCCAGAAAAATGCAGCCATTCATCTCCCTGGTCAAAAGTCCACTTTAAACGTAATGAATCTCAATTTTCATTCCCCCTTCACTTTCTGGCAGCGTTCTACTCAGAGCCATCGCAATGGGCTGGCTCATGCATTTGTTTTAGGATGGTAATTTGGATTCAGCTGGACCTAAATTCTTTGGTTTGAATTTGGAAACACCAGGATAAAATGAGCAACCAGGGAAGCTGTGGCTGCCCCTCATCCCTGGAAGTGTCCCAGGCAAGACTGGATGGGGTTTGGAGCAACTTGGTTTAGTGGAAGGTGTGGGGTGGGACTAAATGATTTTCAAAGTCCCTTCTTACCCAAACTACTCTGTAACTTTAAATTCTTTTATCTTTGTGCCATCAGATAAGCTACACTTCATCTAGGGCTCAAGAAGGTCCCACCAGGTGTGTCCCATGAACAGTTTTTGAATTAAAAGGAGTTCCCAAACATTGTGGAGTGATTTTGAGCTTGCTTTACAATATTATTTGTTCAAATAACTTTTAACCGCCTTCTCCTTTTGAAACTGCCTAGGAACACTGAAGTATTGATGATTAGAGGCAATAATAGGGTAAATAAATGAACCCAAATGATGCAAGAAGTTGCTCCCAACTGGAGCCCCAGCAGGCTGCTTTGTTTTGTGGGAAGTGTGGAGGGGAGCTTTGTGGTGGGAATCCTCCCTGGTTCCACTGCTGATGGGGAGAGGAGAACGTACAAAGCTTAAGCTCTTGATAACAGGAGCTTTAGAGTGTGTAATATATTTGAAAGACATGGTACATGTCAGAGACACCTAGATCCGAGTCAGAACTCTGTGAATCTGTTACTTATTACTGTCTCAGCATTTGCAAGGGGAAAAAAAAAAAAATATCCAGTTGGACTTTTCCAGCGTCTCATAAAAATGTGTAAATGCCAGAACTGGAAGAAGCAACTCTTATTTCCAGTGTGATTGCTTCAGTGGGAGTGCTGACAATGTGTTAAGCACTGCAGGCAAAAGCAGAAGCAAATTGTCCCGGATTTCTTAGGGAGGATGCAGTCCTAGTAAAACCAATTGCCTAAAGGAAAAAATGAAGTTTATAAAATGGCACGGTGGGACTGGACTCAGGGGCTGAACAGAAGGAAATAAGGTGAGAAGGAAGGGCAAGGGCTAGGAAGAAACCTCCTCCTTGTGTGACAAACCCCAGCAGCAGCCTAGGGAAGCCCTTAGAGGAGCCCAAAGCCTGCAGGCAGGGAGCTGAGGATGGGTCCTGTGGATGACTGCTCCCTTTTCCCAGGCACTGAGCAGCAACCTCTGCCTGGGAGCTGTGCAAATAAAAATGAGGAGTGCTGGAGTGCACAGCAGGCAAAAAGATCCTTCTTTGGGTCAGAGCCACTGCTTCAACACAACTGCTAAATGCTTCTATGCTGAGGAGGATGCTTTAGAAGAAGGGAGCTTTAGAAATTGTGCTATGTGAGAAATCCATTACTTTTCTGGAAAGCAGTGAAATCCTGTCAACGGAAGCAGAGCATGGGTTTGGAAAGCAACTTTACAGAAAAGACATCTAATTGGGATGAATGGGGGCCCTAAATCTGAATTAAAGCAGCTCAAGTGGAAGAGTAAAGGGATGAACAAGGATGGAGGGGTGAATAGACATGATCTTGCACTCCCAGCTGAAAAAGAAAAGGATGTGATGAGGTTTTTGTGCTGTTTCTCAAATTACATTATGTTCTCTGGTTCACTGTTGCTGCTCCAAACCTATTCCTCTTACAATAACTCAGACCTGTCAAGTATAATTGAAAAAGAATGATCTTTTATGGTCTGCAGTGCAAATCCTTTTGTCTCTGATCTGTAGCAAAGAGTTCTGGCTCTTCTGGGCTCAATATTTGTACAGCACAAACCCCACATAAACGTCCAAGTTTCAACTAGGTTCAAATGGGTTTGTAATGTCTCCAAATCACCACCAGATTGGGACAAGTCGGTGTGATTGGCAGGCTCTGCTCAGCCCTGAATGCTGTGGCACCTCCATTCTCACCTGTAAAACAAATTCTTTGTTTGAGAGATGACCCTGCATTGTGCTTGTCTCCTCTGCTGCTTCCTCCCTTCCTCGTTTCAGGAGCTTCAGATTTTTTTTTAAGTGTTTTCTCTCTATTCCACATTGCTCATGGATGGTTGTAGTTAAAACTAAATATGGCTTTTGATTTATGAGAACACACCATTGATTTAAACATTTTGTCTGGTAATAGACTCAACAAGTTCCTACCTACTCTGTTCTCTGGCATGGTTTTACATGTGTTATTCTTTCTTTTTGGCTATGGCTTCTCCAGCTAATTGCATAAAAGGCCTTGTCAGGAAAAATAAATTGTTCTTCGGAGGAACAAGAGTGTTTAACTCTTCTCAGGGGAAGAAAAGATGTGGGCTGTGTGCAGAAGAGGAGGCATGAATGATGGTGTAGGCTCTGAGTGGAGGGACAGAGGGGTGTTCTGTGCAGAAAAGGGACACAACCAAAGAGGGGGGAGCTCTTTAAAGAAATAAAACCCTCATCAGTTTCGTAGTTCTTGCCTATTTGTGTAATCCCACCTGAAATGGATTCTCTCAGACTGTTTGAATTGCAGCGCTGGTTTATTTTAGGTGTCTTTGCTGTGGTGCTTTTTTTCCCCCTTTTGTGTGTGTGCTCTCTTCAGCTCTTTGAAAATCACTTCCAGAAAAAATAACCTGGGCAAACACAGAATTACTTATAAAGGAAGATTGATTTCCACGGGCTTCTTATAATCTTTAATGAGTTTGGACACAGAGACATTACAGCTGATGTTTTATCTCAGGTCCTGATCCTCCCAGTGTTTGCTTGTACGTGTGGTTGTTATGCATGGAAGCATTTCAGGGGAGGGTAATTGGAGGATCAGAAACTTTATTGTTCTGCACAAATATTCAGCTTTGAAAATTGAAGATCAAGTGTTGTGAGGCCGACAGTGTGCAAGGAAAAGCATTCCCATGGAGGAATGAGGACGCAGGGTTTGTGGGGAAAGGTGATATCCTTTATTATAGTAACTATCATAATTAGAACGGTCTTTTGGGTCCCCAGTGCCTGCCTTAGATCTGAAATGGGAGAAGGGAACTTCAAAGCCAAGTAATAGTTGGGAACAGTTGTTGGAGGGGACAGACCTAAATGAGGAATGTGGTAATTCTCCCTGATAGTTTTATTACACGTGGTGTTACTGGCCAGGAAAGGTAGACCTTTGGCTGACCCAGTGCAGTTGTTCATAAGCTGCTTGAGTTCTTACAGCAAAAGAGTCTGTTCTGCTTTGTCATGAAGTTATTACCTTTCCAAGGATCCTTCTGGTCTTTTAGGGATAGCAATAAGTAATTAGTGTAATGGCAAAATGGGAATGTCTGTTCCCCTTCAGGTGGGCTGGGGCATGAGCTTTCTCTGCCAGGACTCCTGGTTATCCTGATTCCTGCTGTAAAAACTGTGAGGGAAAAGGATTTTTCATTTTTTTTTCCCTTCAAAATTTTGACAAATCATTCCTGGTTTAAAATGGCAATAGGTTTTTCTCCTTGAGATAATTGGAGACATGGATGGTGGGACTGCAAATGACTCCTAGGTGTTTGAATGGAAATAAAAGGCAGCTTGGCCATGAATAATGCCAAGGAAAACCAAAGTGACTTATTCTTCCAATATTAGCTTAAATTAAAAGAAAACCTGCTACAATCAGAAGAATTTTGTATTATTGGCACTCATGAAACGTTCTGGTGCTCTGGTTTTGCATGTCCCTCCACACACTCAAAAAATGTTGCCCAAAGTTTTCTCAGAGCTCACATTTGAATTAACTGAGGACTGGGAGAAATCACATCCTGGCTGACATCACTGAACTGCTTTGCAAGAGCTGATACCAACTAAGCTGTGCTGAAGGCTCAGACAAACCTAGAGGACACTAGATGTACCCACTACAGCATGGAAATGGGAAGATTAAAGGGACTGGAAAGCAGATCCCTGCAAGGTTATTTAGGGTTTTTGGCTTGACTCCTGCAGTGCAGAACAGCCTTGGGCAGAGCTGCTGGTACACCTGATGCAAGGTGTGGAATAACACTGAAAGCATCTCCTGATGGATCTGAGGACACCTGGATGTCCCACCCCTTCCCCTGGGGGGAAAACTGACATCCAGCACTGCCCCCGTGCTTGGTTTTCTGGCTCTGAAGCTCCTTGAGTGCATTTCCTTCTCCTTTGGGGTTGTTGATCATCCCGTGTTTACTGGAGCAGCATTCCTCGAGGGACTGTCTCCAAGGATGAAGGGCTGCTCCCCCTCTTTCCCAGCCAGGCTATCCCCAGGCTCGTTTCCAGTGTCAGCCTCCTGTTGCCTGTCTCCAGCCTTTGGAGGAATGCTGTGGAGCCAGCGGTGAGGGGAAGGGGGTGAGCAGCCCTTCCTGAGGAGGCAGAGCTGCCCTCAGGGACTGCTCCAGGGCTGGTGGAATAACGAGCACCCCGGAGCGTGCAGCTCCCATTAAACTCTCATCTGCTTTGATTTTCTCATGTCTCCCCATTCTCTTCAGGGCAAGGTCAGAAATACAGAAGCTGGCCCAAAGAAACGCCAGGTCAAATTCCCCCTGCATTTACTGAATTCCTCACCTTTGGTCAGCTTATCCTGCCGGCACAGGATGCCCAATCCTGGCTCGGATTTGGCAGAATTTCCAGTGCTCAGCATTAAACTTAAGAGACTGAAACAATTATGGGCAGTTTTAAGCAAGATTACTTTAACCCAGACTAGAAGCTTTGCGAGAATAGTTTTCCTGCAGAGTCAGCCAGAGGGAATCAAGAGGACTTTATTAACACAATATGAATCCTGTAAAGAGGAAAATAAAGCATGCCTTTTTTTATTAGCAAGGCCAGCCAAAAGAAATAACTTGCCCTCCAACATCACAAGCTTCTTTGGGATTTGGAGTGAAATGGAGTATAAGAGAGCATTTTGTTTTATGGGATTTGTTTATGAGAAATTCGAGCAATTGTTTTTGCTTCTTAGAAGTCAAGGTGGACCAAAATGCATCTCGACAGGAGGGGAAGAAGGCTCTAACCTGGCTGCTTTACACTGCTTTGTCATGGCCCATCACTTCAAACTGAAGATAATGCAAAGCTCTTGGGGCATGTCAGCCTCCCTGCGTGTGCTGTGCAGCATGGACACCCTTTACCTCTGCCTGGAAAATTGGGAATGGGAGCCTGGAAGGAGCAGAGAAGCTTTGATCCACCCTTTTTTCAATACTAGAATAGACAGTAGAACATGGAGGAGTAATATGGTGATTAGACAACCCTGCTTGTGGGTAAATGATGTGATTTTCATTGGGATTTTCATTGATGTGGTTTTTCCAGCGTGGTGAAGATAGATGGATCTGAGGTGGCATCAAAGGTGGCATCAAAGGTGGCATCAGACACATTTCAGTAGCTCCACCTCTGCCTCACACCTGTGGTATCAGTGCAGAAATACAGCCCAGGCTGGTATAACTCATTTTGTGCCTCCCTGAGTTAAACTGCTCTTCAGCCACTGTGTCATGGCTGTCCCACTCATGGATCACTGCCCCTGACCTGCTGCCTGCCCCTGATTTAACTTGAGCAGTTCCTAAAGGACAGTGTGACCAGGTTCAGCAGGCATTGCACTACTGCTTGGGAGAGTGGCTTGGGAATTCATTTAAAACTGAAATCACTATTTGCAGCTAAGGCTGAGCTGCCTTGAAAAGCACTTGTGATCCAGCAGGAAAACATCAGTGGGGAAGGAGAAGCTGAAAACGGTGCATTCCAAAGTTTTCAAGAATGTAACCAGACACTGCTTTCTCTTTCACTGCTCAGAATCCCAGAATGGGTCAGGTTGGAAGGGACCACAGTGAGGGTCTGGTCCAACCTCCCTACTCCAGCAGGGTCATCCCAGAGCACAGCATTGTGTCCTGATGGCTCTGGAATATCCCCAGTGAGGGAAACGTCACACCCTCTCTGGACACTCTGTTCACTGCTTGGTCACTGCACAGGAAAGAATTTCTGCCTCCTGTTCAGGTGGAACTCCTGGGCATCAGCATCTACCTGTTCCTCATGTCCCATTGCTGGGCCCCATGGAGCAGAGCTTGGTCCTTGCTCTGGCACCCACCCTTTGGATATTTATACACATCACAGAGGTTCACTCTCAGCTGTGTCTCCTCTTGAGGAGCCCCAGGTCCTTCAGCCTTTCCTGCTCAGAGATGCTCCAATCCCTTCACTGCCTCTGCAGCCTCTGCTGGACCCCCTCCAGGAGCTTCTTGTCCTGAGGAGCCCAGAACTGGACACAGCCCTCCAGAGGTGCCTCCCAGGGCAGGATCCCCCCTGACCTGATGGGAATGCTCTTCCTTTTGCACCACAGGATCCCACTGACAATCTTGTCCCCTAGGGAACACTCATGGCTCAGGAACAGCTTCTTGTCCACCAGGACCCTCAGTGTCATGTCCACTTCAAGAGATCTGGTTCTCTGTGTTTTATGTGAAAGCACAAATGAACTATTTAATGATAAATCTGAGGCAATTTCATGCAGATGAAAGCAGTCACAGTGCTTGATTTTTCCATGTTCATCCCAACTGGCCTGTGCAGCCTTATTGGAATAAATCCCCATCAGGTGTGTGTTTTACACAGAGTGTAAAACCAGGGAAAAAGAGAGAATGTTGCAGAATCCATCTATAAAATTAGAGATGTTTGCACTCCTGGCCAATGCTAATAACCAAAGAGCTCACTAGAAAGAGAAACAATTTAGAGCCTCTACTTTGGCATTTCAAAAGTGTGGGAAAAGATGAGGAGAAACATTCCAGATGAGCTCAGCTCTAAGCCAGGCATGGTATTAAGAGCAGCCATTTATCAGGAGTTTTAGCTCAAAACCCCAGCCCTCTCTGCAGTCCAAGAAACACACTGTAATGCCTGGAGATGCCAAGTTCCTTAACTCTCACCTTTTTAGTCTTGGGAGAGAAAAATTGGAGTGTTCTAGTCCTGTACCTGTTTGGTGTGGCTTTGGTGCAGGAGCTGTAATCTCCCAAAATTGGCTGGAATTGTGCAGACTGATAGAGTTGAATACCTTTTGCCTTTCCAAATGACTGAATCCTGCATGTTACTCAGCGGGATCCACTCAGATTTAATCAAAAATAAGCACAAAGTGCAGCTTTTTTATTATTGTTAATTTAAATGATGGCTTAATAATGTGCTTTTCAATAATTTCTTTGGTACACGGTATTGGTGCTGCTGAGAGTTGCTGGCAATGCAGCAAAGAGACTGGAGAACCAGGGATGTAAGAGATATTCTCTGGGAATTTGGAGCTGGAGGCAGCTCGTGGAAGGAGCAGAGAGCCCAAACACAGGTGATGTTCCCAAAGTGGTGGAACAGGCAAGGTGGGGTGGGAAGCAAGCCCTGCAGGGCAGCTTTGCTCACTCTTAGGGCTCTTTTGTGCTGTTTTCCAGGCCTGGAGATGGGACTGTGCTGCTTCACAGCCCTCTCCAGAGGATCAGTTGTCTGGAATGGCCTTATTGCAGGATAGCAGAGCTCCCTGGGGCAAAGGATGGGCAGATTTGGCTTGGACAGGAAGGGAATGCAGGCACACACGGGGGAGAGGCCGCGGTCAGCCGCTCCCACTCATTCCCAGGCTGCCCAACCTGCCAGACTTGCAACAGACAGGAACAAACCCACGTGTTAGATGTGGTTTCCCAGGAGGGGATGGAGGTGGAAGGGTATTTTGGGCATAGGGTTACCCCCTGTGCAGCAGCTCTGAGGGCTGAGCCCACGATGGGAAGCATGTGTAAGCACATGGCACAACTCCGCTTGTGGAATTTGCTCCCTTGGAACAATTGTTTGGACTTGGAATGCTTTGAGGACTCCTGCAGCTGCACAGACTGCAGCCTTCAACTTACAGCCATGCTTTAAACCAGCATCTTCAGAACTGGTTGCTGAATTAGAGATGCTTTCCAAAAAAAAAACCCCAAACCAATCTGGGAAGAGCTGTTTTCCTGTATGATGGGGAACACAAAGCAAAAGAGTGAACTTCCTTTCCAAGCCACCAAAGGATTACTGAGTCAGTAAGGGCTCTGGGAAGAGAGAGGGGAGTATTTGAACAGATTTCAGGGCCAGGCAGCTTCCTGCTATTCCATAAATGTCTCAAGGAAATACTGAACCAGCTCCTTTATGGTCCTACACCCTTTGCTCAAGTCATGGAATCAAGGGATAGTTTGGGTTGGAGGGACCCTGAAGTTCATCTCATTCCATGCCCTGAGCAGGAACACCTTCCACTATCCCAGGTTGCTCCAAGCCCTGTCTAGCCTGGCCTTGGGCACTCCCAGGGATGGGGAAAATTCAAACAAGTTTATATTTGGCACAAGCTCTTATTGATTTAGTTATCATTACTGTTGATACAGTTATTTTGTACAAGCAGAGCCTAAGAAGACCCAGTAAACTCCCTTAAATGCTATTAAATGTCTTTTATTCAGCCTATGATGATCCCAAGTCTTCCTGACACAGCACACAAACCATAATAGCTGAGTGTTTTTAGAGTAAACTACTATAAATAATTAGAATTTCTGGTGTCTCTGCACAGGGCTGAAATGCAGCATGACTTAAAAGCCCTGGACTCTGACCTGGATAATAAAAACAACCTGCTTGATGGAGTCTGACTAATCTCCCCCACGCTGAAATTCCCAGCAAAACTGAAACACATTGGCTGTGGAAGGAATGGATGTGACTCAGGTTTCAGGCAAGTTCTTGCTCTGCCCACAGAAATACTGTCACCAAACATTTTCAGCCTTGAATCTGAGTACAGGATTGGGAGAGAGTGGCTTCAATGTAAATTTGCCCTGGGAAGAGTTTCCCTAGGTGCTCACCAACCCACACTGCTCACCTAACAAAGGAGCAGCCTGCTGCTCTTGAGAGAAATAATCAAATTTAAAAAAAAAGAAGCTTTGTCTCAGGTGCCCTTGCCATATTTCCCAGCCTGGGATTGCAGTCAGTGTTCTGCTGTCACCTAGAGCCTGTTCCAGCTATTCCACCATGGAGATCTTGAGATTTAATGGAAAATCTGCTCCCCTCGCCTGTGTCTTCCTTCCCCCTCAGCTCCTCCTGGTTTGACTTGCAGTGTAAGCCTGGAATTTTCTCTGCTGGATGATGCAAGCCTCCTGGGTGTGGAATTCACTTGGAATTCAGCACTTCAGGAACTTGTCAGCAGCCTGTTAAATAATGCTGTTGGCACACTGGAGCCACAGTGCCCTGCATCAGCCTTATATTCCATCAGATATTCCACTGCTGTGGTCCCCAGGGTGCAAACTTGGAAAAACCCCCTGCCAGTGAAAACAGGGAAACAACTGGATTTTGGAATTATACATATCCTTCTTCTCTTGGGAGAAAGAATAACAGGCTGTCATCCACAGCCACATTCCCAGCCATAGCTTGACTCCCTCATCTTCTCCAAGTCAAATCTGGCCTTTTGGCAATCGAGTCCTTTTTAATATATTCACCTGAACTTGCTGCCACAGACATTTGGGAACTGCTCTTTTGTCTTTGCCTTGGAAACACTTCATATTTTCTCTCAGTCTTTGGTCCTAACTTTGCCTATTTATCAAAATGGTAACTCATAGGGGTTTTTTTTCCCCAGTTTTATGCCTCTTTCATCCCTCCTCTTCTGATTCTGCCTCTCCAGCTCCTCATGATTGCTTCTGTTATCCCTTTGCTCTGCTTGTGTCAGTCCATGCCACGGCTCTTTTTTACCCCACTTGCCTCCTTTCTTCTTTGCATTCTACAGAGCCAAGGCTGAAAATGCCTTTTCCACGTCCTCTGCTTGCTTCTCCAAAGAGATCCATCTGTGGAGCAAGGGCTGTAGCTTGGGAGCCACTGCTCTGTGCTTCGTGCTCATTTTTATTCCTCTTAGTTCTGAGCTTTTCCTCGGTCTTTCTCTTCCCAGAATATCCATTAAACACCTCTCCTCTGCCAGCCACTGGCTCTTCAGTGCTTCTACCAGGCACCAGTGGGACTCCTGGCTCTTTTTTCTTTGCCTGTTTCTCATTTCTGTATCCCAGCAGATCTTTGCTTGTTGGAAATGGGGAAGTGGGGAAAATTGCTTCTCCCTCCTGCTCTGTATTAACTTGCTGGAGGAGACACCTCTCCCTATCACAGTGGAGTGAAATAATAGCTGGGCTGGGTCTCTTCCCCTTCCCCTTGGGATTCATTCCCTTCTTTCTTTCTTTCTTTCTCATTGATTAGGACCACGCTCTGCTGGTTAAACCAAGAACAGATCAGATGGCAGAGCAGGCTCCCCTGCGCCAAGCCTAGTAGGTATCTAGCTGGATTCCTGAAAGAGAAACCAGCTCCAAGGCCAACATCAGGCCCCAGTTATCAGTATGAAACACCCCACTGCTCTGTTCCTGCCTTCAGAAACCCAGCCTGCTGTGTTAGGACTCTCCTTGACAGAGGAACAGAGGAGGACAGCAACTTAATACACCCACTGAACGGGCACAGCCTGCAGGATTTTCCAGAAAAAAACCCAGCCCAATCCTGCCTTTCAGACATGGAGAGCTGTATTATAACAAGCTGCTGGCAAGTGTGAGTCCCTGGGTGCCACTGATGTTTGTGTCTGTGTGAGTATCTATGACAACAAATAAACCTAATGTTTGGGAAGTGTCCTTGGGAATCTCAGTGGGGGGGTTGCTGCATTAGGTCGGGAACACTTTTGCATTTTCAGACTTTTAATTCCAAAGTATTATGGAGACGGGTATGAAGTGCTTTAGGAAAATGAACTAATTAGTTACCAGATTTTATTTTTCTTGTGTGCAAATGGGCCAGCTCAGACTAATGCTATTTACTTTAGCTGATTCCAGACTTTTGGATGTATAAAGGAGGGAATATTTTTAGGAGCTTTAATTCTAGGCAGGAGGCTTAGCCTCAAGGTCAGTGGACTGTGGGTATCTGCGGGTCACTTGCAGCCATTTGAAGAAGGTAGAAAGGGGAATCTAGCCTCAATTTGTTGTAATGCTCAGTTTTGCTTCCAGAGTGCTACAAATCAAAAATTGGGAAGCCTGGGAGTTATCCTATAGAGCTGTGGTCAGGATGGGCAGGTCTGTAAGAATGGACCAATATAGTTAAAGGCATAATAATTGTGCTAAATAAATGACAGTGTCTAATTGGACCCACCTTTTTGCTCCTTTTAGAACAAGGAGTTTTATCTTTCTCTTTGGTCCTCGTGCCTTTTGGAACAGAAATGTCTCTGCTATCCCTATAAAAATTCACACAGGCTGAGGACAATCTTGCCTTTGGTCTACAGCTGAAAACTACAGAGATAGAAACTGGGGCAGGAATGGGGTGGGGAAAAGGTAAAGCCTTTTTGGGCAAAGTGACTTGGGAGCAAGCAGGTTGAGGAGAAAAGTGGAGGAGGAGAGCCTGGTCTGTAGAAGAACTGTGCTCGTTGTGGCTTTGCTGATGTGAGGCTCTTGAGATCTGAATGAGCTTTTGATGTTGCTTCTGCATAATTTATGTGCAAGAGTGGTGAGAGGTGTGCAGTGCAAATCCTGCCTCTCCTTGATGGAGAGGTGAATATCAGCTCACAAATGCCTGAAGTTCTGAGCATTCCTGCAAAAGATGCTGAGGAAAAACCCCATCACAGGCAGAAAGGCCAAAGTGACACGGCACTGAAATGTTTTTTCCCTGATTTTGTGTAGGTGAACTACTTGGAGAACAAGACTCTGTGATTCTGCCTGGCTGTAACAGCCTTGAAAAAGGCTCAAAACCAACAATGTCTCATTCTATTAATCCCCTTGGAAGTCAATGGAGTCTGCTTAGAATGAGGACGATTAAATAACATCAGGACCTGACCCTCTTTTCAGTGTATGCAAAACATCTCAGAGAAAGGAGAGATCAGTCAGGATCCCTAAGGACTTTGTCATCTGAGATACCTGAGTGTCTATCTGGAAAGGAATCCCAGTGTTTGGAAAGCTGGTGAAGATGTGCTTATGTGCAGCATTGGTGCACTTGGTGATTAAATAGAGTTCAGGAGCATGACTTGTTATGTTGAAAACCCTTTGGGGAGCTCAATTTGCACCTGTGATGTTTTAAGAATCTTCATTCCTTAGACGTTTCGATAGCTGAATGAGCAAAATCCAGGACTGCAAAGAGCCCCTTGCATGTGTTTTCAATCACTGCACAGAGGTGGCAACCATAAATCCAAGTGTCAAACTGGCAAGACAACGTATCTCGGAGTTTATGGTGATTTAGAAAGCAGAACTGGTGATCTTATCCGTGCCTCTCTGGAGCTGTGACACCAGGGTCCAAGTGGCCTGGCTGTTTCAGATAGGTGCCACCAAGATTTATCTGTGTGTGGGAAATGGATGGATCCAGGGGCTTCCGGCTGGTGCCCCCCAAAGCCACGGAGCCACCCCCATTAATGTCAGCACACTCATAAATTCCCAGCTTGCACTGAAGGAAACAACTCCTGCCACTGCACAGAAGCTCCCAGAGGTGTCCCCTGCCTCCTGTAAATCCATGGACACCCAGTAAAGTAGATTAACTGCAGGTGGACTTCATAACAGCTGTCCCTGCTTTGGAATTAGAGGGGTTCACACTTCTAAAAAGATGACAGCCTGGTGTTCCTAGAAGTAAGAAAGGCCTGAAGGGGTTTTGTGTTGTTGTTTTGTTTTAAATGGCTTTCAGGTTAGGTAGTTGATTCCAATCAATGGGAAAACAGGTTGCAGAGCTGTTGGCTCCACTCTCCCCTGTCATAAACAAACAATTCTCTTGTTCCTGATAACTTATTTTCCCTCTATTAAAGGAACCTGGTGGGTTATTTGTTTTATTCACTCCTCCCGTGAGCCAGTGGTGCATTTGCATTCCATTCCCTTGCTCCCTCCAGCCCTAAAGATGCCTGCCAAAATTAGTCAACAGATAACTACTCAGTGGAAGCTTATAAGAACGTGTTAGGAAAGGCTTGAACATTACCCACTAATGTTTACAGCTCCTAATTATGTTAATTAATCAGTCTTGGAGGTTGTCTCAGCCGGGAGCCCACAGGCAGGATTTCAGTTCCCACAGATGTACTTTAAGTCCCTGCCATGGCTGCTTGCAGCGAGGAGCTCAGCACGCTCTGCCTGCCAGGGTATTTGTGCTGGGTCCTGCACAGGCTTTGCTGGGTTGTTCCTGCTGGATTTTGAAACTCCCAGCATCTGGGAGCAGGCTGAGCTGTGGTCAGGGAGAGGGAAGTTGAATGGAAGCTGTCCCTGCAGAAATGCCTTTTGGCAGGGGAGAGAGGCACTCAGAGAGCACTCTGCACCAGCATCAATTGTTGGGCTACAGAGATTACTGCCTTGGCCAAACCTGTCAGAAAACAGAGGTGAAACTACTGATGGAAACCTCCCCCCAGACATTGCCTCTTCTAATAATGTTTCTTTACTTTTGCAGGAAGACCAAGGATTTGGGCAGAGGACACCCAAGGTTGTGCCATCCTCTTTCAGAGCTTCATTTTCATAATTCAGAGCTTGTCTTCACTCTCCTGAGGCAAACCAGAAGATTCAGATAAGAGACACAACCCTGGGATTCAGAAGGAGAATCTTCTTGTTTTGTGCTGTTGCCAAAAGATTTTGGTTTGTGTAAACTGCACAAAGTACAAGATGGCAGGTGAAGATATATTCAACTCCAGGTGAGGACAGGAGAAAATATGGTGCAGGTACAGATCCCTATCTAATTTAGTTCAGCTCATCCTCGTCTGGTGGAATTAGCAGACAACCACTTATTTATCCCCATATCCTGATTTTTACCATGAGCTCACAGCTGCTCCTAGCTGGTAACTTCTGCTCCTGAGTGGCATGTCAAGTGCAAGTGGTTTGTGAGTGTGTGACAATCCTTTAATGATGACAGGGAAAACAAGTAATGACAATTATCATTAGGTGAAAAGAGAATGGTTCTTCACCCATCCACAGACGGCTCTTGTGGGCAGCAGCTCCTCTCTGTGCTGAATATCAGGTGCCAAATACCAAAGAGGCATTTTTTGGGTAGGTTCCTACAGCAGGAATGTCCCTGCAGGAGTGGCAGAGAAGAAGGGAATGGTTTTTGCAGACTGACAGGGCATTGTATGGAAAGAGGCCTGTGATCAAGGGGTTGGTGATGTTCCAAGGATCTTCAGGCTGGTGCTTGCTCTTGGACAACTGTCTGCTGGAGCGGCTCATGGCACCAAACCCGGTTTTAAAGCAATTCTCCCATCCTCAGCTGTTCCATGAGTGGCTGCCATATTGTGTGGAGGCTGCAATCCATGCTCCTGGGTTGCTTGGAAAGCAGTGCTGGCAGGCTGGGGTGAGCCAGATGGGACTGGAAAGCAGGGCGAGCCCCGATGGGTTCAGACTGCTCGGAACCAGAGCAGAGGGGGTGCTGCTGCTGGCACTGCTCAGGTGCCATCCCTCTCTGTCCTGTTGGCCAGGCTTCACTGCTGATGGATTGCCTGGCAGCTTCACCACTGACTCCATAAAGAGCAGAGTGGACGGGGTGTGAAATGCGATACGGGCAGTGCCTGACACGAATGAACACTTCCCCTGTTCTGTGGGGCTTCAGAGCAAAAACCTCTCTCTCCATTCATCTCCCTCCTGCCTCCCCCTTCCTCAAGCCCTGCTGCCCAGGGAGCCCAAAGAACAGCACTATTGGCAGCAAACTCAGCTCCACAAAACAGGCTGGGGAAACAAGGGAAACGTAACACCATCACTTCCTATTTCTTTCTCTTTCCCTGGGCATCAAAGCCCGGGCTGGCTGTCAGGAATGTTCAAAATGAATAAATAAAGCACAGGAACCCCCCCTGCTTCGGGAGGAGTCCCATTCACTCACCACGAAGCTTGGCCAATTCCTTTTCTGACAGCACTCGAGTCAGCAGGCAGAGCAAGAAGATCATTCAAAGCTAATCAGTAAAGTGTAAACCTATTATGAAAGGACATTTACCCCTCGCCGCCTCCTCCCTCCCGAAAACCAATCCCCAAATCTGTGGGAATAACACACAGCCTCCATAAAAGTTGCTATTACTTAGATCCCCTGTTATTAGGTCAGCGATGCCACTGATGAAATGCTCCCCAGAGCTCCGAGCTGTGGCGGATAAATCCTGCAAGAAATTCATGGAGTAATTTGTTACAGCTCGAGGGCATGAGGCACATCACAGCAGAGCCCGTGCATGAGGCTCTCCCCTGTGATTCTGGAAGCCATCTCTGGTAATAAAAACCTCATCTTGATTTCTCATCCTTTGTATTGATTTCTGTCAGAAAAGACTTGTCTTAGACAAAGATACTGCTGTATTCCTCTGGATAATAAAGGGATCCTTCTCCCCTTTTCTGCCCATCCCTTTTTGAAATTCATTTTAGGGATGACTCTAACTAAAGACTTGTTATTTGGGGACTGGTTTATTCACAGTGGGTAAAGAGGTGAGAAGATGATGACTGGCTTTGCATATTCAGTGCAAAACTCTAAATGTGAAATTACAGAAAAATGGGTTTGGTTTGGAACAGTAAAGGAAATTGAAGCTAAAACCCCAGCTCTGCTGTATCTTTATAGTAAACTCTGTTATTAATTGAATGGATGGAATGTGTGGCACTCAAGTGATTACCATCCGACTCAGATCTATTATTATCATAGCAACTGCTAATTTTGGATCATTTGTACTCCTGCTCTGTGAACTCTCTAGGGAAAAAAAAATGAAAGGCAGGTCTGTAGGTAAACTGCATGATGCTTCTTCACAAAGCTTTCAAAAACAATTATCTTTCTTTTCTAGTATGGCTGGACAAGGCCACATAGAAATCTGCAAGGCTTTAGATGAACAATTTGCAAGCCAAAAAAGAGCAGCTCCACAGAAGCCAACCCAGGTAAACTGAAGGATGGACGGTAAGGCTGAAAAATGCAATGTTACATCAAAATTATTTCATCTTCTCTGCAGCAGGATTGATATAAGCAACTGGAACAATTTCATTTAGTCTTTTCCTTTGGGTTTTGCTTTCCTTGGCATTTTTATAACCTCTCTTCCTAAGAAGCTGGTTTGGGTCTTGAAATGACTGAAGCTGTTCCCGTGTGCAATGAAAGTGATAAATATTTACAGCAGTTCTTACAAGCTGAGCAATTTAAGACGTGCTCATTGCTTTTGTAATCTAAGAGTAACTGTGCTGAAAGACAATACCTGCTAATTGTATTTTTTATCACAGTCTTTTCAGAGTGAGGGATAAAATATGGAAGTTTGGGTTTATTTTCTACTCCACACAGCAAAACTTACTCAAAAGGATCTTTGTTCCCCTTTATCTGTTTATGTAATAGACTATGGAAAATGGTAAACTCTGTCAAAAAGCCTAGTTGAAGAATAATTTACAAGCTACATTTTGCTGTTGATCTCGCAGACTGGCTTAGGGGAGAGCCAAAATATATCCTGGCAGGTAATAATTAATGCAAACCTTGACACTTCATATCTGTCCCTCTTTTGGGCAGGACACAGCTCCCAGTTCTCTGGCAGGAAAGCCTGGCTCTGCAGGACACATACACGCACACACACACACACACTCCCCTTGTGGAGAAACAGGCTGAATTTCTTGTTGTTTTTAAAGCTGTTCTGGATGCCAGTGAATGTGTCTGTGGGGAAGGTGATTGTGGTCACTCAGGCAGAGGCCTGCTGTGAGGAGCAGGCTGAGGCAGCTCGCTCTGATTCCTCTCAGCTCCGTAAATCACCGCCTCACTCAGCCAGACTCAAACGAGCTCCAGCTTTGGGCCACGTCCAGCCTGTGCTGGAGCTGATGGCAGCTCTCCCACTGCCTTCACCAGGGGCAGAATTTCATCTGCTAAATCACCAAAAGAGCTTTTATCAATGAGAGCTGTCTGGTCTTGGCTGAACCGTGCACTACTGATTTTCAGGGATCGTGGCAGACAGTTCATTTGAAAGAGGAGAGTAACAGGGAGTATGATGGGGCTTGGAGCAACCTGGCCTAGTGGAAACTGTCCCTGCCCATGGCAGGGGGTGGAATGAGATCCCTTTTAAGGTCTCTTCCAGCCCAAACCATTCTGGGCTCCTCTGATCAAACACTGACTGCAACGAGTGTGTCACTGTCCCTCTGCCACCAGCAATGACCCTGCTCTCAGGCAGACACAGAACTGCACATCTCGAGCCAAAAAGCAGTTTTAAGCCTAATGTGGCCATTTTGATAGAAAATGGTCAACTATTAAAATATGATATTGCTTCAGATGGGTGGGTTATTGTACAAGGTTGGAAGGGTGCTGTTTTCTCACCCTGTCTCAAATGCAGCAGAGCAAGCCTGACTCCAGCCTTATCTCTAAGCACCCCGTGGGTGTATCTCACTCCCATCTAAAATAATCCCTTGCTCAGGATTATCCATAAAGCTATCCAAGATCTGTTAATGTGGTGCTTATACTCAAACATCTGGCTTAATCTTTGTTAATTTTCAAATCTAGATGAGATTCAAGGCTACTGAACCTGACTAGAAGAGGGTAGCTAAGGAACCCTTGCAGCTTGTTTAATCAAGTATTCATATGCTGGGCTGCTGATGGTGTGCCTCTAGCCTCCAGCCTCACCTAAAGCTGAGACATAAATGTAGCAAGGAAGTCCCACTCTGCTTGTAAGGGCTACAAAAAGAAAGCTCAGCACTTTGCATTCCACCTTATGCAGGTACAGCAGACTGAGGGCTCTCCTGCACTAGGCAGCAGGAGTTTTGATGAACTGCCCTCTCAGCCATCCCTCTCCACCTCCCTCCACTGAACCATGCCTTCAGCTTCCTCAAATGATCCTTTGGATGGCTCAGGCTGCTGGTTGGCTCCGCTGTTAAATGTCTCTGTGGACCAGATTTAACTTTTAATAGTGTCTCATAATGTCTTTAAAGAGGTTTATGGCTCAGCCTGGTTCTCTGGGACATTGCCTGTTCCCTGCTAATCTGCTACAGAAACATTGCCATTGGTTCCTGCAGTATTTCAGGGAGCTCTCCCCCAGCTCCACAGCCAAGTTAATTGAACACGATTGACCTGTGGTAGAGAATGACTATTAGGTGAGGAATATTAAGCAAAGGGAATAAGATCTCTCTGTACCTCAGAACATGCTGGGAGCTGTGGGGAATGGCAGGAAATGGCAGCTCAAGAAGTGTGCAGAGCAGGCCCTGGGAGAGGGTTGATTTAGGGAATGGGAAAGTGCTTTGTAATAACTGAGGTTTGTAAAAACCAGCAGCTCTTTCTAAAGGAGAGTAAAAATACGCTGGAGTCTTGAGAGTCTGTAAGAGGCAAAAGTGCAAGCAAGAAGAGAAATAGGTTGTGGCAGACCTGTGAGAGTGCTGCCTTTGATCATTCTTTCTTTTTTAACAAACACTTCACATTGAAGGAGTCAGGGAACAAACAGGGCAGGATTTCATCAGAATGCATTTGTGTTTCCAACTGGAAGGTGCACGCTGAAGGCAAGTCCAGTACCCTGAGCAAACACTGAATGATTAATGGACATGACACAGGTCCACAAGACAAATACGAGCCCTGTAACATCACTGAGCAGCTCAAGACACCAAACCAGTTTGCAGAGCAAACGAAACCTTGCTTGCCAAATCCTGGAAGTTTTGGTTGCTGCTTCCCAATTTACTTTTACACGCCAATCCTCTGAAAGGGGCAAATCCCATAAAATTATTAAAAACCAGCCTATATTCCTTAGGACGAGAATTTCCAGTGTCAGAATTGCCGGTCTCAAAATTTTTTTGGCTGAAGTAAACTTCCTGAGAGAAGCAGAGGTGTCAGCACTGGGTTTAAAACTGTCTAAGTATGTGCTTAACTCTACTGAGACGTGAAGTTTCACTGAGATCAGCAGCACTGCTCCAGCACAGTTACATTTGGAGGAGTGGCTCAAAGGTCAAGAACAAAAGTGCTTCAGCTTCATGTGGGCTGCTGGGTAATACCTGCAGCAGGATGGCAGTGCCAGTGACGTGATGTGATTTGCTATGGCAAATAATGGTCCTTCCATCTCATGGAACAGGGAGTTCTCTCTCTTAAACCTTATGTATTCAGACAGGGAGAAAAGTCACAGCTCCTGAAGTTTAGAGAGTGCTGCTTGTAATTCCAAAGGCTGAGCTCAAGGTAATGTGGAAAGTGAAGGTGTCTCACTCCAGTGTTTGTGGACCTGATCCACAGGCAGTGGCTGAAGGAGCACCTCTGACCCCTGCCAGGAGCAATGCCTGGTCTGGTCTCCCCAGTCAGCAATCCTCCAGCTCAGGATTTGGGCTTTGCAGCTGGTGCAGAACTAACTCCTCACCTGGGACTGGCAGCATTGCCTTAAAGATGGATTTTACAGTTTGTAGGAACTCAAAATCAGGGCCCTTTGGGGCAAATGAAGTGATTAACGGGTAAGTGTTTCTGCTCACCGGCACTCCAGGAAGCACTGGGTGATCTGGTCCTGGAGGGTTTCCTTGATGTGGGGCCCCTCTGCTGTCCTCAGCTCTTGCCTGAAGGAGATCTCCTCTCTTTTCTGGACTTCACCTTGCAGGCAATTTGCTTTCTGCAAACACCTCATTGCCTCCACCTCAGGAGGCAGGCTCTGAAAACAAGAGGAGAAAACAAAAGGTATGAATGAAAAGAAACTCAATATTTACTGGAATGCCAAGTTGACAGTGAATCTGAGCTTAAGCCTTAATTTACTTGCAGGAAGCCAGGAAAGAAAAAAACCTTGTGCTCATAAAAAGTGCCTGGATGCACACAATAGTCTATTGTTGGTATTTCAGCAGTAATTAACAACACTGCAATGTACAAAAACAGCCTTTGCAGCGTGGGATCCCGGCATCTCAGGGAGACAGGTGAGAAAGCTGCTGTTTTGCAAATGCCAGCTTTATCCATGTCAGAAGGGTGCCAGAGAATTTTTAAATTGAATTTTCAAATGTCTGGACTTCCCACTGGTGCCTTTTAATTAGCCAGCATTGTTTTGAATTTGTGCACTGAAATTTTTATATGCACTGCTTGGTCAGTGGCTTCCTGGTATTTTGTTGCAGCTGGTCAGACTCCTTTAGGAAATCAACTTCCCTTGAGGAACAACAACAACAACAAAAAGGGAATAAACACCACCCCCCAAACACTGTAACAAAAAAACACAGCTCCCCAAGTTTCCCATGATTTGATAACCTTGGAAAGAAGGGCTTCTCAGCCAGTTTCAAGTCTTAGAATAATTTCTGCTCTGTGATTGATTTTACACATGTAGTGTGAGGGAGAAAAATGAAAGTCTTTCTGGTATTCAAATACAGAAGCATGAAAAAACCCATCGGTGTGGGTGGGCTGAAACTTTGTATTTTTCAGCTTGCAATCATGGATAAAGTTAAGATGTTCCTGGTGTTTTATGACACCTTACACCTTATAAGTGTAGAGAAAAATCTATTTTAAAAATTAACTTGTGAACTAGCTTTGTGGTTTTAGGTTTTGATTTTTTTTAATTTTGGAACAAATTTTTTTTTTCATGTACTTGGGAAATATTAATCATATTGTCTGATGGTGTATGGCAAATTTAAGAAGGGAAAAGGGGAGAAAACATGACAATCTGTTTTTGTAGTATGATTTTATTACTTTCAAAGTTAGTGACTGACATACGTGGCAGCACATGTGAACAAAAGCCTGGTGTGCATGAAAAAAGGAAACCAATATAATTTTGCCCTGGCTTTTGAACTTCAAAACATATAGAAATAGTTTAGAAACTGGCACATCTCAGACTAGTTTAGTAATGCATTCTTCTTGCTCTGGTGATGTATTTTCTGGTGTGCTCCAAGTCCCAATTCCAGAGGCCTCCCGCAAAGACAAAAAGCTCTGTCAAAGCTTTGGCCAGCTCATATTTAAGATCTGTTATTCCTTGTTTTTCCATGCTTCCACCAGCTTCCAAAAATCACTAATAAGTGCCAAGCAAATTTGGTTTCATTGAGCACCCAGAGGGATCCCAGAGTGTCCAAAGCAAGCACAGAGGCCCCATTCAGGAAAGCAATTTACTGCCTCCCCTGCATCTGGGATGTGTGACTCGCACCGTGCTACAGGAATCGGTCAAGGCCACCAGGGAGAAAATATTCAGGAGGAAATAAGAGCAGCAGTGTGGTTTTGAAAGGTGGTTGCACATGTTCCCTTCCTGAATATGTGACCCCAAGTGCTGCCTTTTACCCTGAGATGTTACCTTTGCTCAATTCCCCGTTTTCAGGGAAGTCAAGTGTTTCCAATCTTCCCCCCTCACCAGCACCTATTTATAAGTACAACACAGCCACTATTAACAGTGTTTATTTGTATTTCACCATTGTCTGCCTTGCTGATGTTAAATGAAGCCCAGGACAGCCAGATGTGATGCTGCTCTCTCAGGGGCTCATTTGGAAACCAGAGGAGCCCCCACAAGGCCGGTTTTCCAGACTGATATCCAAAACCAACTCCTTTATTTGTCTCCCTACAGCAATCCTCAGGGGATTCCTGAGCAATTCCCATCAGATGGGCATGAGGATACCCGCAGCTTTAGGGAGGCTCATCTGTGGCTGATGGAGAGAAACAGGCTCCTCTCCAGCACAGCCTGAACATTCAAAGGTGAAATGTCACCAGGTGAGCAGTTTATTTGGGCTGGGAAGGGTCAGCTCCTGCACCACCTGAACTGCTGGGTGCATGATCCCTCCCTTCTCCTGCTCAGGCTCTGGCACTCACCTGACCCTGGAGTGAACCAGCTCAGCTCCCTATATAGTGGAAAATAATCCCTTTTGTCTTTTCCTCTCCTCCCACCCCCTCAAGTTACTCATTTCCCACTATAACAAGGTGGATCAGCCAGCCAAGGAGCAGCTGAGGGCTAGTGCCACAGCAAGGGAAGTGGTGGACACTGGGACCAGCCCAACGTGGGGAGCAGCAGCACCACAAGCAGCAGAGCTCCTCCCTGCCATCCCAGAACCTTGGCAGCTCCTCTGAGCTGCTCTCCACTGCATCTTGAGGGAGCCTTGGATGACCAGCTCCTCCCACTGTGAATTTATTCAGCCTCCCTTTCACCAGTCCCCAAGCCAGGGGAGGTAAGAGCTGTTTGAACTGGCAAAGAGGTGCCAATGTAAGATCAGCAGGAGGAAATTCTTATCTCCAAAAAGTGAATTGCTACAGCCCATATCTACATTTGAGCCCAGAGTCATGAAGCTGCTGTGGACATAGTCCAGGTAGCTCTGAACCAGCTGGCTCAGATGCTGGTAACAACAAGGCCATGGGATATGTTCTGGTTGGCAAAACCCAGCCCAGCCCTGAGTAAATATTTGTGCAGCTCCCTGTCTGACCACCATTCAGTTATCAATACACCTGCTGATAGGAGTTTATGAGCTGTACTCAGCACCAAGGCTGAAGTGCAAACATAAACCTGAAGAACAACTTATGAGAAGCTCTTTTGTATTTACCCTTTGTATTTTTGTTATTTTATTTTCTTTTCCAGACTCTGTTTTACTACAGGAAAACAAAAGAAATGAGAATTACTTCTAGAACAAGACTCCAGCCATTCACCTTCAGTATTTCCCTAATAAAAGGCACGAAAGAGAGCAGAGGAAGTTGATAAGGCTGTACTCTCCTCTTTTCCCCCCAGTCCCCCTAATTTCTTTGGCAGTAACACGTTCCAGCTGCGATGGGCGAGGGGAGCACGGAATGAAGAGCACAGCTGGCTGTGATAAATGAGGCCTGAAGGACTCAGGGCTGGCTAATGTGGAACATCCACAACGTGCCCTGTTCATGAGGGAAGAGCAAGAGGCCAGCATGTGCCAGGAATGTAAGGTTGGCTCCTGTTCTGGGAGAGGAGAATGAGGAAAAAAGCACTGACTGGCAGCGAGGACATCATGCCATGGGCATTTGATTTTTAAATAAAACAGCACAGGTGAAGGTACAGCAGGCTTGACTTTCTGTTCTGTCACTAAAATCATTGCAGTCATGTAAACAAAGAATTAATGGACTTGGGAAGAATGAGGATGAGGAGACATCAAAAGAATTTATGTGTACGTGGGCCAACACGTGAAATGGGGACTATCTTAAAAACAGCTTCCTTGTACTACAAGAATTGATCCAAGCATGTGGATGCTCAAGGAAATGAATTAATTGATAAAAGTGAGGAAGGAATAAGAAGATGAACTAGACAAAACTAAGTGGGGAAGGGAATTTAGCAACATAACCTAAATATAGACACTGGAGCAGCGGGAGGTGCTGAAGGGATGTAACAAGATGTCCAGAGGATGGACCTGTCAGTTCTCTACCATTTGTCAAGAATTTTCATAGAAAATGCTTTTCTTCTGTCGAGTAAATGATGATATAAAATGATTTAGACTGTTAAAACATTTGCAAAAAGGAAAATAGGTGATACCTTCCAGCTTTGCAGCTGAAGAAAGCTGCTCTGTTAAACTTGTTTTATTTTGTCCACAGTGTTCTTGACCTAATCACAGAAGTATGTGTCAGCCTAAACCTCACCAGCTTCAGAGTTTAACACATTCCTAACCCTGTCTCAGGCATGAGGAGCCAACTGCACAACCTGGGGCCTTGTGTTCATCTTCAGGTGCTCTTGGGCCTTCAAAAGGAGACAGGATCTCTCCAACAGCCCTGCTAGAGGTTCTGTTCTCTTGTCAAGGAGCAGAACTCAGAAGAAAATAGGTGTGAAAAAGCTTTGGCCATCTGAAGATGCAAGAGGGAATGGGAAGTGAAATGGCTGGAGAGTGCCAAGAGAGAGGATGGATTCCAACAGCTCCAGCAGGAATCCTTCCCTGCTGGCCAACTTGTCACCTGTGCCTTACAGTATCATGGGAGAGCTTTCCATGTTTCCACATGGCTGTTGTGGAGCTCTGAATCTACCCTGAGTGTGCTTCCACAGCCCTCTAATGTGCATGGAAGGAAGACAAAAGCCAATTTATTTCCAACATCCCTTCTCTCGGCGCCTCTAATGTTCCTGCTTCTGAATCAAAGGGAGGCATTCTCCAGGAAGATGCTAATAAATGGCTTTTCCTTGGGGGAAGAAGCATTTTCCCATCTCTAAGAAATTTCTCTGGCCATGTGAAATTCAAATTTGTTAACTTGGCCTACAAACAGCAACTCATTTAGGAACAAATTACAAATATTAGATGGAGACAGTGAACTTGATAATGCAATGCTGCCACATCAGTTGTAGAATAATGCATCTTAATGAAGGCTTCCCATGTGAATAAACCATTATATTTACAAGCTTTTCACAGTTAATGACCCAGAACTGGATAACGAAACTCACATTTTTAGTGTGGTCCTCTGTCAGCAAAAGTATACATATTAATAATTGATGTTGCTGTAAAAATAGGACATAATATGAAGATTCCTGAGTTTGTGGGAAAATAGGACTACATGGTCCATTAACTTAAAAGGCTTATCTAATGTTTGATGGGCTTTGTCTTTAAAATCCTTGTTTAAATTAATAAGGCAAAATGGACATTTGTCTAAAAGAGAATTTTATTCCAACTCATCAGTCACAAGTGTGCTGATAACATTCTTCTCTTCTTTACTTGTTCCCCAAAAGAATTTATGTTTTTGGGAAGGGGACCATGCACCAGCAGAAGGGAGACGGTATTTCCTAAACCTCCCAGGTAAGTCAGTGGGATGAAGGATCATGTGGGTGATAAGGGGACTGGAGAACCTCCCATCTGGAGACAGGGTGAGGGAGCTGGGGATGTTCAGCCCGGAGAAGAGAAGGTTATGTGGAAACCTCAGAGCCCCTTCCAGTATCAGAAGGGGTTACAAGGAAGCTGGAGAGGGCCTGGAGTGACAGGACAAGGGGGAATGGCTCCAAACTGACAGAGAGTCAGTTCAGATTGGACATCAGGAAGGAATTCTTCCCTGTGAGGGAGATGTGAGGGTCGGGAGGCCCTGGCACAGGGTGCAGCTGCCCCTGGATCCCTGGAAGTGTCCAAGGCCAGGCTGGACAGGGCTTGGAGCACCTTGGGATAGTAGAAGGTGTCCCTGTCCGTGGCAGGGGTGAGATGGGATGATCTTTAAATCCCATTTCAACCAAAGCACTCAGTGATTCCACAAAGCTGTGTCTGTTTTCCCTGATTGCCCAGATCCCTTTCCTGGCTGGGAAGCCCTGCCTTAGTGCTGAGTCAGCTCCCCAGCAGAGCCTTTAGTGTTCATCATAAAGCACTTGGAGGTGTGCAGGCTGGCTGAGCACACTTGGGCTGCTCTTCCTCACCGAGGAGGAGGAGGAGGAGGCCCTGCTGTGGAACTAACTGCTCCTCAATTGTTCCATTAGGAGGGAAAGAGGCTCGGTGGCGGTGAAATAAATACATTTCATTTCACTCCACGTCAGAAGGCTAACGTCCCTATTATGCCTGAGAGGTAGATTTACTGCAGCTTTTATTGCTGGGTACTTAATTTAGGACAGCTCCTTGTCGTAGGCCTGGAAGAGCAGAGCTGAAGCACATGCTCCGTGGTTTTATGGGGCTTCAGGAAATGTTCTGCCACAGCCAGGATTGCCCGTAATTTTAAGATTTCAAAAGATGGAAATGCTACAGTTGTGTACCGTATTTTTCAGTACATTTACAGTTTGCCTCTCTGGGGGAGAAGCTTTATTGCCAAATATTTTTAAAGTAAGTAGTTGTAATAGTCACTTATTTTAACCAGTGGTGAAAATGAAAATTTTTTTTTATACATTTGGATTACACAGGCATGTAGATTAAAATCATTTACTATCAAAGCAGCTGGGGTCTTGGTCTTTACTTACAACTATTATTCTTCAGTGGAAGGTGTCCCTGCCCATGGCAAGGGGTGGAATGAGATAATCTTTAAGGTCTCTTCCAACCCAAATCATTCTATGATACAATTCTATTGTATGAATTTTGAACTGCGTTCCAAACTGTGTTTAAAAGTTTGCTACAGGACTGAACTATGTCCTTGCTTTATTTCCTCAATATAATTTGTTTGGCTGAGGGAAGAATAGATTTTAAAGAGGTCTCTTATCTTGTGAATCATAAAATCATGCAATAGTTTGGGTTGGAAGCACCTTAAAGCCCACCCAGTTCCAACCTCCCTAATGAAAATTGTATTAATAGAGGTTCCATGGTACACAAATGGTGATAGCCACATCAATTATATGGCTGAATTCCTAAATTAGGCACACAAAAAAAGGGAACAAGTAAGCAAAATATATTGCATTCATTAAAGCTTCCCTACTCTCTGACTCACTCCAATGGCTTTGCCAATTAAAGTAATTGTCATATGCGTTCAAACAAAGCATTTGTAGTAGGAGGCCTTGCTGAAAAAATACTGAAAATGGTTGGTTTAGAGATTTATATCATATATATTTAGAAATCTATTTACATGTAACACCTTTTAGGGAGATAAAGAAAATTTGAAGCGCACAAAAGGTTTACATTCAGGGCCAGATGAGTTTATATAATTTTGGTTATGTTTATTTCTGATATGATACCTGGGCATGCTGTTATACTTGGACTAAACATGGCAAGCACGTTTTGGGCCCTGAAAGGCAGTGATTTCATTGTTAGTATGAGTGCAGCCAATGAAAGCCAAATTATTCAGCATACTTCTTTCTTCCCAGAATCTTTCTGTTTCAAAAATAAGCAGGCTTAAAATTTCTATTGAAAACAGGACAGATGAGTTACCGCTGCTGAGATGTGAAATAACAGAGGACTTTGTGCTGACATCCAGGCAAGCAAAAGTCATTTTCATCTTAAACTTGGCAAAACCAGGCCTGATCTGCACCACTGCTGTAGCTGCCCACTTTCAAGAGCCGATGAAATATTTTAAATTTCACATGGTGGAGTTTGTAGTTTGTTAAATCCTGTATAATATTTATTTAGCCATAGTCTATAATGTTTACACAGAAAGCTATTCTGGGAAATGCTGATTTTTTTTTTCCCTGACTGGATGAAATGAATTCTATTTATCAGGAATTCAGAGAAGGAGGAATGTTTGGCATACTGTTTTCTCAGATATAAATAAAGCGTTAACCAAGAAAACATGCCTAAATTAGGGTATGCTTAAAAGAGGTAAGAAGGAGAGAACAGCTTTTTATTTAACACCACGCAGATCCTTTCATGTGAAAAGGATCATGGAATGGTTTGGGTTGAAGGGGATCTTAAAGCTCATCTTGTTTCATCCCCTGCAGGGCAGGGACACCTTCCACTCTCCCAGGTTGGAAGGATGTTGGAAATACCATGTAAGAGAATCACAGAACAGCAAGTATTGCACCACTGACTGCTTGGGAAGGGCTGGAATTTCAGGATACAGCTGTGTAAGTGTAAATTCACAGCTGTGAGACCCTAAACTGGGGTTTGGCTTGTCCTGCAATATCTTGGAAGTCTGATATTCTGGGAGATGTGTTTTTCCAAGGACCTTCAGGAGAAGCTGAATCTGATGTGGTGATGTGTTATGAGCAAAACCTGATGCTCCAGCAGGAGCCACAATGGGTCCACATGGCTCATCCATGCTGCTGAACTGTATCCATTTGAGAGAAAGGACATAAAGAACCATGAGGCTTTGACATAAAGAACCAGTAAAATTTAAGCTATGGAATATTTTCTGAAGGGATGGGTTTCTGTGCTGCTGGGATTGCAGTTCTTCTGATGAAAATGGAAGGAGGGGCTGTTCTGAGTCAGCCCAGCTCAGGGAGAAGAGGTTTGGGGGAAAATGTATCAGAGCACTGCAGGTGGAGAGAGGGGCTTGTCTTTCTGTTTTCTTTTTTCCTGGGCTCCTCTAATTCCTGCTCAGCAGGTTTAGGGAAGGCAGTTTGATTCACTCTGGGCAGTCCAGAAACAACAAAATTCTCAGGAGGTTCAATAACAACTTTTACTTGCCAACTAAGGCACGTGGTAAACTTTAACTTCTCCAGACACAACAGAGGATTTACCAAAGCACTGACTGGAAGCTTTTGGTCTGGCTTCCAGAATACTTTGAGAAGAAGAAGGTAGAACTAGAAGGTAGGACAGAGCACTTGGAGCAGTGCCCAGCACAGGGGAGGCATCACGTCCCTGCTCCTGCTGGCCACATCAGTCCTGTGACAGGCCAGGTGCCCTTGGCCACACCTGGGCACATGCTGGCTCTGTGTTCTTCTCACCTAACTGCTTTAAGCCAGCTGTTCCTCTGGTCCCCAGCATCCTCCTACCCTCTCATAAATCAGCCTGATGGCAAACTGCTTATCCTAATGTTTTAGTTAAACCCAGCCTTTCCTCTTTCCAGTAGCCTGTGCTCTGAGATTGTAAGCATAACTTCCTGCAGGAGAGTGCTGAGGGTGGATCCAGGACCAGGCTCAGGCTGTTCTGCACTACCCTGAGACACAGCAGTTGCCAAAAGCCAGGTCACAGGCCCAGCTGCACTGAGCTCTGCAGCAAAATTAAACAGTCATAACCTCTGAAGGGGCTTTTTAGTGACAGGGAATCTATAAATGCCAGAAGAACAGAGCAGTTTAAAAACTTGGTGTGTGAAATTGAGCTGGGATGGGAAAACAGAGCGAGGAGACGTGGGTTTGCTCAGACATCACGTGTGTGCTCTCAGACAAGTCCATGTGTTTCTCTGCCACATCAGGGTGGTTTAAACACAACCCCGTGCCTGCAGCAATGCTTCTGGTGGTCACACTGGGGCTGGCAGTAAACAGCCCTGTGGCAGGAATGTGAGGGAGATCAGGAGCAGCTCAGGATACAGTTATCAAGATGTATGTGCTCGAAGGGGGCTTGCTTCTCTTCACAAATTAAACTGGGACTGGGAAGTGTGATTCATCAGGGCTTTGGAGAACGGGTGCTGAGGGAATCATGCTGCTTCTGCAATTAGGCTTTAATAAATAATAATAATTGCAATAATAATAATAATGAGGCTTTACTTTTGAGCCAAGAAAAATCTTTCTACCATAGGCTTGCTCTCTGTCATCAAGCAAAAGATGAAACAGAATCGAATTCCAGAAGAGATACATAAATTTTTTGTGAAGCAGATAGAGAGTAAAGAAAATAACACTGAATTAAGCAAAAGATTGGGCAATTCTTTGACACTTATTTTCCTATTTTGTAGGCCAACACAATTGAATTTTCCCAGGAATCTTTTACACAGAACTTCAAATGGATCAGCTCTTTGTGCAAAGCAGTCTTTGTCTGAAAGTAACACAGACATTTTTTTTAAAAAGCTCTAATTATAAGAGAAATTATATTTATTGCAACAAAAGTCGAGTCTCCTTTGGGATGGACTTGGAGTAATGGATGGTTGGGTCTTCTAATTTATCTAAGTCATGCAGCATTAGAAAAGCAAATTCAACATATTTACACATGAAGATCTGTGGTCATTTTTTAGAGGCCTGACGTGTTCATACATCAAAGGGACTTGACCTTTGGAGCTCCCTGCCTATCTATCAGGGGGAACCAATGTCTGCTTCCTTTGGAGACCAGGGAAGGGAATGCAGCATGGAAAGGAAAAGGGAATACAAAACCCCTGGAAAGATGAACAGATTTTTCAAAATTTTATTTAGAGTTATCAGTTTTTTCCCCCACATTCTTTGATTATAAACTTGATAAAGGGCAATGAGTCAGAGTGCAGAGGAGCAAACATCAATTCTCTTGCCTCGAAATGGAGGTCAGGAGCTGAATGCACTCGATGTGTTTGGTTTTAATTCCCTTCATCCCTCTGATGATATAGATTACATTATGCTCCCCATAAACCAGGCTGTTCACATCCTAGTTACCAGTTCCTCCCACACTGGCCACCATGAAATGAGGGCTTGGCTGTGAACCCTCAGACAACTGATGCCAGATTTAGATTTCCTTCCTAAGGACCCAACAGAAACGTCATGGGATTTGACAGGAAACAATCCCTTGTTCTGCAAAAGTGCCATTTCTAACTCATTTTCAGCACATCCCAAGCATTTAGGTCTGCACTAGTTAAAATCTCTGGGAATTTTGTCTTAATCAAACAGAGGCAGAATTGGCACCCAAGGTTCTGTTTAGCTGTTAGAGACCAGCAGACACCAAAGGCAGTAATCCCGAAGGTGTTATCTGGATTTAACATGGCAAAGCTTAGGCAAATGTACATTTTCCTTCCTAAAGGTAAGGTATTAATGATATTTTTAACTGATGTGAGATGTATTCTCTAGGCACAATCAGTTTTGGGAACCCTACAAAGCAGCTAAGGGCAATTCCATTGCTGGGCAACAAAATCCCCAAACTGCCTGGGAAAAGCAGGAAGCATGTTTTGAATCAAAACTAAATTATGAGTTTATAAATTAATCACTTAAGAACTGTAGCACATGAAAGCATAAATAAACTTAAATGCAGAGCAGTGCTGAATGTTTCTGTGATGTGCTGCTGCTTTACTAGAGCTGAGTACAAGGGCTGTGCTATTGCAGCTGGACTTGGGTGAGGCTTGACACCTGTTAGTGCCACCAAAAACTTGGAGGGGGGCAAAAAAAAATGTCAACAGTAAAGAATTTATCCTATTTTTCAGGTGTTTGTTGCAAGGAAGGGGCTGGGAGGAACAGATTCCTTGTGGAAAGGTTGCTTTAATTTTTTTCTTTCACTCCTGTGCAATTTAACTGACCATGGGCAGATTTTCACTTCCCTTTGTCTCTGCAGTGTGATGTGAGGAAGATTTTGATGATTTTTACATGGACTTAGGGAACACTGATGGATTAACATACCAGTTCTTAGGTTTCTCTTCCCTGCTCTTGATACAGACAGGCAGTGGCCTGCAAAGGGGTGGGAGAAGAAGATTTTGCTTCTTTAATTCAGTATTAGGAAAAATTTAATTATTTTAGCCCACTGTAAAGGCTGTCAAGCACTGGAACAGGCTGCCCAGTTAAGTGGTAGAGTCACCATCCCTGGAAGTGTTCAAAAAACGTGTCATGTGGCACTTGGGGACATGGGTTAGGGGTGGGCTTGGCAGTGCTGGGTTAATGCTTGCACTTGATGATTTTAGGGGGCTTTTCCAACCTTCATGAATTCTACTCCAGACATAAGACAGCTCACCAGTCTCGAAATCATGACTGAAAAGCTGATTAATAAAAATTTCCTTGCTGCTCATGCCTAGGTCAAATTCCCTGGAACCCAGGGCAAATTCTCCACAGCCAGTTTCCACATCTGCCACACACATTGGAGAATGTATAGACAGCACAGACCCATTCAGCAGAAGACAAATTGTGCTACTCCTGTGCCATTTATCATTTCACTTCAATTCTGTATTCCTTGGAGACTCCTTTTAAAACAGGAGGAATCGTAGAAATTAATTTCTCCTCTTGGGCTGCATTATAAAAACCTGAAGAACAAACCAGAGTGTGGCATTTTGTGTTCTGGGGGCCCAGCCCCACTTACCATGCCCAGAAATATCATTTCCTCCTCTCTCAGTCTCTCTGTTCTCCTGCGCTGGCTGTACCCACGCCAGACCTGGATTGTAAACACAGCTCTAATGAGATAAATGGGCCCTGGTACAGCTTCCTTCTCTGGGGCAGACACAGGAAAAAACAAATAGAGGAAGGAAAGGCACAATATACAATTGAAACTATTGCTTTTTAACAGGTTGCCATCTGCTATTTTTTTTTTTTAAACAAATTCTGAGGTTTGTTATCCCTTCATGCTGCTCTGGGTGACTTCTAAAAGCTGTCACTGCTTCACCAAGTTTAGACATAAGATTTAGGCTGAGCTCCTGCTCTCATCAGCCTGAATTGTCTGAATTATTCATGTGCAAGAACTCCTTGTGGAATTTAGCACTGACCTCCCTCTGTCCTTTTTTCTAGATATGGAATAACCCTTCCCCTGGAGATCACAGAAAAAGGCATGAATTCAGAGATGCACTGAATTCCAAGCGGAGGCCAGAAAGAGCAACTGAGGTCATAAAAATCAGAATGGAAAAACAACATGCAAGCTGCAAAGTCATCCTGCATTGCCAGTGCAGGACTGCTTCCATTGGTCTTACATCTAGGGTCCTGTCTCATGTTTTAAAGTGGTTTAAATGATGTATTTCACCTTGCTGGGCACCCTAAAAAGGATCATTTCAGAAACCTTCCCATCCTGTGAGCTGTGTTTCTGCCTACAGCTGCTCTCCTGACCAAAACACTGTCATTTGGCTTTGCCAGATTTGTTGCTACACAAGAAACTCACCTTTTGAATGCAAGTGGCAGCATCATCTGGATTTTTACCTGTCTCTTGGTCCTGTTTTTTACTTTGTCTTTTCTCTTCAAGGTAAATTCTCTTCATGAAGGCGGCTCGGGCACGGCCCTGGCGAGCCCGTTCTGCCACCTGGATCACTTTAATGCCTTCCTCAAGTGTCATGGCCCTGGCAGGTTCCTGCAACAGCACAGCCAAAAAAAGGAATGAACAATGAAAAGTTTTGTTAATTGCCTGCCTCAGATAGAAAATGATGTCCTAGGAAACAAAGAGCAGGGACTCCTGTTGATGTGTGATGAGGAAAACCTGCTTTGCTGGGAAGCCACAGAGGCTTATGCAGTTCTGCTGAACTGGATCCATTTGAGCAAAAAGACACAACCATGGGGCTTTGTCCTTCTAAAAGGAGATTTTCTTAGGCTGTGGAATGTTTTCCTTTCCTTTTCTGAAGGGAGGTTTTCGGGATGTGCTGCTGGGATCACAGTTCTTTAGATGAAAATGGAAGGAGGGGCTGTTCTGAGTCAGAGGGGAAAAATGGATCAGAACAGAAGGGATTCCCCTTCTCACTCCTGAGAACCCTCATGCTCCCCATGGAAAAGCTGAATTCGTGTCCTTTCTTGATGTTCATCTCCCAACCGGAGGCAGCTCATATTTAATTATTATATAGATATTGTGTGGCAATTACTTTCAGCAGGGGTTTCTAGGACAGAATTACATAGAACAGATTTCCTGAACAGAACCACACAAACGATGTGCAGAGCAGATTCCTGAGATGAACTCCACTGGCTTTGATTTAAGTTGGACTGCTCCTAACAGCACTGCCACGGACACTGGAGAACTCCAGTCAGCTTCACAGCAGCCAGGATTTCCTGAGAGGACGAGGTGCAGAAGTGCTGACAACCCTGCAGCAATCCCAGTGGTGAGTGAGCTGGAAGTGCAGCACAGGACACTGGATTTACACTGGGTGAGGCTGTTTGATTGCTGTTCATTGAATCCTCTGTCTCCCTGCAGCAGCCTGCCAAGGGACAGCTGGGCCCTGCCAGAGCAGGGTGCTCTGGCTGAGCTGGCTGCTCCCTACACAACCTCATCCCTAACGGATGCCACTCTGGGAAGGGGCAAGAGCAGAACTCTGGGAAGCAAAAAGGCTCCAGGATAAACTGTGCTGAAACAGGATCTCAATGTCAGGCGAGTAGAAGAGCAGAGAACTCACTCAGAGCTGCCCTGTGACCCAGCAAAGCCTCTGACAGCAGGGAAGCCTGTGCTCTGTCTCTGCACTCTGCCTGGGGCTGTCTCCATCCCAGGGGACTTTCCCTCTGTTATTTTGTGGGATCAACAGGCACAATCACTGCTGGAGAACTCAGGGCAGCAGTGTGACTAAGTGGGCCATCAGCACTGTCTCTTATGGCTACAACATCCATGAATCCAAGTTATCCAGGCATGTAGGCACAGTTGTTTACTTCCAGGGGTCAACACGCCACTCCCAAAAGGTCGAAAATATATCAAACCCAGAGCAGCCTCCACTGCAGAGCTGGTGTACTTGTCTGTAATGACTTTTGCTCTGCCAAAACTCAGTTTTCTGCTCCTCCCAGCAGCTGCAGCTCTGTAGCTGCACGGGGGAAACTGCACTCGTTGTTCAGAGGTTATAAACAAGTGAATGCCAACAGCTGTGCTGACCTGAACTCCCAGTTCTGCCAGCTCCAGTGAGGAATCCTGGGCCAGGACAGCTTGGTTTCAGCAGGACTAATTACATGATGAGGGTTAGTTAGACAAATAAAGCACTGACTTGGCCAAGTGCTGCTCTTTCTGACACTCTCACACACAGAAAGCAGAGTAGAATCCTTTCAGTCTTACCCAGACTTGAGATGTGACTGGATATTGTTTGACAGGGAAATCTAAGGTTTCTTTCTGCTTGTGCCTTATCTGTAAACATACTTTTACTTCCTCACTGCTGTAAAAGCACTTCTCACTTCAGTGTCTCATGTTCAGACACATGTGGCTGTAAACTAAACAAATCAGACATGATACGTGGGTATGGGGCACATTTACCTGTTGTAGCAAACCAGCATTCAGCAAAATCTCATCCAGGTATTCCTCCCTCTCCTGCAGGACTCTCAGGTTTTCTTTAATGAAATACTCTGGGATGGGTATTTCTATGTCCTCCTGGAGGCAGAAAGTCAGGAGATGCTTTTTAGGACTGTATTTAAATCACATTACTGATTAATTGAACACCTTTACAAAGCAATAAAAAAAGGACAGAGGTTGTGGAATATTTTTTGAGTATTGGGGAATTTGACCTTTGTAACAGCTGCTGTTACTTTTCAATTACTTTAGGCCTAATTCAACAAAAACAAATAAATCAACCGAGTTTGTGAACCATGTGAGCCCAGAAATTTTTCTTCTTATAATGGCTCAATTATATTATCAAATTGCTAAAATATTTGGCAGGGTTGCTAGAAATTTAAACATGATTTCCACCGAGCTGAATACCTTTGGTTGTGTGATCATCCCACTTCTTGTTTTAATCAACATGAAAAATAGATCTGTTCTCTTGCCATTTTTTTTTCCATTATAAGGAACCAAAGAACAATTCTAGGGTTTTTAATGGGTATTTTGAGCTGCAAACAAACTGTCTGCCTGTGACTGTGGTATCTCAGACACTTCTTAAAATCAGACATGACCAGAAGTGCCTGCCTGAACTAATTTCTGTAATTAAAAAGATGTAAATGATTTACATTTCTCCCAGTTTCACTCCCCATTCCCTCAGCTGCACACTGAGGGACATCCCTACCCTGACACCACAAGAAAGCTTCCAAGTCAGGCTGTGCTCATGATTTTATCAGCGCAGAGGTCTGGTCTGATAAAGTTTCTAAATATTTGTCTTGCTAAGCTCGCTGTTTGCACCTTCCAACAACCCTTGGTAGTTGATGGAAATGATCCTGTGCTGTACTCTGAGTGCAAATCACTCTGGGTGGATTACAATCTGGAGGTCTAAGAAATCAAGGGTTTGTCTGGACAGCCTCCTGTAGGATGGGAGGATTTCTAGGCTGCCAGGGAGCAGTGCAGGAGAATCTCTGATGTCTCACCTGGCCTTTAATTCCAAGTGACTCTGGATTGTGACTTTTACTGACTGGAAAAAAGAGGTCAAAGCCCCAGTGCCAGGGCTGGATGGGGTGGGGAGCCTGCTTCTCTTCCTAATCTCTTTTTGGGGCCCAGCACTGAAAAGTCAGGCTTGGGATGTTTAACCTCATGTCAAATTCGCGGCTTTTTAGCCACTCCCAGCTCCACGTGGGATTTATGGATCCAAATACCTTCACAATTACCCCAGGAAATGGAGTGACTGGATGTTGGAAGGCAACTGCACAAAAACACGAGGTACAGAACTGGAGAAACAGGAAAGTTTGGCCTTGCAGTGACATGGTACAAAATAGGCAATATCATCACGTAAGATATGAATTGTTGTGTCCACTGCCTTCAGTCCTGCAGGACTTTAGCACTGATAATAAAGGGAAAGGAATGACTGGAGATATCCTTTCTGGGCAGATCCTTTGAGAAACAGGAGTTATTTGTCCAGCAATTTTGTTCTGTTACCAAGAATATTTTAATATTTTATTAGAAAGAACACCCCATAAATCCATGTTCTTATCTAGCATGGAAAATGTTTTCTTTGAAAAACCTGAAATCTCCTCAGTGATTGATTTCTTTTGAGGTAAGTAGGTATGTTATGCCTGCTTAAAATTAAGGTGTGGTTGCAGGAATTTGAATTTATGCTTGTTTTTGAGGGGATGTCAGGCATGACTTCCCAGACTTGCCAACTTTTTGCTGCAGATGGATTTACTGCTGAGTCATGAAAACAGCAGTGCTAAGGATTTCACAATATGATTGGAAGGAATATTTTCCCTGGAGACCTGCTTATACTCTCAGTTTAAAATGGTTTAAAATAGTGATTAATGTTGAAGGCTGGTGGAAATTCCTGGCAATTCCTATCCTAAATGTGCAGATGTGCAGTGGCAAACAGAAACACGTTCGCGGATCTCAGGATGATGCTATAATGATACCGGACAATTTAGCTCGGAGCTGGGATCCTAAAAAAAGCAGGAATTTCAGCTGGTTTTAGCAAAGCAGCGGTACCTGAACGTGACAATAGATGGAGCTGTCTGCGAGAGAAGGAGCCACCTTTGCCAGCTCATTTTTCCTACGGCTTTTAAACCACAGCTTCCACACTTTGCCTCATTGCCGTATTCACGGTGCTGATTTCGCCGTGCCACGAAGGGCAGGCTGCGGTGGACTCTACTTTACTTATCAGTGGCCCATTTTCTATCTTCCCCCACACTAAAATCTGGCAGAGCCAAGCTCCTGATACTTACAGCAAAGCTGTGAAGTTATTACTGACAGAAAGTAGGTTTAGATGGGATATTGGGAAGGAATTCTTCCCAGTGAGGGTGGGGAGGCCCTGGCACAGGGTACCCAGAGAAGCTGTGGCTGCCCCTGGATCCCTGGAAGTGTCCAAAGCCAGGTTGGAGAGGGCTTTGGGATAGTGGAAGGTGTCCCTGCCCATGGCTGGGGGTGGCATTGGATGGGCTTTAAGGTTCTTTCTACCCCAAAACATTCTGGGATTCTGTAAATACAAATTCATGTTGTAATGAGGAATCATGGAATGGGTCAAATTGAAAGGGACCCCAAAGGGTCATCTGGTCCCACCTCCCTGCTGCCAGGCAAAGACTCCCCTCCCTTGCTGAGAAAGGTGAGTGCCATCTGATGCCAGCACTCCTAGCACTGCACAGGCCATTCCACTGTCAAACCCCCCAAAATTATGATGGTGACACCAGCTGGGGAGCCATCTGTTTCCCTCAGTATTGCTGCTTGCAACTATAAGTGTCAGGAGAAAATAAAGTGTGCCCCAGAATCCCGTAGTAAATATCCCAAAGCCCTGAAACCTTTTGTGATCACCCTGAGACTATGTGTTACCTTTTCCCTGCCCTCTGCACGGAAGATCACGTCCGTGGGCTCAGAAAAACCTGGAAGTTTTCTGGTGACCCCAGAGAGGCAGCAGGCCCTCCCTAACGGCTGGGCTTGTTGGTCACATCACGACTAAAACACCTACAAACAAACCCTGTCTTTCCCATGAATTAGCTCACAACCGAGGCAGCCCTACCGGGACACGCCTGAGGTCCATCAGGACGCCATCCCAGCGGTGGCACTCGCACTTGTCCAGGGCCACCATCTCTCTCTTGATCTCCAGGAGGCGGCCCATGACGCCGTCCAGCGCCGCCCGCAGCGCCGCGCGCTTCTGCCGGTGCCGCAGGTGGGTGTGCGCCGCCGCCAGCCTCCGCAGCATGGCCACGTACTGCACGTAGACACGGGCCAGCATCTTCATCACCTTCTCACGGTCCTCCTCTGGCTGGAGGAACTCCTCTCTCTCCCTCTGGAGCATGGTGTCCAGCTCTCTCTGGGTGTCTGCCCACATCTTGATGTAGGTGCTGGGTGGAAAGAGAAGGCTGTGTCAGCCTGACATGAAAGCAGGGTGAGCACACGGCGACGCCACGGCTCTGGGGGTGGGGATTTCTCACAAAGCAACCCTGGAACTGTGAGCCATTACATTTATTAAGAAGACTTTTAACTACAAAGTATTTTGAAAAGCATTAGCAGACGTTTCTGGGTCTGTTTTAAAAACTGGAATCTTAAAATGCTGTTTTATTAAAACAAGCTTAGAAGTTTAAAGCTTTTCAGCTTCATTCTAAAACGCTTGAAGCATCCTTCAAGGGCTTGAAGTTACAACCCCCAACAGTGCCAGGAGTTTTATTCAGTTATGCTAATTGAGAACATGGTTTAATTGAAAAGATGTCTCCCTCCAATGCCTTTTAATAGGGGAAGGACTATTTGAGGCTCTGCATTTTTGGGATGAGGACCAATTCATGTTTCTAAAGCTATTCTGCCTTTCTGAAGTGGTTGTTTGGAGTTAGCTGCAGGGTAAGGGTGGGGTTGGTGCCAATGCTGGAGTGAAGCTGTGGGCCCAAATTCAAATGTGAGGTGAGGAAAATAATTTGATTTATTTCTATGGTAGCAACTGTTGCACTCCAAGGAATTGCTAAATATCTGGTTGGGTGGCTATGGGATTATGTGGCATGGAAGCTGTCACCTCAGGCCATCTCCATTTCCAGGAGCAATAATGCTGCTCACTTGGTAGTTTTGGTAGGAATAGGTGCAGTTCTGATGTGAGCATCGACTGGCAGTCAGTGGCTTTTCAAGGCTAAAGCAGATCAGAATATCCTGGGGGATCAGCCTAAAGGAGCAAGAAACGAGCAATGGGGTTTTTATTCAGAGAATGGCTCAAACAGCAGGTTTGTCAAGGAAAGGTGTTAATAACACCTATGGCAGTGAAGACACTTCTAGGTCCTGTTCTCCCTTGCCAGATGGAGACTCTTGGCAGTGATAAGTGCTAAAAAAAATCCTACATCTTTGAAAATGCCTCTCTAGGAACAGAGCAAGGAAATTTCTTCTACACTGAGACTTGGTTGTGTTGGGAGAAAACCAGTTCATTCACATTGTCATGCTGAAGGGAAAACAGTGGCCATGGAAACAGGGACAGCTGACTTGCTCCTTAATCCTAGGAATGAAGGCCATTGGCCTCGATGGTGCAATCTAGACCCATCCATGAACCAAGCTGCTGTTCCTAGAGCTTCTCAAAGAGGGATGAGAACAGCAAAAGGCCCTGCCTTTGTCAGATGAGCTTTGAGAGCAGAGTGTTGGTGTATTTATCCTGACCACAAAGCTGGACAGATGTTAGCATTGTTTGTGCATGACAATAAATGCTGGAGCTCTGTGAGCTGATCTTATCATTCCCAGTCCTGGAGGTCAGAGTGACCCAAGGCTTGTGCTGCAAGAGGGACGTGTGGGGTGGGACAGGACAAACTCCAGCCCTTGAGTGGGGTGCCCTGCATGCCCTGGGTGGTGACAGGGCTGTGGGACTCCCCCCTGCAGTCAGCAAAAACACCGACAGCCCAAACCCTGCTATTGAATTTGCACCATTAACGTTTTAAAGGGCGTATTCTGCTCTTCAGCTGACCCGGCTTTCTGCAGGATGCAGCTGGCCTTGCTTTTCCTAACGCTTCTGCAGCCCACCCAGCTCTTTCCACTTCTTTTTTTTTCCTACTTCATTGACATCCCGTTGCACCACCCGTATCAGTGAATTGCAGCAATTAACCCAGGTGCAGGAGATAAACAGAACAAACCCGGCGGAGGGGAGAAGATGGGGACAAGCAAGGCCAGCGTGAGGCGGGACACGGAAGGATGTGAGGCACGCGGCTTTTCCAGCGCAGGAGGAAACGCGCGGTGCTGTACGTACTCCGTACGATTTCTCACAGATAGCGGAGAGGTTGGCAACCCCTGAGGAAGCCCAGCCCTGTGGGGTGTCCCCACAGCCATCCAGCTGATTTATGAGCCGCGGGGAGCCTGGGGCTGGAGCCCTTCCCGTGCAGGTTACTGCAGGAGACGCCGGACTGCGCCGCGCCGAGCCCGCTCCGATGGACAATAATCTCCCTCTCTGCCTCCTCGGCCTGAGGAATGTCGAGTGGTTCCTCCTGCTGAGCCAGCTAATATCCCGTTTCTTTTCTACTGGGAATGGCTGGAGGAGGGAGGAGGGGGCTGGAGCTCCGCAGCTCTTTGGAGGACGGTACCACGAGGCTCTGCAGATAGCACAGGATTGCTTCCACAAAGCATTAGTTTAGCAGATAAAGCACCGGCATGACTGCAAGCTCGCTTGCCGTGGGTCAGATGTTAAGACCACATGGGATGTTATGGGATGATCGTGGCTTTTGCAACAGAGGTGTTTCGGGTAAATGAGGGCGAGGGAAAGGATGGGCCCCCTGGAAAATGAGGTTCTGAAGGAAAAGGTGCATGTGAAAGTGATAAATTGGCAGCTGGTAGCCCTATGTACCTGCTGTGTTCAGGGTGACTGACACCTTGGGAAACCTGACCCCCCAGTTTCTTAGGCATGGGATGGGGACAGCAGATTCTGGATAACAGGATGGGGCAAGCAAAAATCTGATTTGACTGTTGCATTGCTTCACCCTGCTTAAAAACTAGAGGACACCCCCCCAAAATAGGATTAAAATGGTTATTTCAGGTTTTACTGGTGCCCAAATATGAGCCCTTCTGGACTAGTCTGAAGGATAAGATGCACCTGGTGTTTTGAGCTCCTTTTGGAGGACTTGGCAGAGCTGCTGTGGAGCAGAGGAGCCCTTCAGCTTTAGAGACAAACCTGCTCAGGGGTAGTCAGGAGCAGTAACTTCAAGGTTTGGCCTTAAAAGCAAAGGAGAGCTCTGCCTCTCCTTGCCTGTGAATCAGACAGCGTGTGATCCCTAGGTCCCTATTGGAATTTTTGCCTATTTGCTCGGTGTCCTTTTGCATTAAGTTGTGAACTCCCTCAAAATTGCTTCCACACGCTGCAGGGGGAGGACAGTGTAGCCTTGAATGCACTGGGGTTTTTATTTACTGTTACTGGTCCATCTTGTAGGCACATTTCGGTTCTGCTCTGAGCTGTGTCTGTGCCCAAGGATATTCCATCAGATTTAGGTTGGATTAGAGCCTCTAACTCACCTATTAGTGCAGGTAATTAACAGGACTGAGCCTAACTTGCCTATTCAAGGCTTAAGAAAATAAAATCCTGGAAAAGAAAGCTGTCTCTTGATCTCTCTGTGCGTACAGCACTGTAAATAATGCTACAAATTGTCATAGCAACTCCCAACTAGGGGTGTTATGGGGGAAATAAGCAATGCTGTAATGGGATGAGGGAGAAGCACATCAAGTGACTGAACTCCAGAGACCCCAGAGTGATTTCTGGCAGCCCACAGCTTGCAGGGAAGGTCAGAGCTTTAACTGCTCACTGATGTCCCTTCACTCCCACAAAGTAGAAACAGAGTCTAAAACATGGGCTTAAGGAGTTTCTTTTGCCCATAGCCTGACTGTCAGTTCAAATCTCACTTTTACTGCTCAAAAATAAAGCCTGCTCTCCTTATTTAGAGTAAAGCTTAACAACAGAGGGGGTTTGTCCTGCTGAAGTTATAAAGAGATGTTTAAAATCCTGCCAAATTGTCCATGCCTTGTTTTAGTATTGTAGGGCCCTCTAACTCTGCATGTTTGTTTGACCCATCTCTCCTAACACTTGGAAAAGCTTGTTGGTTTTGAGTCCAGCTGAGGTGAGCCTGCTCACTGGTGTTGGACTGGTTTTAAGGCTTAAGCATGCCCCTCCTGGAAGGGTTTGTGCTGAGCATGCAAACTGTCCCTCAGGCCCCTCCTGAGCCAGCAGAAGAAGCTGGCATCAGTGGGGTTACCTTTGTGTGGCTTTTCTCCTTCCCCCCAGAGCGTCTCTGTGTTTTACTCACTGCCAAAGGGAACACTGCTCCTGTTATTCCAGGACACAGTTTGTCTCTGGATTTGGGTATGGGCTGAATCCTGCCTTTTTTGATGCCCAGTTTTTCTAGGCTGCCCTCAGGAATATCTCCTGCTTTCCCATGCTGCAGCTGCAGCAGTGAGTGCACTGTGTGGGTCTCCTGCTTTATCCTGATGGATGGAAGGAGGTGGAAGCCAAAACATTTGACTCTGACTCCGGCTTTCCTCACCTCGTTTGGGAACTCCTGTATGATTAAAGGAGCGCTAAATCGCGTGTGAAAACACTGCTGAAGGAACCTCTGCTGCCACTGCAAACCCACCTTGTATTTCTTTCTCAGAAAGGAGACAGGGCTGTGCTGGGGGCTGGAGAAAGTGCCACATGGTTTGGGATGTGGAGCCTGGCACAGAACACAGGGGCAGAGGGGACCCAGACGGGGGGCTGGTGACAAGGAAGGGCACGCAGGGGCCACTCCTCAGGGTCCCCTTGCCACACTCTGAGCCTGACAGGTCAGGCATTGTGCTGAACCCTGGGCAAACACGGGGGAGGGAAACCCTGCCCTGCAGCCTCTGGAAAATAAAGAAACAAGAGACAAAGGTTGGGAGGGGAAAGTGAGGCCCTGAGAGGAAAAAGGGTTTTTAATGCTGCTTTTCTTTTTTTTTTTTTTTCCTTCTCTCTTTCTAAAAATCAGCAGGCTCAGGATGACTGCTGGCTGATGCAGGTCAGCAGTTCCCTGTTCCCTCACAGGTATGGTGTGGTGATTATATTATAGGAGCAGCCCCCTCTTTTCTCTTTTGTCTTATTATAAGCAAACATGGCTTTGTGTTGGAGAGGTGCAGGCAGAATCAGAGATCAGTGTGGCCTTAGGACACAACCTGTCTGAGTTCAGGAGGTGTTTAGACAATGCTCTCAGGCACGGGGTGGGGTTTTGGGGGTGTCCTGTGCAGGGCCAGGTGTTGGATCCATGGCCCTGGGGGGTCCCTTCCAACTCAGCACTGATTTTGTGAACCAAGCTGACTGAAATGTTGGAATGAATTGCTGATTTCAAAGCCTGCAGTCTGGAGCAGTTCAGGCTCATGAGCCTGTTTAAGCCTGCCTTGCTCCTGAAATAAGATTAGTCTCACAATTATGCCAAACTTCTCAGCTGGTGGTGGATGTGACTCTGCCAGATGACTTTTTAAGCAGGCTTGCTCCAGCCACGATGTTTTACAGAGCTGGAAGCATTTGGGGGAAAATAAAGGATAAACCTCAGTAGGCTTTGGTTGTGACAAGAGAAGCAAACACACAGCCTGCTGGCATTGTTAACGTGAACAGCTCTGTGCTTCTGTCATCTCCAATTTCAGCCCTGGGTACGATGACAGAAAGTGAAGGGGGGATAAAAGATTTGTGTGGCAGAAATGTAATGGGAAACCGCAGGGAAGGCAAGGAAGCAGCTTCATGCAGCAGCAGCAACACACCTCAGCAGGTCTCAGGCACCTGCTCCAGCCAAACCCACAAGGCTGGCAGGAAAAAACCAAACACTTTCCTTCTAGTTTTCTGACAAAATCCCATTTTCCTACATGGCAAAGCAATTAAGGTGTGGGAAATGCTATTTTGGGCTGTCAAATGCTCCAAAGGCTGCCCTCCTGTCCCCCAGGCTGCAGCTCCTGCCTGGGCTGGGGGCTGCCCTTCCCTCTGGGGTCAGCAGGAGAATCGTGCCCTGGGCTGATCCCACAGTGTGGGCAGCAGGNAGCCCAAACTACTCTGTGTTATATGACCAGCAGCCTCCTCTCCTTTGCAAGCAGTGTTTTCCCCTTCCAAGCAGTGTTTGCCTAGAACACACATTACTGCTTCTGACAACAAAGTTTATTTCAGCTTTAACCTTCCTACGTAATTTTTTTTCTTTTTGCCCCTCTCTTCCTTAGAAAAAGAAGGGGCAATTACCCATCCAGCTGCCTACAATTCTGTGCACAAAGGACCATGTCTGGGTGCTGCTCTACCCCTGCCGGGAGCAGGGGGCTTTAAGCTCAAAGCTGACACCATCTACTCAGTTTCTTGAAAACTGGGGCCTTTTCTTTCCCTGTTTTCCAGCACAAGTGCTGCTGGGATATTTCCACTGACAATGCTTTTTCCCAGAGGAGACACTGAACGAGCAATACACGAGATCTTTCCCTACCTGCTCATTAAGGATGAAGGGAGGCACAGGAGGGAGTTGCAGCTTTCAGTCTTAGCTGCGATCAATTTGATCCTGTCTCTGATTTCCTGCTCTAACATAAGCAAGATGATGTGCTAATGCTCACCAGGGGTGGAAAGAGGGGCAGAGATGAATCTGTGACTGCTTGGGAGATGTATGAGAGAGAACATGCGAGGAATGCCCAGGAGGAAGCTAATAATTGTGGCGTTTGGATGGAATTTGAAGAATATGGCCTGGGGCCAGACGCTGAATGAGGGGATAAAAAGAAATATTCAACAACGGCCCAATGGCTGAATGAGGCTGGGGCCCCGTGGGAAGAAAATAGGATGGGATCACAGCATCAGAAACTGCGTCGTAATGCAGCCACAGAACGTGGCAGGGAGAGGAGAGGGGAGTAGAAGTCGCACTGATGTTTTTTCACATTTGGGTTTTGCAGCCTTGGTTTTCTTCAGCTGAGCCTTGGGGATGTGACATAAAACACAGAGCTCTGCTTTGGTTGTTTCTGTTGGAAGCAGGAAGGAAGATGCTCAGGATCTTGCTTTAGATCGATATTTTACCAGTGAATTAATATAAATTCTATTTGTGACACGAGATTAAATTTTAAAGCGCTTTGATTGTTTAAAGCTCCTTGGTGGCAGTGGCAAATGTCTTGTAGCTGATTAAAACCTGGCAGGAGTGGCAGCAGTGCCAAGACTCGGCTTTGAACGTGCCTGGACTAGGGCTGGCGAGGGGCAAGGTAAGAAATCACTGGTCAGGATCCCACGGGTCAAGGAGAGGCTAAACAAATCCATAAAAGATGAGGAAACACAGCAGGAAAACATAAATGCAGCAGGATCTCTGTGAATCTGCAGTGTCTGGAACAGAAGGTACGTCTGCATGCAAATGCTGGGGCTGAGTGCTTTGGGAAGTGAGGTACTCCAGCACTTTTTAATCACCCTGCACTTAATGGCCCTGTTCCCTCCCAGTGCTGAGACTGTCCCTGGAAAAAGCCAGGCATGTCTGGACATGCTGACTCTTCCCCTGGCTGGCTGCTGGACTTAGTGACCCTAAGAGAACACTGCTGCTCTCTGAGCATCCCCTCTGCCCTGACACACAGCTTCCTGAGGCAGTGCAATTCAATTTTCTGCTTTAGCCCTTAGAATCACAGGACCCTGAGGACAGTCAGCATGCCTCGGAACTCAAGGTTTACCTCAAGCTCAAGGAAAGCTGTGTGGCATTTCTATTTCTGAAGAACCAAGGCTCTTTCTCATAACCCCCTCTGATTATTGCCTCACTGCCTTCAGGTTGTTGTAAGTCATTTTTGTCACATGGCATTTAAGATACCTTGGGACTGGCCTCAAGGTGCACTGGGGAAGGTTTATGGAATAACAGAATCATGGAATGGTTTGGGTTGGGAGGGATGTGAAAGCCCATCTTGTTCCACCCCCTGCCATGGGCAGGGACACCTTCCACTGCCCCAGGCTGCCCCAAGTCCCAGTGTCCAGCCTGGCCTTGGACACCTCCAGGGATCCAGGGGCAGCCACAGCTTCTCTGGGCACCCTNGGCAGCCACAGCTGCTCTGGGCACCCTGTGCCAGGGCCTGCCCACCCTCACAGGGAACAATTTTTCCTTAATATCCAATCTTCACCTGCCCTCCTGCTTAAGGCCACCCCTCCTTGTCCTATTACTACATACTGTGTGAAAAGTCCCTCTCCAGCCCTCTTGAAAACTCCATTTAGCTACTGGGAGGATATAGGACAGACTGGATATTAGCAAAAATTTCTTCATGGAAAGAAGAAGGTGGTGGAGCCCCCATCCCTGGATGGATTTAAAAACCATTTGGATGTGACACCTGGGCACTTGGCAGTGCTGGGTAAAAGTTTGGTCTTGATGATCTCAGAGGGCTTTTCCAACGTAAGCAGCTCTGATTTATGGTACACGCCAGCATAACCTTGCTACAACCAACCACGTTAACAGTAGCCTCAGTAACTTATTTAAGATCCAGCTCTGACTCGTGTTTAGGAAGGGCTGGATTAGCCGAGCTATAAATCCTGTGCTGTGCACAGCTACAATGTCATTACAGCAACCTGAGCCAAGGAGCTTCAACACCAAATTGGGGTCCCTCACCAGCACCTTGCTCAGAAACAGGACTGGATGTGTGTCTCTGTCGTGTGGCGGGGACACATGAGCATGTTTATGTGGATTTGCTGTTCAGTGTTGGCAATGCCATAGGAAATGCTAAAAAAGCCCTGTCTCTATTAAAATTAAACTGAGCCAAACCAGTTGAGAGAGTATTTTTCCAGCTATGCTCAGCTTAATTCCTTTGGTGTTAATCTGGCTCAAATAACAGCAGCCATGATTCAGAGACTGGGTAGGAATGACAGATTCTGAGATAACTCTGAAGAAGAGGTCAAACACTACTTTTGTGGAGGTTTTTTTTTCATTCTTTCTTCCTTTATCTCTTTTTTTTTTTTTTCTTCCTTTATTTTTTTTTTTTTTCCTTTTAAAGAGCACAGTTCAGATGACTCTCCACTACCTTGTGAACTTCACTTAACTGATTCCATGAGTGTTAGGCCTGATTTATACAAGCCCTGCAAGGGATGTAACCAAGCTTTCCTCCAGCTGGAGGCTGTGCTGGGTCTGTCCTTGGACACAGCCCCCAGACACTCCCTGTCCTGCCCTTGGGGATGGTGTTCTTTATTCCTCTCATCCCACCTTCCTCTCCTGAACCAAGGAGCTGCCTGGCTGGAAAGCAGTGGAGTTTTCAGTGGTATCTGGCTGGGGCTGCCAATGTGTGGAGGCAGGAGAGGAGAAAAGAAGGCTGGAGAAAACAATCTCAGGGGAAACCTTATTGCTCCTGCAGCTGCCTGAAAGGAGGTTGTGGTCAGCTAGGGCTCAGCCTCCTTTCCCAGGCAACAAGCACCAGGATAAGAGGAGATGGCCTTTAGTGAAGCCAGGAAGGTTTAGATTGGGTATTAGGAAAATATTCTTCACCCAAAAGAGTAGCTAAGCATTGGAACAGGCTGCCCAGGGGAACGGTGGAGTCACCATCCCTGGAAGCAGATGTGGCATTTAATGATAAGTTTTGGTTGAAGGCTGGACTTGGTGATTTTTCAAGTCTTGTCCAACCTCAATAGCTCTATGAAACCCAAGGTGGTGGTGATGAGGAGAGCTGCTCTGGTTCTGGATTTGGAAGGATGTTTTAGAATCTGAGGGGGTTCCACCTGGCAAAAAGCTGGGAGTTTGGAAAGAGGATTCTGGGCAAAAGAAACAGGGGGCTTTGAGGTTGGTAGAGAAGGGAAACCATGGGAAGGATGCCAGGAAAGGCTTTGTTCACAACCTGCTGGGGCAGCAGTTTGGATATGGTCAGGTTTGAGTGTGAAGGAGAGGAGCAGAAGGAGATAGCAAAACCACCCCGAGGTGTTTTCTAAATTTTTTTCCTCTAATGCACTATTATTCATTGAACTTGAACAAGCCATATCCAGCTTAGAACTGGGAAAAGGAGCCTCCCCAAAGTGGGCTGTGCTGCTGGAGCTGGAAGCAGCAAACAGCACCACACTGAGGGACAGTATCATGGAAGATGCTCACACTTTGGCTCCCAGCACTGTAGCACAGCACTAATAATAATAATACTTGCTTAACATGAGGGTTTGGAGTGATGTTTCTGGGGGAGTGAGCACAGCTCCTTGCAGGCACTTTGATCCATTGCTGTCTTTGCTGTCTGCTTATTGTAAAGCTTTGTGCCGTGCTGAAATTACCGGGGCAAACAAGACACGGCATGCCAATTGCGGGCTGTAAGAGATCGAAACCTTTCGTGCAAAGGCTCTCAGTCAACAACATTAATATTTGCCTGGTTTTCCTGAGGCGACGCGGCCGCTCTGTGGGGGTGCGCCCGCCTGCCCCCCGGGCTGTTTTACCCTCTGAGGGGATTGCGGCCCCTCAGCCCCCGCGCCCCGGGCTACTCACGCCTGGGACATGCTGAGCACCGAGAGCCGGACCGGCACCGAGGGTGAGCGAGGGGCACCGAGCCCGAATCACAGCGNCTTCTGTGTATCTGATCTAAATCTCTCCTTTTTTACTTTAAAACCGTCCCTGGTCGTTATCAGTATCACGGTGCCCACCCCCTTAGTTTTGTTTTTGCACCGAGAGTTTCACTCCCCACCCCCGTTACTTTCATCCTCCCATTAGTTTCCTTCACCCCCCTTTCTTTGCCTCCCTTTATTTTCCTTTATTTTCCTTCCCCCTTCGTGTATTTTTCCTTTTCTCTCCTTTCCTGTATTTTCCTATTTTCCCCTTTTCTCCCTTTTCCTGTATTTTCCTACCCCTTTCCTCCACTTTCCCTTTTCCCCCCTTTTCTTCCACTTTCCTATATTTTCCTTTTTCCTGATTGTTTGTTGGGTTTTTTTGTTGTGGTTGGTTTGGGTTTTTTACTTC